>CM034350.1:97715066-97797350 GCA_019925275.1 Mytilus edulis | reverse complement strand
TCTATCATTTGTTTTAGACTCCCATACCACATTAAGGTAATATACATAAGTCGTGTTATAACAAAAGCACAAGTAAGCTGAAATCAATAGCACATTCTGCTTCGGCCAAAAAAGGAAGTATCAGTTACAAAGCCCTATTTATATTTTTTTTCTGGCTGAAACAGTTTTCATCCTCTCAATACATCAAGGTGTATTATTTGCAAGAAACTCTCTCAACAACAATTGCATACCTTTGCATCTAATTAAAGGTTATCCAATCTAAAAGATGCCGCTGTTATAGCATCCGACGCTGAAATGATTTATCAATGAGAGCAAGAGAATTATATACTCAAAAATGCAGTTAATCATGCAGCATATTTGACCACATACTTGGCATATAGACCAAAATCCGCTGATAAATAATCTGCGTATGATTTAGTATTTGAAAGAGTAGTTGAAACTAGAGGAATATACCTTATTCGTAACAAAAAGTCCGTTGTAATGTCATCAATTTTGACAATGTACGCGTCTTTTTTACCAGATAAAAATTAACACCACTTTACACCATTGTTTTGTCTCTTGACCCAGTTGTCACCGGTATTCGGTCGTTTGTTCATGCTTTGAGTGGGTGTGATGCCACTTCAATCTTTTTTGGCATCGGTAAAAAGTCAATATTCAACCGCCTCATGACGAAACATAGCTGCTCAATTAATATTGTAGCCTTAACACATGATCATATTGATAATGCTTTAGTTGCTGTAAGGTGTTTGTTACCGCTTAATACTACGCGAAATACAAATTCAAGAAATCGCACAACAAATTAAATCGGTGAACTATAAATAAAGATAAAAGTAGTATAAAGCTTCTGCCATGTGAATCAGTATTTTAACAACACATACTACGTTCAATGTGGCAAAGCAAAGTTTGGGCGTCGGATGAGACTAACCAAAATAATGACTCTCCATGTTCCTCTATAAATTTCTTTTTAACAAAACTTTGATTTTTTTTTTAAAACTAAGGATTTTCTTATTCCAGGCATAGATTACCTTAGCCGTATTTGGCACAACTTTTTGGAATTTTGGACCCTCAATGCTCTTCAACTTTATAAAGATTTTGATATGAGCGTCACTGGTGAGACTTATGTAGACGAAACGCGCTGTCTGGCGTACTAAATTATAATCCTGGTACCTTTGATAACTATTTGATTGGGAAATTGTGCAAAACAATATACTGGAGCCAGGTTTCTTTAAGAAACAAATGGCATCAGACTTTTCACAATATCTTATTTGTTCGTATTAGGAGAAAAATTATGTCAAGCAGCACGTATTTTCAAGGAGCAGGTTTTTCCTTACGCTGATTAATTTTTTCAAATGTAGGTAGTTGCTACAATATCCAGGCCATATCAGCCAACTCATCTGGTGACACAAAAACAAAATCATGAAAAATTAATTTTGACATATTTTTCTACATTTCATTTTGTATGGAAACGTTCATGTCTCACTTTTTATACTTAATATATAGCACGCTTGCACTCATTGCAGTAATGTCGAATAAACATTAAACGCGATATAATACCAAAAGCTCACGCGACTAACTACATCTGAAAAGTTACAGTTGAAATTCATTTTAAGAAAAAAAACCAGTGACATGTTGAATCCTGGAAAACTGAAACGAAATTTTTCATGACTGCAAATTTTGTTTAATTTATCAACAATGCAATTGGAATACTTTTTTGAAATCTTTTATCAAAAAGTATTCCAGAAATGCTATTCGGGCAGGTAAAATATCAAAGTATTCTGTTACTGTTATTATTTATGCTTTTATGCGTGAAGATGAGCATGAAATGGAACGCACCATTAGTTATTAACATATATATATAAAGAAATTGTGCATGATTAAAAACTTTCATTTAACTTCGTGTTTCACGATAAACAACAATACAAATTCAATTCTCATTTCTAAATTTTCCAGTTTAGATTACAATCCTTTTGATATCATTTTCGAATTACATTTGAAATCATCATCTTTTCATTAATACATGTAATCATAAATTTAGTAAACAATTTTATCAATTGGTTTCGTCTTTTACAAAAAAGTTACTGTTTATGATTTAACATTTCGCCATTATGATATGTTTCGTACGTTCTTATTTAAGATGCGTCTGAGATAGCTTCGGGGCACAGATAAAGATTGTCATAAGATGATCCTTCAACCATTATTAAATTGGTCCTAGCCTGTGACATTGGACGATTCTTATGATACTTTCGAGAACATAATCCCATAGTTATAATTTTACACTCTCTTACATTCTTAACAACAATTTATGGTATGGATGAGGTTAACAGAATATAATTAATAATTGTAACAAAAATAGAAAACAAAGGGAAAAAAACCTTCAATTGAAAACAATAGTGTTCTAAGATAAAAAAAAAAAACAAAAAAAAAAACAAAAAAACAAATGAAAAATGGGTCAAATGATAAAGCTTAAGAAACGAGAAAACTGAAGCATACACAAATGGTAACTTCCCTACTGTTTCCAACCAGAACCTCATTTAAACACAAGGTTCAAAACTAAAACACAATCTTATTCATCATTTGATGTGCGTTAACCTTACTACGATGTTATTTAACCCTTATATGATGTTGAAACCATCTTATATTTTGTCGAAACGACATATTGTTATTCGCACTATGTTAAAAAAACTTGCAACTATTCAACAGCTTGTTACGTTACCTTGTTTTGTAATCTTTTACTTCAACATCTACCTCGATCTTTGTCACACAGCTCTACTTCTGTATCTGATGAAATATATATACAGGTTTGAGTTTTTACATCTCCGTTTATAAATTTGATTCAACTATTATAACAATATACACATCCGCATGATAAATTTACTGCAATTGCTCAATTCTGTGTTACCTGTTAGACCACGAATTTCATTAACTGTCGAAATTGAAATTGTTCAGGTGCACCCCACATTAATCAACTCCATTTAGGAATCAGACGGTTTTACTCACGAAACTAAAATTGCTTCATATTTAGATAATCACTTTGTATGACAAAGATAGATAAATAAAATGTTTGACAAAGATAGACAAATAAAAAGTAGAATCAATGACGAACTTGATAATTGATATTTTTCTCATTGGCATTTTTAAATTTTTAAGCAGACTTTGCGCAAACTCTCTGGCTCATCGTATTACGTTACATGCTTTCAATATAACGTGACGCACTTGCATGTTTACAGCAGATGCATTGCATTAACATGAAATAACTCCTCCACCAAGGAATAACAAAATTAAACAACATTACCCTCAAATTCTACGGTAACCAATTGTTAGACCAAATTTAAGTTTGTTTGTCTCGGCTCACACAACAGACATATATATTTGCACCATTTGGAGTATATGGGACTATTTACTCAAACATTTTCTCTTGATTTGAATACTAGAAAATGAATCTTCTTGTTTAAGTATATCGGTTAACTGCTGTTGCCTTATACTATAGACGCTTCCTGAACAGTATTTAGTTATTTCATTTTACAAATTTCCAGACACGAATTACAAGATATTGATCCAACTTTTGAAAAATTTAATGAGAATGGTCCTCCAAAGACGGCAGAAAACATAACCTGAAATACAGTTGAGTTCCCTTATCTTATAAACCTTTATGACATTTTAACTAGTATATAGTTATGTAAATGTGGTATGATAGCACTTATTACCTTAATGAGACAAAAACCTACCAGATCATCTTTAAAATTTATTAAAAAAAATCCGCTTTCAAAAAACATGAAACAGTTCAAAAGAGAAACCCAAAGTTCCTCTTCTCTTCATGTTTTCCTTGAATCTACATTGCCAAAGTGAAGAAAAAAATAAAGCTTACAAAAAAGCAAGTTGACGATATAATTTCGCATTTGCCGCAATAAGGCATCCAGCAACTATCCTATCGTTATCCTATAGCTCTTAATGGGTATAAAATGTTATTTAACGTTAAATTATCTTGAAGTGGTTCCTTACTGACAAAAATAGGCTACCATGCACAAATAGAAGTAGAATATAATAAAAAGAAATGCCAAATAAAGGATGTGTTGAGATAAATAAAATAAGAAAATTTGTTTTTCGATTTTAACTGTACCTAGAAAGTTGCTGTTAAGTATAAACTATCAATAATGTGTAGAACTTGTATAAAACGTCAGATGTTACAATTAATAATAATAAGTATTTAAATTAATGAAAATAACAAAAATAATATGAATAGTAATATTAATAGGAGTAAAACAAAATAGACAGTTTAAGATTGAACTTAGATCAAATGAATGAACACCGAATAAAATAAATAATTTAAACAAAGCAAGATGAAATAAACACCGATACTCACAAATAGACTCTGATACAATGTTTTGTCAAACTATGTATTTAAAAAAAAGGCTTGGAAAAACGTTGCATATTCTAATATGCGATTTTTTAAAAGTTTAACCGCAATAGTAAGGATACTCTAGAGGCCAATGTATATGCCGTTGCATGTTTTACAGGATTATAGTAATGAGCATGAGATTAAGCATATTAAACATTAAGAGAAATAATCATATATGAATCTCCCTTCCCGGTCGTACTGTTTCCTTTTCCGTTGTTTGAGGTTCTAAATATAGAATTGAGATCATAATTTAATATTTGTTTGAAATTAGATTTTATAAAATCTCAAATACTTTTAATATCTAACTTACCTAAAGCTGTCGATTCCACATCTCATTATGAAAATATATATTGTAAACTAGAGGTTTGGTGCAACAATACGATTTATATTCACTTTTCATCACGGAATGGAAATGCGAAGGCTTGTTGGAAGTCATAAATACCACGTTCGATAAAATAAATCCCTATGTCTCCAGAGTTCGATGACTGATTTTTATTTTGCAAATTTTCCATGTTAAATCTTCTTAAAACGATTACTCTTTTATTCCTAGTCGATTAAGCAAATATTTTGTCAATAAAAACTGAGTCTTTATACCCATTTTATTTTATGTTTTGGATGGAAAGATGCCAATAACTTGTAATAAATCTGAACTTATGAATCCACCAAAAACACAACTCATTTATGCATGAGATCTTCAAGAATGAACAGATACAATACCGTGTAGTAAGCATTAAAAAAGACCCGGGTAACAAATTTATAACAATACAACAGAGAAAACAAACAAGCTGATCTATGTTAATAACGCAAAAAAACTTTTGATAGACGGAAACCAACGACTAAAGGTTTTAGGTTTGAACAGGTACATAAACAACTACATTTGTTATTTGAAATATCACCTTGATGTGTATACTTGATCTTTTTTCTTACTTTTCAAAGACTTTGTAAAAATATTCGTCAGATATTTATTGTCACGATCAGACTAAAATAAATATAAGTTAGTTTTATTAAAACGTACCTACTTAGTCTTAAAATGGTAAAGTTAATTGCTGATTACAGATTTTATTCGCTGACATATGCATGTATTGATGATTAAAATGAATAGATAAAGGTTATTAAATTGTAAACCAAAGAAAAATAATCATCATGAAACAATAAATTCAACCTTATTTTCGTGTCTAAATTGATTATTGAAAATCCCCAAAAACATGGAGGTGAAGATCAGCGTCAAAGTTGATTTTTCTTTAAAATATGTACACCATTGCCTCTTTTAATGATCTAAGATAATTATAACATTCTAATGGTCTTTTTTTTTGTAAAGTAAGCAGATTAACAAAACAGAAATTAGCAACTACTGTTATAAAGCGATATCTTTAAAACGAATTAATTAATTGCAAAACATTATATCGCATTGATAGATAGAAAAAAAGGAAAAATATTGTTCTTAATTGCTGGAAAGATTTCCTAAAATATATGAAACCAGGACGTTATATTTCATTTTTACTGCTTATATATCAATACTTATCGTTCAACTATATTCAGGTAACTAAACGTGGATTTAATTGGACGAAACTGAAATTAGGGTTTTCTGTATATCAAAGAGAATTTTTTGTCTTGAATTTATCTCAAGATATGAAATAAGGGAAAAAAAAGACAACAACCTAATGATACAAATAGACAAGATATCGTTTTGAAATGATATACAGTTTCCATAATATACAGGTGTCTCATAATATTACAGTCTCTCAAATATCCTGCGTATAAACAGAAGTAATGTAATGAAACCAAAATGATCAAAGATCTTTTACTGCGACTGTTATGCAGGTAAGAGCTTAAGCTGGCTGTGCAGTCGGGTTTGGTACGCCATTTTTTGCGTAAAGGGGTGCATGTAACGGGTCGGGAATTAGACGGTTGTTGTCCGTTTGTTTAATGTGTTGGCTTTTGTGTTTGCCGATTAATTACGACCTTTTGTTTGAGTATTTTGCGGAGATACAGTTATATATAATATGTAGTTATGATAGCACTTGATCACTAAATGAGCAAAAAGGAAACCATGTAATAATCTTTAAAATCTATAAAAAAAAACACACTCCGCTATAAAAAAAAAAAACAACCATGGAACAATTCAAAAGAGAATACCAACGTTCACCTTCTTTTCATGTCTTCCTTGAATCTATTTTCATGTCAAGGTGAAGAAAAAATGAAACTTGATAAAAACCAAGATGTTGATATACTTTCACCTTTGCCAGAATAAGGCATACATCAACTACACTATCGTTATCCTATAGCTCTTAATGGGTCTAAACTTATATATAACGTTTAATTAGCTGGAAGTGGTTCCTACCTGACAAAATAGGCTACAAAGTACACATAGAAGTAGGATATAATAAAAGGAAAGCCAAATGTTGGTTACTAGTATTTAATAATCAAATTGATAACTAAGATTCATTTTGTTACATCTCGTGATAAGTTTATTTAACAATCGCCATGGTAGTCAGCCAGAATTAAGAACATCAGTTGTTCGACCTTTAAGTCAATTGCGTTTTCTTAAAATATGCCTTTTCACTGATTTGATCATTTGACAAATGTTGTTTGTGCTATAATTAGACCCCTCTACCAAGGAACTTGTTTTGCATGAACGTGTATACAAAATGCGGTTTTTATCCAAAGTTATCATAGCTTTGAATGCTTTTTTTAATATATGCTATATGCTTGTATATATATATTTCCTTATATTAAAACTAAATAAAAGTCATCAGTGTCGATCGAATGAAAACTGCTGGATTGCGTTTAAAAAATGAAATTGTTATCACTGTTTATATTCCTGGTATCTCAGGATGAGTTTTATAAAACTAATCTTCATAAAGTAATCATTAAAAGCTGGTCTATGTAGATATTGCTGTTATTAAATATCGTTTCTTTATGAACCTACCCAAACCAGTAACCTAGAATATTGCATTTGAGGTTGGTTTCTATCTATCATAGCTGTTTTGTTATGTTATTACATAGATCAGCTTTTTATGAGTGTTTTTATGAAGATTAGTTTTAACTAATGGGATTATCCTCTTGAAAGAAATATAATTTATTTATTTGATTTTATTTATTTATTGACAACAAAACAATAATCAAGGCCATTAATGCCTAGGGATATGAAGTGTTTTGAATCATTTCAACCTAAATAAGAAGGCAATTTATAGAAATTATTAGATACATCATAGTATGATATTACCACATGAAGACTGACAACTGTTCTTTTGAAATTCTCGTGGTACAAAACGTTCAGCAGGAACAAAATAAACTTAGTGGTAGAAAAAACTCATTTTGAATACCAGGAATATAAATAACATAACCTAGACCCCAATTCTCACTTTTAAATTACGATTAATGGACTAAACAACGTACAATAAATCTAATCTAATTGAAAAACATTACAAAAAAACAAATTTGACTGTTAAATTAAGACATCATAAATAACAAATAACAATTAACACATATACAAGTATAAAGAAATACTAGTACATATAAACAAAGTAACGAAACACCAATATCTAAATAACTATAACTTCAATTTTTATAGGTGCCCATTGTATTTAGCTTCCTTATAGAACAAGTAAAACCAAAAGGTAAAAAGAGTTATAACTATGCAAAATTCGTAGATTTCATAGGTTTCAATGAACAACGCATAATCATGACAATATCAAGCATTAAACATGCACATGAATACACTTTTGTTTTTCAAAAAATCATTAACACATCAACAAGCATAATATACATACATGTATCCTTAGACTATTTGAATTCAGACCAACACACGTATATCTTCTGGGTACTATAAGCATTTCGAAATTTATAAATCATTTCATCAGGGAACAATACAAAGACCTATAGGATATACGATCAACAGCTATGATGAACAACAACCAATGTCTATGGACAGATTTTTATTTTAATTGCACCTTTGAAATAAGAACTTATTTTTCTCCCCGCCTGAAAGCATTATATGATTGTAAATTATAATTTCACATCCAAACAGCTGAAAAAACTATTTATACATAGCGTATTTGTGTATTAACACAAAGTAACACCACAAGAAAAAAATATAAGCACATAAGATATAAACGTTGTTCTTCTTATGTTGGAGAAAACTGATTTCTTAACCCAAGATACCTACCTACAAACATAATAATGATATATAATGATTCAACTTTAAACAATAGAACTACAAAAATATTTTTTAACAAAATAGATAGGAACCGCATTCAGAGGACTGCACACATTATATATGTACAGACATATTTCTTTTCCGAGAAACAAAACATACAGAACAATAAGCAGAACAAATATACAGATCGTTTCTTCAAACAAAGTTATAACCTCATTGAACGGCAATTTCATTGTTACCTCCAGAAAACCACAAACCACCTATACAACACAGCCTGAAGAAACTATATGCAAAGTCAATCTATTGAGCTGGTCTTATTATAAACAAACTGTAAACAAAACTTTGAGTTTTTCTTGAAAAACTAAGGATTTTTCCCAGAATCAATTACCTTAACTTTTCCCTAATCTGATGAGAGAACGAAGTAACATGATACTTATGTACGTAGATTGTTTCCACTGGTAACAAATACTACACCTTTTAGTTCGAACTAACCCCCCTACCCACAAAAACAATGCTTCTTAAACTAAAAATTTAAAAAAAAATGAACTTCGAAGCAACTTTCAAAACCGAAATACAATTTTTTTTCTTTCTAAAAGGCATACATTATCCATGTCTTTGTTTTGATTCACAGTAAAATAAGATATAACTAGATTTGTCATTGCAAGCAATAGCGGATGACACCCTTCCCCCATTTCTGCTGTTTCCATGATAACAGCGGCCATCTTGAAAGTGCCAACCCCAAATTGCAAATCTTTACATGGTGATTAACATTATGGTATAGTTCCATCAACTTGGGTCCATTTAGTTCTGAGATCCAGAGTGGACAAAAATGTGTGGAAAAAAAAGAAAAAGAAACGTAGAATAACAATCCATCACTCCAATTCCGTTCAGGATGTCACAATTATCCCAGTCTGTATTAGTTTTCATTAGAAATGATGGACGATTCAGACATTTTAATTGTTTCCATTTCCGAAAAAATATTTCTATTCCTATTCCTCAATGAGTGTGTCATTTCCCTAATTCAGTATTGTAAAAAAACTCTGATGTTGTGTTGATTACTAAATTCTCAATGATTACAGACCTAGGGTGTTTCCTTTGGAATAATATTACTCATTTCTTCCTGTCTACCTGCCCCCTAGTAAAACTCGTTTAGTTCGCTGTGAAACCATCTCTCAATAATAAACACTGCCTATATAAATAGATCGTTGTGTTATTTTTAAAGGACATTAATATCAGATTGAGGACTGGTCAATTTGCGTTAGTTTCTAAAATATGAAAAGACCATATGTTTATGTTTGTTTACGATGATAATTAAAGCACAGATGATGTTACTGTTCCTAGCATTTCTTTCTGTTTGTGTTGTTTTAAACAAAATAAAGTATAGATGCATGTGATAGTGCATTGTTTCTCAAATAAAATTAAACAAATTCTCTTCGTTTGCAAGAAAATAATTATTAAATTTACGAAATTTCTTTTGTCCTTTTCCCAAAAATTTAGAAACAGAATTATGATGATATGTTTCGGTGCCGATTAAACATGGTCTATTCTAAAAACATGAGAAAAAACTATCAGTAGGACTCTGTTATGCGTTTTCCTTAGATAAATATGGTGATATGGTACATAACTTATCAATATGTCTTAGTATTGTTCCTTAAGGAAATATTATGCATCTTCGACTCATCGGCTTATTGTAGAAATTATGTACTGTCTCATCTCTGTATCATTGTATATTGTTTCTCTGTTTCATGTGATCAAGTGGTTTCTAGATATTGGAGTTCTGAGCTTTGGCAATACCTTTCACTAAGGAAATATGATTCGGATCCATTTGTTTCTATTTTCCTACGGAGAAAATTGATATATAAATATGAGAATATATATCGTGCTGTTGACATTGTCAATATCACAATATTGTTTAGATTGTATGACCATTCCCTTGGTATACTATATTCATTGCTTAGTTTGCATTGTTCACTTTGAAAACAATGTATGTGTTTCTGATGCAGTACAGTATTCTCGTGAATAGTTTCGTCTGTTATCTGTTTGTTTATCAAAAGAAATATAATATAAATGTATAATTAGTATTTTTCTAGGAATTTAAATTATTCAAATCCCTGTGTGTCTTTTAGAAAGATCTTTCTCCTATGAATTAATTTTCTCGTGAAAAAAACCCAGCTTTCATGTTGTAAATAAAGCATTATTTTTTTTTTGTTTCAATGTACAAATCGATGTCTTTAGGATTGTTTCTAAATGTTTGTTTCATAGATTAAATTTGTGTGTCCCTTTTCATTAAGTAATTATAAGACAATACTTCTAAATGTTATTCTACTAAAGCTAAATTATGTATGCATCTTTTGTTGTTCCAGAAGGGATATAATGATTAAATCGGTTCCATTTCTTTTCTTTGACAATAATGTGTCGATCTTTGTGCTTTTATTTTGTTTCCATATTCATAATATAAAAGATCCGAGTTGGTCATTGGGATGTTGCATGCATTTTCTGATTATTGTTCGCTATGTTAAGATTATTATATGCAAATGTGGTTAATTAAGGAATATTAAAAAATGTCTTGTTTTTGCTTTAATTGCAATAGGACGTGCTGCATAGATTCGTGTGAATGTGTTTGTTAATTATAGACCTTTTTGGGGATATGGTTTCCTTTGGTATAAGGTTTCCCAAAGGAACGTAATACAAACCAATGTGTTTCTGTTCTACTGGAGAAAGATATAATTAAGTATAAATAAAGTATTTTTGTTTAAGCTGTTGTTATCGAGATGATGTGTGTAGGTCCATACGTGTATATTTGGACAAAATCGTGAATAAGTGTGATGTTTTAATTCCAATCCAGACGCCTTTTCATACTCAAATTAAGTTTTAATGTTGTCTTTCTAATCATGCCAACATGCAATCAAATAGTTTAAAACATGTTTGACGTATATAATTTAAAGTGTTTTCAAATATTTCCACATAAGACCTTTAGAATTCTTTTATCGAATTATAATTTGTAAACAAAGAAATAAAAGGTATTGTATGTGTGCTGGTTGATATGTATCAGTCAGAAGCTGATTATGTTTGTTAAAGCAAGACTAGAGATTACGTGAATACCTTATTTGGTTTGTTTTTCTTTTTGGTTTGACTGAGATGAGTCGATAAAGGATAAATGCGTTTTGAATCCTTTTTTTAGAAGTTCTTAAAGTTAAAATTGTTTTGACTTAACTTTGCATAGTTAAACACAAGCTCGTAGCCCGTCGTGGTTCAGACATTTTATTATGTAGAAAATGATGGATTAAATTTGTTTTTATAGTTAGCTCTAACTTGTTTAACAGTCACATATAATTCTTTTATATTTAAAACAATGTTTAATTTAGAAGATTATAATTGACTAATTAAAGTGTTATGATTGCTAATGTAACAATAATCCACCAGGAGTCATAATGATGTAGTTATACACTACAGTCAGCGTTATTCTCCAACAATAATACGTAATAAATATACTATCTATAAACGGGTCCGAATTCAAAATTCTCAACAATTCCTTTGGGAAAACTAAAGGCCTAGTTTATAGTTATAATTTGTGTTGCTCACTCTTTAGCTTTATATATATGTAATGTTAGAAGTGAGACCTATATGACTTATAATTCTGAAATAACATATTTGGACTCATATATAACATATTTCAAAGCTAAAAAAAGAGCTTAGGTTTCTGGAAAAATTGTAGACCCATTTAATTTTATTGACAAGACTCCAATAGAAAACTTGCATCTTGGTTATTGCAAGTTTACCCTTGGCACTAGCAAGAGTGCCTCAAATTTTGGTACAAAGAACGAATTGGGAAGACTGCCTATTGAATAACATATAAAAACCCAAACTATAATGTATTTAGCCAGGTTTTCACCTCAGATTTGAATCCCTTATTATATGAATCTTTTCAATTAACTAAAACTTTGGATTCTAGTGGCTCCTATTCATGGTTCACTTTTGCAAAAGATATTCTTTCTGAATCTAACATTGATATAGATAGACTAAGAAACCTGTGATAACTTAAAACAATTAAAAATTATCAAAAGCTATATTAAACCCCTAATAAACTCATACTACAACAACCTGTTGATGGATAAGTTGAAATCTATTGATGATAAAAGTAAATTAAATTTTTATAAAGAAATTGAGCCAAATCTTTTAATCAAACCTTACCTCTCTAACCCAAACTTTAAATTTAAAAAAATAATTACAAAACTTAGAATCAGTGACCATTCATCGTTAATTGAAAAAGGAAGGCATTTCAAAATTCCTCGCAAAGAGAGACTTTGCAAAAAATGCAAAGTACTAGATGATGAGAAACATTTCTTAATAAATTGTTCTCATAATTCAAATATTAGATTAACATATTTTAATTGCATTAACAGGGAAAGTAATGCATTTGCTAATCTCACAGACAATGACAAAGTTTTATATATACTCAACCCATCAACACCAACACAAGTGAATAAACTAGGATCCTTTATAAAAAAAAGTCAATGGAACTGAGGACAGGGGACCCTTTAATATTTACCTGAATTTATGTATATATTTTGAGTTACTTAGTTATTGTCTTTATTATGGCACCCTCAACGGAGTTGGGGTGACGTATTGTTATTCTACGTTTCTTTTTTTTCTTATTATTATTATTTTTCTTGCAACAAATTTTGTCCAGGTGATTTCTCGAAATCCAATGGACCAATGTTGGTGGAACTCTACTATAGTAAGGACCCCCAGGTGCAGAGTTGCAGGAAGCATGGAATGGTTCAAGATGGCTACCGTTGCCATGGAAACAGAACAAATGTGAAAAAATCCAGTTTTTTGTTTTGGTGAACTGTTTGGATATGCTTTATCTCAGAATCATTATATTTTAATACAATGTAGGTGCCCACTATATACAGGTGTTGGATAATTTTGGTGATCATTGGAACTACTATGTTGCCATGGAAACTACACCAAAAATTTCGAAATTCTCAAAATGCTCCAAACTTCAGGAAACTTCACAGTAACGATGAGCAACATTGGAAGATGTGGAATTTGGCGTTGGAATTTCCAAAATATCTGTTGTTACCTTGGAAACAATGTAAAAAGGTCAAAATTTTGAATTTTCACAGAACATTCCAGAACATCAATGTTAACTTTATTCTAGAGACATTAAATGGTATATAATTATGGAGGGCTAAAAATGCAGCAGGGGTTTGACTTTGGAATATTCAAAATGGCCGCCGTTACCATGGAAACAGCAAAAATACGAAAAACTCAAAATGCTTCAAATTTAAGGAAACTTATAACAAATGTTGCCTAGCTTATGTAGACTTGACTTTTGAGTTTGGAATTTTCTAAATGGCCGCCGCTCACCTGGCAATAGGGGAAGGGTGCCATCCGTTATTGCTAGCAATTACAAATCTAGTTTGTTTTTGTTGTTGTTATACATGTTATATGTCACAATCTGTAAAGTTTATATGGCAATAAAACTTTGAATTGAATTGAATTGAATTGAATTGTATTGTTGTTTGTCCTTCTGTTGTTCTTCGTTTTTTGCCATTATATTGTGATTTCGACTGATGTGTTTGAATATTCTGTTGGTGATTTCCCCTCACTTTTATAACAAAATAGTTCACTGAAGATTAATACGACAGACAACCTCAATAGACTAAGCACAAAAACAAAAACATACAAACAATATACGTAATGCACCGATATAAGAGTTCTCGCAGTGAAAGCTTGTTATAATGCATATTATATCATTCTTTTTCACTTTACGGTCAACCAGAAAACATCCAACGTATACATTGAAAGGACGCCATTATGCCAAAATATAAGTAAAGAGTATCGTTGTAGGATCATGAGTACACAAAAATGTACAACTATACCTTTGTATTTACCAAAATTAACTGGATCTATTGCTGGCTGTCAGCATCACTAAAGAAATCAACATCGAACCGAGGTTTTGCCGCGATAGTTTCAAAATTTGCCATATTTTAACTGAATACAGCGTTGACGGATACATTTGGTAGCAATTTTCATACAGGCTGATATATTGATCATTTCAGGTAGATCAGATGTCATTTTTCTGATCATCTTTTCAAGGCATTTTGCCAAAAAAGTTCGGATTTGAAGTATTTGACCAAACATCATTTGAAGCACAACAGAATCATCCAAAACTTGCAATTTGCTGATTGAACTAGCTATATAGTAAAACATAAACTGTTGTAATACTATTTAAAAAAAAAGTTAAGTGCAGATAATTATCATGATTATATTGACAATGTGTGTCTCTTATATTCCTCAAGAGATAAAGCCTGTTATCCATTAATATACATAATAAGTCCCCTATCCTCAGCTCTACAGACTGTTTGATAAATGATCCTTATTTACCTGAATGTGTAATTTTGGGTGGAGTAATTAGTATATGTGTTTTATCTATATCATTTAAATTTGTTAAGTGTATATTCTCATTCATTAAAAAATCTGAATAAACTTTTCTATTATTACTGCAACTATGAGAATATAAAAAGAAACGAATTTCATCTTCAATTTTCTAGCATTTTTTGCATAATCTTTCTTCCATTGGTAGATCAAAATATCTTTTTCTATTAATAAATTCCAATAAAATGTTATGAATCATGGAAACTTGTGGATCCTCAATAGTTTAACTTTGCTTTGCTATTTTCTGGAATCTACCATCTCTCTTTATATCCTAAAATGGTTTTTTACATTACTATTCACTATTTCAGTTAGGTTATAAATATGAACGAATTCGACATTTCTATGATGAAGCCGTAAAATGAAACCGCAAAACATTACGTTTAACCCTAGCTGGTATTTGTCAGCCTGTTTAAGATAAAAATTAAAACAACAAAAAAATACAAGGAAATTCAATATCTTCATCATCAAATATTGAAGTTTCATGATCAAGCGATGCATGACATTTCATCATCAAACAGTGACATTTCATCATCAAACAGTGACATTTCATCATCAGATATTGACATTTCGTCATCAAACAATGACATTTTATCATCAAACAATGACATTTCATCATCACATAATGATTTTTCATCATCAAACAATGACATTTCACAGTCAAACAATGACATTTCATCATGAATAATTGACTTTTCATCATCAAATTATCACATTTCATCATCAAACAATGTTATGCAATCATCAAACAGTAACATTTCATCATCAAATATTGACTTTTCATCATCAAACAATGACATTTCACTGTCAAACAATGTCATTTCACTGTCAAACAATGACATTTCATCATCAAACAATTACATGTTATCACCAAACAATGACATTGCATCATCAAACAATGACATTTCACTGTCAAACAAGACATTTCACTGTCAAACAAGACATTTCACTGTCAAACAATGACATTTCATCACCAAACAATGACATTACATTATTGAACAATGACATTTCATTATTGAACAATGACATTTCATTATTGAACAATGACATTTCATCATCAAACAGTAAAATTTCACCATCGAACAATGACATTTCATCATCAATCAGTGACATCCCATCACCATCAAACAATTACATCCAATTACATTTTAAATAGTAACGTCAGAAGATTATATTAGGTATTGCATCATCGTCTTTTCCAATCTTCTATTGACAACGAAAATATATTGATAACAGCAAGTACTGTTGCCAAATACATGAAATACTAGTTTAGACAAAATAAATAAAACTCATCAAATATACTAGGCTTATAATAGTGTACGCCTAACGCGTATTTCTAAGATACAAAAGATCACCAGTACAATGTTTTGTTTTGAAGATTGTATGACTTTGGTCAAAACTAGTCAATCAATAGAATATGGAAGTGGAATTGTGAGATTGAAACGTAGAATATATGTTGTTCAGTAAAAAGATGAGTTTGATCTGAATGCATTGATCATTTTTTTTCTAAAATGTCTTACCTTCATTTATCATTTATCATCATGTTATTTAATCATCGGAATTGAATAGAAACTATGTTTAAACATTCTAATAAAGTAAATATCGGTAGGCACCAAGTAGACCTTACCTAGTTATGAAACTCGCGTATTCCAAGCTATCACTAGGAAAAGTCCAGGTCACTTTCGGTATTTAATCATGTCTTAGATAATGGGAAATAGAACAAAATATTTGAACTCTTTATAAGTAATTTATGTCACTCGAGATAGACAGTTTAATAGATTATTAGAAATTTCAAATGTTTACAACTTTTTTTTAATCTATCATAAATTCATCGCACAAATAAATAATGGCATCTTCATTAAAGTCGGCTTAATTACCATTTCTGTATTAAACGTCAAGAATGGAAATTATAAAACTTAGCTATATAGAAGGAGCTCATAAAATTCATTTTATTCGACGAAGAGCTCATCAGACCTCATGTTTAAATACTTTTGAATCAGGATAACGTTTAACTTACTTATTTTCTTAAAGCTAACAGCACAAGCACATAAAGTAGAAAAGCGGAAAAAAACAATAACAGCCTTAGGGAATTAATTGTGTCACACTAAAAGCCACACAAACAATGTTCTTGGATTACTATACATTGGATTCCATTTAATAGGATTTTTTTCAGCTATGGCAGTTTCGCCATTTCAAATTTAAATCAAATATTAAATGACGTATTCTTTAAATATTAGCTATTTTAATCATAGTTTTTTATTACACTTATTTTGTTTTTATAAGGAGGAAAGATTTTGTATTCCCCAAGCTTAAGTTTTGTGCGTAATGTGTTGTTACGTTGTACTAAAGGATTGTTCGCCTTTATTTTGTCATGGTATTGTCCTACCTTCATTGACTGTTCATATTTGATTGTCTTAATGATTTTATTTAAAGCTAAGATCAAATGTGGGTAGCATTAATGCTCCGATTGCGGTATATAGTTATGAGAAAAGAAGAAACGCATCAATTTGCAAGACTGAAATGCGTTGGTCCATTGGTTGGGGTGGGGTATGCATATGAGGGAAGGTATGCCAGGTTCTCCCCAAATATGCACTATATGATTCGTGTCCGGTGACAGTTAGGACAATGGCGATACATCTATATTGTTTTAAGTCTAGGGAGATGATGTGCTGAACTAAAATCTGCTGAAGGTATAAATTAATGTTGTGGTGCAAGTCGAATATTCGACGTCCTTAATTTCAGTCATGAAGTCACAAATATCAAACATGTTTGAATGGATGCTGCTCAACTGGATTAACAATTTTTTCAAGAGAAATTACAAAGAAACAATCAAATAGTAACTCTCAAATCTCATTTACTTCTTATTTGTAGCATGTTTAGATATAAAACTCGATGGTTGAACCTCTTAGTATATAAATATACTTATGTCACATAGTTGAACCTCTTTGTATATCAATATACTCATGTCACATGGCTGAACCTCTTTGTATTCCAATATATGCATGTAACATGGTTGAACCTCATGGTATATCAATATATTCATGTCACATGGTTGAACCTCTTTGTATTCCAATATATGCATGTAACATGGTTGAACCTCATGGTATATCAATATATTCATGTAACATGGTTGAACCTCTTGGTATATCAATATCCTTATGTCACATGGCTGAACCTCTTGGTATATCAATATACTCATGTCACATGGTTGAACCTCTTTGTATTCCAATATATGCATGTAACATGGTTGAACCTCATGGTATATCAATATATTCATGTCACATGGTTGAACCTCTTTGTATTCCAATATATGCATGTAACATGGTTGAACCTCATGGTATATCAATATATTCATGTAACATGGTTGAACCTCTTGGTATATCAATATACTCATGTCACATAGTTGAACCTCTTGGTATATCAATATACTCATGTCACATAGTTGAACCTCACGGTATATCAATATCCTAATGTGACATGGTTGAACCTCTTGGTATACCAATATACTCATGTCACATGGTTGAACCTCATGGTATATCAATATATTCATGTCACATGGTTGAACCGCATGGTATACCAATATCCTTATGTCACATGGCTGAACCTCTTGGTATATTAATATACTCATGTCACATAGTTGAACGTCTTGGTATATCAATATCCTAATGTCACATGGTTGAACCTCTAAGTATATAAATATACTCATGTCACATGGTTGAACCTCTTTGTATTCCATAATATGCATGTAACATGGTTGAACCTCATGGTATATCAATATATTCATGTCACATGGTTAAACCTCTTTGTATTCCAATATATGCATGTAACATGGTTGAACCTCATGGTATATCAATATATTCATGTAACATGGTTGAACCTCTTGGTATATCAATATCCTTATGTCACATGGCTGAACCTCTTGGTATATCAATATACTCATGTCACATGGTTGAACCTCTTTGTATTCCAATATATGCATGTAACATGGTTGAACCTCATGGTATATCAATATATTCATGTCACATGGTTGAACCTCTTTGTATTCCAATATATTGCATGTAACATGGTTGAACCTCATGGTATATCAATATATTCATGTAACATGGTTGAACCTCTTGGTATATCAATATACTCATGTCACATAGTTGAACCTCTTGGTATATCAATATACTCATGTCACATAGTTGAACCTCACGGTATATCAATATCCTAATGTGACATGGTTGAACCTCTTGGTATACCAATATACTCATGTCACATGGTTGAACCTCATGGTATATCAATATATTCATGTCACATGGTTGAACCGCATGGTATACCAATATCCTTATGTCACATGGCTGAACCTCTTGGTATATTAATATACTCATGTCACATAGTTGAACGTCTTGGTATATCAATATCCTAATGTCACATGGTTGAACCTCTAAGTATATAAATATACTCATGTCACATGGTTGAACCTCTTTGTATTCCATAATATGCATGTAACATGGTTGAACCTCATGGTATATCAATATATTCATGTCACATGGTTAAACCTCTTTGTATTCCAATATATGCATGTAACATGGTTGAACCTCATGGTATATCAATATATTCATGTAACATGGCTGAACCTCTTGGCATATTAATATACTCATGTCACATAGTTGAACCTCTTGGTATATTAATATACTCATGTCACATAGTTGAACGTCTTGGTATATCAATATCCTAATGTCACATGGTTGAACCTCTTGGTATATCAATATACTCATGTCACATAGTTGAACCTCACGGTATATCAATATCCTAATGTCACATGGTTGAACCTCTTGGTATACCAATATACTCATGTCACATGGTTGAACCTCATGGTATATCAATATATTCATGTCACATGGTTGAACCTCATGGTATATATATCAATATACTCATGTCACATAGTTGAACCTCTTGGTATATCAATATCCTTATGTCACATGGCTGAACCTCTTGGTATATTAATATACTCATGTCACATAGTTGAACGTCTTGGTATATCAATATCCTAATGTCACATGGTTGAACCTCTTGGTATACCAATATACTCATGACACATAGTTGAACCTCTTTGTATATTAATATACTCATGTCACATAGTTGAACGTCTTGGTATACCAATATATTCATGTCACATGGTTGAACCTCTTTGTATATTAATATACTCATGTCACATAGTTGAACGTCTTGGTATATCAATATATTCATGTAACATGGTTGAACCTCTTGGTATATTAATATACGCATGTCACATAGTTGAACGTCTTGGTATACCAATATATTCATGTAACATGGTTGAACCTCTTGGTATATTAATATACTCATGTCACATAGTTGAACGTCTTGGTATACCAATATATTCATGTAACATGGTTGAACCTCTTGGTATATCAATATACTCATGTCACATAGTTGAACGTCTTGGTTTACCAATATACTCGTGTCACATCTATCACCAACGACCTTGCTGTAACACCTGGTTTATCTCCATGACAAGTATGTTGTTGTTTCGCAGATACAGACCCAACTAACATTTTATGTGTGTGTGTGCGGGTCAAGTTATAACCAGTATAATAACATAATTAGATATCATCACATCATCAATCGAGCCACGCCTCAGTCATAACAACAGAATGGATGTGCTTGGTCGGCTCCTTTTTACCGGCTATCTACGATGTTGGTTTACTGATGGATGGCTAAACGACTTACAACTTTCGATTACAGAAACCATTCCAACGCTGTACAGTTTGAATTCTTGTTTGTGTAAAAACCCGTTCACCATCCATGCGAAAAATACATTATGGATTGAAGAATGTTATACCGACTGACGTCGGAGGCTGTATCCTGAGTGTTAGATAATGGACACCGATTTAAATGTCTTATGACTTTGATAATGCTTCCTATCATCGTTATTACTATGTCCGAGACTCATCGACCAGTACTCCATCATCGTTGTAAGCGGGTTGCACATATGACTTATCTGACCCTGAAAGCAGCCGCTGTAAAGGAATAACACTACTTCAAAATACTAAACAAGACTAAGCATATTACCAAAACAAAATTGGCTACCATTTTTTTTCAATTTTTCCAACATGGCGTCAAGAAAATATTTAAATGCTCACAAAAACCCTTTCGACATCGATGCGACCTTGCAATGGCTTACTATTTTATAGGTAGCTAAACTTCTCACTTGTATAAGAGATGCAACAGGTCCATTTTAATTGACAACGATGTGAGAACAAAACAAACAGACATTATAGGTAAAAATGTCAAAATAGGGATACATCAGTCAACATTGTGTTATAATCTTAATCACTATATAAACAAACAAATATGTAACAAAGAAACACAAAAAGCATTAAGACACAGCACATAAGCACAAAAGACAGACAAGAATACAGTAAGAAGGCGTGTCAGCTGTTCTTTTTATTGCTAGTTCTGTGGTTTATATTTATGGAACTCATTCAGATTCAGAAAAGTTTGGATTGTTAATGGAAAGAACATCATCAATACATCTGAATGTGAAATTAAATGACATGGCTTCAATGATCTTCTTGTTTTTGACAAGTGTTTGAAGAAACTCCGATGTATATGAAAATAAGAAGTCGGCAAAGAGAAGCGTACAGTTCGCTCCCATGGGAATGCTGAAATTTGACGACACACTCTACTTCCAAATTCAACAAATACTAGTATGCTCATTTCCTTCTTCCAGAAATTTCATCAGTTTCACTCTCATTTCATTTTCAGTATCTCATAATGGGTATCTTGGCAGCAACATTTCAATGCAGACCATTTTTTATTTTTAGTTGTCAGTGGATTGTATTTTGCCAATTTTTATTTTTGTTCAAATTCTTTTTAGTCTTGTTGATTACTTTTCATCGTTTTCTTTTTTTTTTCTTTAAAAAGAAAAACTTGAATGCGATAATGAATCAAAGAAACAAATCTCTGCCGAGTATCAAGTTATATATAATAAAACATCCCTAGAAACAAGAATCATATTATCAATTTTTACCATGTTACTGTGCCAAATTTTGAAACATCTTCACCGTTGTATACCGATTGAAATTGTCCTCGATAATCAAACACCAAGACTCTTTCTGTCATATCTTCATCTTGAACGTCTATAACATAAATATTATCATCAAATGTTATGATCTTTAATGGCCACGTGAAAAATTTCTAATTGTTTATATCGCATTCGTATGTATGTTGTATATCGCTGTTTTGGTTAAGAATCAACTTTTTTTCTCCCATGAAAAACTTACAATAAACGCTTTGTTGGTGTTAATCAACAATATGCTAGTTTCAAGTTCATTTTTAGTTGTGTGGATTCTGGCTTGTGTTGAATCATGTACTTTGTAAAGACATTTTACTTATGTTTATATGACATTTTAGTATATTTCCAGGAATAAACTTGACAGATTTCAATCTACTCAATATGTGCTTCTGGTAAATTCGAATTAATGGTATCCTTTTTCGGGAATATTCTTAAAGCTTTATGGGACATTAACATTTTCTCCATCTTTTCCTTTGTTTCTTCCCCTTCGTGTCTTATATTTGTTGTGCCAATCATTTTTGTTGTAATCATTGCTCTTGTTGTATGCCATTCTGATTTAGTCTTTGTCAAAAGTTCGTCAGTGTATCTTGTTACAGCCTCTTTTATTTCTGTATCTCTCTGGCAAATCTTGTTCTTTACATCTTTGTAATCCCTTGTCCTTTCCGAAAGAGGGACGAAAGATACCAAAGGGACAGTCAAATGAGCCTTGAGAGTTCGTCTTCAAAATTTTGTATTGAATAAATACAAGATTTTTAGTTTCACGAAAAGACGTTTCTTTTCAAAAATGATATCATTATAAACATCACTGTGGTCTTTATGGGTCTCGATTAAACAATCAATACTAGTGGGTTTGTCTAGTCGGTGCAATATGCATAACATATTTGTCACGTTGGATTCCACATAGCAAGTTTTCAAGATCCTTTGTCATTATCCTCACTTTCACAGACTTTATCAACAAACAGAATGAAAGGAAAACTGTTTTTTTGACATGATATTGGTATTTTCCAATGAAATGTTGGTTAGACCTGTATGTATAGCTGGTTAAACATCCCACTTAAAAAAACAAGTGTTTATGGTTCCGTTATATTGACAAAATCAGGTGCGTAACTTGAACAGACATACTAGTCCCATTTTCACACAATGTCAACAAAACAAAAAATTGAAACTATATTGTCATGCTTAAAATGTTATAACAGTGAGTTATAGCTGTACTTCTATATTGTTTTGTAAGTTTTAGCCAGGTTATGCTCCTGATGAGCCGCATATTCATCTCTGGTAGGGTATATTTTAGGAAATCAGCGTATCTAAGTTTTGGTACGGTCGTAATAATCCTTAAGAAACCAGCTTTTTTCTGACAAGTTATACTTTCTTTGTCATCCCTTTTTAGTTATAAAATAAATATTCTTGGAATTCTTAACGTAACAAACATGGAATCTAGCATCCAAAAATGTGAAAACATCTATCACAGACATACAAAACAACATACAAAAGATCCAAACAATCATACAATCTAACTCTAAGCCCAAGTTATGAATTTGAACTAAAAATACAAAATTGGTAAGGTGAACACATCCCCGCATCCTTATTCAAAAATGTGAAGAATTTCATGTAATCAAAAACACATGCAAATAATCGTATATGCGCATCTATAAAAACAATGGTATATATTTTGAAATGTATTTACAAAATTCACGTAAAGACGCCAATCAGATGAAGATGAATTATCAATAAATATGATACAGTATGTTATAAGCCGAAAACAAGATTATACAGACAAGAAAACTGTCAACATTTCTTATGTTTGAGGAAGCAGAAGTTCGGATAATTCGATTATCGATTAACAAAAAACGAACCTTTAGCGTACTCAAAATTTTGTATAGGAAGTTACCAATTTGTTCCAAGACGTGACACTTAATCGTTTTCTCTCTTTTTGTTCGTAACTTATTTTGGTTTTCTCGGCAGGAATGTTTGAAAGCAAGTCCCTTTTAAATTTGTGGATTATAGTTTGTCCAGTGTACTTTCTTAAAACATTTTGTCCTTCGCGACTACTGTTCATTGACACACGTACACTTGCTTTTAATATGAAACATGCCCAGACGTACTTATGTCGTTTAAATCAAAATCAAGAATCGTCTTGTTATCACATGTTTTCCATGTTGTTTGGACAAATATTCGTTAATCTTATTAGCCTGTTGTTCGCTTCTGTTACAAGTTCTCCGATCAGTCAATTTCTTCTATTTCTTTGTAACGACATTTACAGGTGTTGGCAGAGGTCTTGAATTTATTTTATACACAAAAGAAATTATAATTTCAATGTTAGAAGTTTGAAAAGGTAACATTTTAAATTATTTATAGTAATGAATTCGATGAACTGCGTAATTTAAAAATCCCATCTTCTACTAATGATTAAAAAAAAAACGTTTGATAACACTGTCCTATATTTGCAACTTGTTCTATTATTTGTAAGTGTGACTTTTTGACAAGTAAAATTAACTGCAATATGAAAGAATTCTTTATATATGACATCGCTTTCAAAGTATATCGCCGCAATAATAGCTACTTGGTGGGCATGGATTTACTCCATAATTATGAAAGACGAATTCATGATAAAAAAAAACTTCAACATGAAGGTTCAGTCACTTCTGTGAAATTGAAGAAAATGAGTTTTCTACAGAGTTATTGCACAAATATTTTGACAGCAGCCATACTGGTTGCTGAGTTAGAAATAAAAAAAAATAGGAACATGTCCAGTAGACACAGATGGTGCCCCCACTTGAATATCAAATAAAGTTGTTAAAGTCATGCTACCCAAATTTGTACTTCATCTGAGATTTGTAGTAATAATTATTATGTATACGATTTATACCCATTTGGTTGAAGCAAGCTTAAGTTAATAAAACAAAATGGGAAATACTCTAGAAATGTAAATGTGACACCACCCAGGAACATATGTTAGATATACTGTTCCCAGCACCACAAAAATTCAAGCTTGATCTGTATTTTGTGTTAGTAAGCAGTGTGTATAAGTTTCATAACATTCGTTTGAGGGAAACTAAAGTCGGAGAACGGAAAACAATTTTGGATGTATGGAGGGAAGTACAGACAGACAAGGGTAAAACTTAATGCCCCCTTCGCTCAAAGGCGGCTTAAAAACATTGGAAAAGATTCTGGCTGTTTGTTTCCCCAAATGTCCTAATGATTTAGATGACTTTTAATGGTTTATGGATGACTAACAACACCAAGAGCCAATAGACAACTCGTCACTTAGAACATTAACTAATGCTGTTCCATGTAGTTAAATAGTTTTATGTAGAAGAAGTTTAATGAAGTGTTAACATATTTTAAATCTTTATTTTCAATAACAACAATAACGTTTATCACATACACATCATTGCACAAACAATATTTTAATAATTATAGATTATCTTTGATCATCTCAACGAGATTGCTTTTCTGGCTTGAGCTGAAACAGCGAAAGTGAGAAAAGCAATCGAGTTGAGATGACCAATGATAATCTGTTTATCGCTATTTTACCTATGACGACGTTGTCAATTTCAATGTCAATTTCGTTAGCAACGCCACGTGGTCTCCTTAGGTTCTAGCAATAATTTTTCCATCTCAAGCGAGAAGCATGATATGAAAATTATCACAAAAAAGATCAAAGGAAAAACGCACAAAATAACGATAACAATATATATAGAATAAATGAAGGATAGGTCTCACCTGCTTTCTTACATTATAACAAATATCATTTTTATCAATTACTCTCAAATATAAAAATAACAATCTTTATCACAAACCCAAGAACTGTCTCTATAATTCATTTACTATTCTCGGGTTATCATATGCCATAGGTCTAAAAATTAAGTATGCATGGTTTGGTACACTTAAAATCATTATGATTAAAAAAATGAACACAAAAAAGAGGTACATGCTGAAATTGTATAAAACAAGATATAAGCCATAATTACACTGAAATTCTTCATTAGTCAAGGTTATGTGCGTGTTTGTCCATTCATTTCATGCATTTGTAGAAACTAATTGTAAACACAAATTCTACTTGAAAACCAAATTTAAGTTATGTAATGACATTATCTTCTGTACATTCACTAATAATTTCACTTAGTCAGTTGACTTGTCTGAGAACTGTTTGTTAATATGAAAATACAATTGATTTGACCCAAACAACACCTGACAACTTTCTGTTAACCTTGGTATGTATTGTCAAGGAACACAAGAATACTGGAATGTTTACACTTATATACTGTTTCAAACCATAAAAACCAATACCATAACTTCAACATCACAACTGACTCTCAAAGTAGTGTATGTACAATATTGCAATGATTCAGAAATGATTGAAATCAATTACTGTCATGTTGATAATAATTTATAAAATTGCTCAGCATGCAACACATGTTTCTTTATACAATGTACATTTAAATGATCTTGACAACACAATTAAATATGAGAGAATGCAATACTTAAACATTTTCATTTAATCTTCCAATATCTTAAATATTTTGTAATGTCACGTTTTCCCTCACCAATGACACAAATTTGTAACAACAAAATTAAATGATCTAACTTTGCCAGTATATAAGAGTTTCTTAAAAAGATATAAAAAGCTTAATAATTGTTAAATTTAATTCTATCTGTTGCAAGTAGCCAGACTTTCTGTATTACATGACATCTGGCTAACTCGGACTTTAATGCCTACCTAGAACTTCTGAGGTAGACAAATCTAGATTTAAAATGATCAAATTGGCTAATTATGTTCAAATATAGGCAGATAGTTCATATACAAACTTCTATTGCTAACTGCTTTCATTTCTGTTAAATAAAATGACACTAAAATTCTTTTAGCTTTGTGTAGATGTGCATAAAATACAATTTTGATAACACAATATCTCTTACATATATTGTAACTCTAAAGTCCACAAAATGAATAAAAAGTAAATAGAATAGATAAAAAACGCAATTTCCAATGAAACTTTTCATTATACAACAAAACAAAAATAATCTGATGAGTATTTGCAGGCATGGTCCTAACAAATGTTGTACACCCTTACCATTTTGTGATAGGGGTAAGAAATTGTGTGGGGGATAAAACAAGTATCAGTAATAAAAAGTTTCCCATAATTCACTTGAAAATATGCTTCAATATAGTACAAACAAATAAATCTCATTTTAACAATCACAATGTTTTATTTTCTTAAAATGGAAGAAAGGAACAAATGTGCCAGTTTATACATTTTGTTTTACTTTTCAAAATGAAACGTTATAAGTGACTTGAATCAAATGACAACAACAAACAACATTGCTTTGATCACAAACCCTACAAGGCCTTTTAAGCTGTTGAGCATATACATATAACATTATTAAAAAAATATCGTTAAAAGTTTACAATCTGACTACATGTACTATTCACTGTGTTGACACTTTCCAGTACTTGATCCAAATAAAATTGATTTGGTTAATAGGTGTTCTGTCATTTTCATTGTCGTGTGGCAATTGGAAAATTTGTCAATCAGTTAAGCTCTTTCATGTATTAAAATGGATATGGGAGGATAGATAGGGACTTCTAAAATTTAACACCTGCAATCAGAATACTTTTGTTAGGTTATTTTACATACCTTAAATGAATATTTAACCATAGTGACCTATGATCCACCACCTACGTCCAAAAACCCTACCACATTCATTTTAATAAAATAGCCCTGAGTCTTACCATTAACATCATCGACCAAAAGCACAAAAAGTTTTCTTGTATCAAATAATGAACTTTAAAAGGCTTTTCAACGTCATTTAGAACAATTTTCAGGCACGTATTCAGTATTTGATAATAGGAGGGAACTCCTGAAAATTAGAAGGAAGAGAACCATATTTTGAAGAAAAAAAAATGGCTGTAAATTTAACTACAAATTATTGTTTTTTTTTCTATTTTTAGGAGGGGCTCTTGGTGCATCAAGACCTGAATCTGCACCTGATTTTGATTTTGGTCAGTTTCTAAAGGCTCCTGATAATGCAGCTTTTCTAATGAACTCTTTGAGAATACATTCCTCCAGCTGACTAAATGCTTCAGTTTGTGTTACAGCAGTCATATGATTCAGGGCAAAGCGGAAACAAAAATCTTCCAATTCCTGCAAATACAAATATATAAAATGTATTTAAAATAGCTTCATGCCGTGCATTATGACTTGTACTTGATGAGAAAAAATGTGACAAAAATGTTTTATAGACAGAGAACAAACATAATCCAGTATACCCCATATTTTGGGACTAGGAAATTAAAACAAATATATACTAAAAAGTATTTCCAAATTTTTAAAACAATCATATAATTTTTCTTAAAATAGTAAAAAGTTTCATACAAGGCAATACTTAACTGATTTTTGTATCATAATAATTCTGATCTTTTAATTAATGTGTGTTTCTTCATCTTTTTTTGTTCAATGTTTTTTTTCTTTGACTGGAGAACAATTTAGATTAATGAGATAGTATTCATACCTTAGCTTCAAATTTAATAGCAGCAGCATACAACATTGCTACGTTATCTGTTGTCATCCCTTTCTTGATGATCTGTTCACACATTTTCTTCAATATTGGTTCACAATAGGCATTGGCTAAATCTAACAAACCTAAAATTATCATAATATTCTCCTGAAACATCTGCCCTTTGCATAATTCTTACAACTGTGTTTTACAGCCATGTTACAGTTACAAATAGTGTATGGTATTAAATATAACAAGGATAAAAGTCAGTCGAAACATAAAAAAAACAGCAGTTAATCATACATAGCATGGCTTAGCATTTAGTTGTATTCATTTTATATATTTTTAAGTTCGGATAAATAATGTCAACACTTTGCAGTGTTTCGATCTTAAAATAATTGACTTTCAAAAAGTTAGTTAAAAAGGTTGTAATAAAATAGGCCAGACACATAACTTATTTATACTTGCCTGCTAAAATCTCATTTGTACATGTAATTATCAGTATACATGTATACGGAGTAAATGTACAAGTTTACTGACAGACTCACCTATTGCTTCTTCAGGTTTCAGGTCTACCCTGTCTGTATACAGGTATCTAAGGAAAGCCTTGTATACTGTATAAGTGTACTGACTTATTTCTATAACTCTGTAAACACAAATTGTTATAGTATCAAATTCTGCAAATAGTTCTGACAAATACTGTCTTATGATTGTGAAAACAAATTGGAATGAAGAAAGTTGCTGTTAAAGATCTCTGTACCAATCACAAAAGTATTTTAAATATTGCAACCTTTCATCTCTACATTTTATGTTTTTTATCATAACGACCCTGCATACCCTCGGGTATCTACTTTATAGACTCTACCGTACTACAGACTTACCAGGCGTTGGTTCACTTTCGTTTGTAATTGATATTTGTTAACAGTACAAATATTTGCCTGATTTTCTCTCAACAAACTTTTATTTCTATTATAGTTGCTGTAGATTCACTTTTTTCTCACAAGGGGACAAAGTTTTCATGGATGGATGGAAAATTCTTTTTTGATGGATAGTTGATTCCATGGTTTTTAACAAATTCTACATACAAGCTCATAGAAAACTTGTTTTTTGTTGACTACTTGAAAATGCATTTACCCTCAAAATCCAAAAATAAATAAAAAAATATCCACAATAAATAATGAATCTACACTGAATAAAAAGTGAAATGCATGTAAAATTGATTAGACATTTCTCAGCATTAGTACAGTACTGCAGACATGGTCTTTTGGCTTCAACTTTCAGGCAGGTTTACTTGTAAATCTTTGAAATATTATCTGATTAATCAGTTCATTAAAAACATTTCATTTGACAATACTAAAAGTAAAATTCAAACAATTGAGAGCCAGAATTTTTTAGATTGAGTTGTTTTATATTTACAAGTAAACACATGTGAATAATCAGTAGCAATATGCTTTGGGTGAACTCTGTTTATTTGAAGAACTTACTGTTTTTCGTCTTCTTCCCAGCAAGATTGAAACATTGAACTGAAATGGTCACATCTGAAAAACACATACATACAGGAATATAATTGTACAGTGCTACTTGCCTGATCCAACACACTAGGGGACCAGTAAAATGTCGATTAAAGCAGGATGTTGGAATACTCAGGTGTCGGATTAGGCAGGTTACACTGCATATGTAAAGTTGTTTAAATAAAATTAATGGAAACCTTATAAGTTTGCTAATTCTCATCTAACATACTACTAAACTGCTGTATCAATGTGTTAAATGAGCTGCTTGTGAATAATATTCATCTGAAATTCTATTCCATGTAAAGTATGATCTATAGGGCCAAAAATAAAATATTGTTTGTTTCCCCTCACCCGACTGACTCGGTAAAATCAAGGTATTTTTGCAATGAACCGTCTACATGATTCGGAATCAAGGAAAACAAACAAAATGCTTTGCCACACGATTTGTTTGTGTAAGGGTGATCTTTTTTAAAATTAAAAAAACTGAAGCATCTTTCAACCCGCTGATTGCATCTAGATTTGCTTTGTGTCTAACCTCTGTTCCTGTTTTTAAAAAGGATAAAATCTTAAAGACTTTGAGTAAAAATGGTCCGACTCGTGCTTTAAAATCTACCTACTTAGTCTTTGGACAGGTTGGGCACAAGTCAGGAAATGTGGGACACATGTATTCCCTGCTTTCAGGGAACGTCCCTGTTTTCTGGTGTAAAACAAACCCAGTTTAAATGGGGTTTCCTTTTTTAATTTATGGCATGAAAATTACAAAAGGGAACATTATAACTGCATCAGTAGAATTCGTAAATACTTATTAAAAGTATTTTAGGAAATACAAAACATGAATATAAAGTGAAGCCTTGTTTCTTCTAGAGCTCGAAAAAACATACAAATCTTTGTTTAGGAATCAATTGACCAAGCTGCATGATCCAGGTGTAACCAGTGGTGTAGCCAGGGTTTTAGACATTGTTCCTGTAAGCACATGTACTCCCCTAGAATCCGACACTGGTTAGATTTTGTTTAATTTCAAAGTACCCACCTATTCATATAATTATATTTCAAACAAAATTTTAAAGTTTTCTTGAAATTCTCGAAATTGAATGTAATTCATAATTTATTTATTTGATGTAAAAGTTTCCCACCAATCTTATATTTGACATCTCATAAACGGCCCCATCACAGAGGCACTTCTGTATAAAGGAACTAAAGTGATCCCCTTTCCTAGCATTTCTCAAAAAACGGCCCCATTACAGCGGCACTTCCAAATAAAGGAACTGAAGTGATTCCATTAACACTTTGCAGGGGACATCATCGAAATTCCTGGTGTCCGCCCATCAGGTCTTGTTTGCACTCTCATGTGTACATTTCTTGCCAGATTTTTATATCATCAGCAATGACAATTTCGAAAATAAGTCCTAAGCTTTGACCTTTTGAAATGTAAATTATAACGGAAATCCCATTGCATTTTCTCTGAAGCTTTTATTTCTCCATTAAAAATAAAAGGAAAAGGAAAAACATTATTTTTTATTAGTTATTGCCCTTGTTACTTGGTTACATGAAATATGTGCAATACAGGGGACATAGGAACTTTGTTCTTTTATTGAAAATAAAATTAATATGTGGACCTAGATAGAAACTGGAATTTACTGATAAGCCTAGGAATGATCACACTCTATTATAGATTACCGGTAGTTTTTTTCACGTCGTCTTTCATGTCACAGGAAACGATATCAGGATATGGTGGTTTAGTTGTCAGTTATTTTGTTAGTCAGTTGTAGAAGCCATCGCTCCGCTAGGCTCAATTTCAGATGAAACATGTCCGAGGATCTGTGCATTGTCCTCTGCACTTTTCTGCGATTTATACATCTTGTTTTATTACACGAACTAAATTATCCTTAATAAAAGTCCATGCATACTTCATCGGAAATAATTGGATGTTATCCTCATATCCTAACCCTTGTTACATACGGATACCTCCGAGTTTAACTGCTGCGAACATATCTTTATTTATAATTTTTTTCCTGTCAAAATGATGTGGATGCTTGAGCATCTGAGCATACGTTTAAGCTACGCCACTGGTAACTGAACATAACTGAATTATGTTCACTTCTATTAAAAAATTTATTCATTGAATTTTAATTCCCAAGTGATTAACATACATGTATCTTTTTGTCATCTCATAATTGATGATCAAGGTATGAATTGGTGAACAAAGGAATTGTTTTGTTGTGAGTTATGCATCAAATTAGACTTGAAATAAGCTTGATTTTTTAACTAAAAAAACACTTGCTATCATTAAGCATTGTTATCACAAGTAGAATGTGCGCTTTTGTAGATTTCATTACATTAAATGAATAGGAAACTAGAGGCTCTAAAGAGCCTGTGTCGCTCAACTTGGTCTTTGTGAATATTAAACAAAGGAAGCAGATGGATTCATGACAAAATTGTGTTTTGGTGATGGTGATGTGTTTAATTTATACATCTTACTTTACTAAACAGTTTTGCTGCTTATAATTATCTCTATCTATAATGAACTTGGCCCAGTAGTTTCAGTGGAAAATGTTAATAAAAATTTACAAATTTTATGAAAATTGTTAAAAATTGACTATAAAGGACAATAACTCCTTAGGGGGTCAATTGACCATTTCGGTCATGTTTGACTTATTTGTAAATCTTACTTTGCTGAACATTATTGCTGTTTACAGTTTATCTCTATCTATAATAATATTCAAGATAATAACCAAAAACAGCAAAATTTCCTTTACATTACTGATTCAGGGGCAGCAACCCAACAACGGGTTGTCCGATTCATCTGAAAATTTCAGGGCAGATAGATGTTGACCTGATGAACAATTTTACCGCATGTCAGATTTGCTCTAAATGCTTTGGTTTTTGAGTTATAAGCCAAAAACTGCATTAAACCCCTATGTTCTATTTTTAGCTGTGGTGGCCATCTTGGTTGGTTGGCGGGGTCACGCCACACATTTTTTAAACTAAATACCCCAATGATGATTGTGGCCAAGTTTTGTTTAATTTGGCCCAGTAGTTTCAGAGGAGAAGATTTTTGTAAAAGTTAACGACGACGGACGCAAAGTGATGGGAAAAGCTCACTTGGCCCTTTGGGCCAGGTGAGCTAAAAAAGAAGGTCCCTGTATACTGTTTTTTTTAACACCAGAAAACTGGGGTGTACACTGAATTAGAATACAGGGAATACCCCACTTTTCTTGAGTTGAGCCTTACCTGTTGAATTTTGTACAAATTCAATATAGAAAACCATATTAAGGAATAAAATAAAATAATTTGCCTACCTACCTACCAATACCCTAACAACCTCAGTTGGGAGAGGGGAAACAAAGATATTTTTAATGTTGGCCTAATTACTTCTTCTTTATAAATAGTTTGTCTGTCTAAAATTTTTCACTTCAAATCATTTACCTGCAAATTATATATTATGTTGTCTGCATGAGTCACAAAAGTATGTTATAAATATGTATACTTTAGATTTTTCATGACATTGATCAATAAAATTCAAGCTTGCATCATTTACATACAACATAGAAATCATTAAATTTAAAATTTACCTTATTTTTAGTATTGATTTGTGGACATGAATTAACCTTCCTTCAACTGAAAACTTTAAATCACTAGTCACCTGGAATGATAAAAAAACACTTTATGTAAACTTCCAAACTTTTGGATCTGGCTATTAAAGGGAAACAATAATCAATCAAAAGTGTTTTTGCTGGTACATGTATTAATATTCAAAAGTCTGATATCGGAAAATTTAATGATTCTTACAAAATGTCTATATTTTCATCTCACTTTGAACTTAATATTTTTGGGAGCTCAGGTGGTTCTGTTCATTGTCAGTCCAAATTCTATGCAAGCTTACTTTTTTGCAAATGTCAGGTTACAAAATTTGTCAAGGTGGATGCTCTTATAGCTAACCATGCTGCAAGGGTTTTGCTCCTTACTGAAGATTGTATAATGACTTTAAAGTTGCTTACATCCACATCACTTGTACTATAATGGATAGTTGTCAAATCGGCAATCATACCACATTTGCTTATTTTCATACTATATAATGATCTTATAAATGATCTTAAATATATACGAGAATAAAAAGGGATGTTAGAATATACCATTGCGGTGATATGATCATTAAGAAGTTTTGTTTACTTACTGGGTCATCAAATGACCTGGTAATGTCATCTAATACACTAGCACCTTTCTGTCGATCTGAAATTAAAATTTTGTTCTATAGTAAAGTCTCCTTTTCTATTTTGAGATTTAGATTTTTAACACTTGTTACATATACATTTACTATCATATTTACAATTAGATTGTATAAAATAAATAATTTTATATAAGATCATGAAGATTGCAAAACAAAATATAAAGAAATAGATTTGAAAATCAATATAACAGAATAAAGCAAATCAAGCTTAAAAAAATTACAAAATGATATATTTAAACATTTCTGTAAGATTTTTCAGTCTAGTAGAGATACAAATGTAATTTGATCTGACGCCAAGAATATAAAATTTTAATGATACTGTCATTTTTTTTTAAATCATTATTTATCTTAATCCTTTTTAATGTATGCCAATTATAAAAGTACACATTCAGTAGAACATATGAATACTTGCCACCATTTCCCAAATTCAAAGCCAAGAAATCTAGCATCTACTGTATAGGTTTTGTCAATAATAGATTGTGCATTACTTAACATGTTATTTCTCTGTAGTTTTGTTATTTCTCTGTAGTTTTGTTATTTCTCTGCAGTTTTGTTATTCCTCTGTAGTTTTATAAGTATATGAAGTGTCTCAATCAAAAGAATTTTCCCCATCACCAAAAGTCACACATGTATATCTACCTGAATTTCACTTGGATCAACCAATTTTAATATGGTCATTATATTTATCAGTTTTAAATAAAAAAAAATCGAAAAACAACCCAAAACCTTTAAATGTCACATTACTTTCAATTGTTTTATATTCTATCACAAAGTCTTAGCATTGAACTTTTCTTTTTATATAAATGTTTTGAAATACAAAATTATTTATTTAAACCAAATAACTATAACAGAATATAAATAAATAGTGTCATGTTTTTTGGTTTTTTGAATATGTAATCATCCTCATCATGTTAGTTGTGAATTGCTCTGTCTTTAATTCATTTGAAACCTATAATTGTCTTTCCAAGTAATCCTTCTTTCAAACTTCATTTAATGTAGAGAATCAATGGCCTTATATAATATTTACTCCAAACTCATATGAAACTAAGAGTTATTTTCTCTCCCAAATCGATGTTATCTGACAGAGTGATATATGTTTTGGATTTTGAATACAGAAAAGAGAACACAGTGAAAGTACATGTATATGATAAACAAAAAAATCCTTTTAATTATCAGTGTTTCTTATTCTGTGATTGACACAGAAAAAATATTTTAATCTTAAAATATCACCACCACCACATAACATTAAAGGACCTAATTTCAATGTGAAGCAGAAAAAGAAAGATTTTTCAAATATTTTGGTTAAAGTTAAAACATTTGAAAAGTAGAAGTGCAATTAGCTTATGTGACACACTATAATGAGTTTATAAAATATACTTCAGTCACTTATATGTGGCATGGCTTGTAAATACACTAACTAAATACACATTGACATTGACAGAAGAAACAATTTTTGTCTTAAATATACATGTAAATATTAAAACCATGTTTATTTCAATAAAATAATAATTACAAGAATGCTTTTTACAAATTTTAAGATTTCATTTTGACAATTTTACAAAATATGTTTCAAATTTAAGAAAGAGAAAGTTCCTCTAAGTTCTGCAACCAAAATCAGACAACTGCCAATGCTGAAAACATACTTCATTCAATGATGATTAAATAAATGAGAGGTTAGAAATGAGAAAGAAATTAATAAATCTCAATTTAATAAAAACCAAACAAAACTCAAAAGTTGTTAGTTACTTAACAATGTCAATTAATTTGATATATATCCTACCACAGAGATCAGGGTTATCTACAATCAAAGTTTAAATCACAATGCATCTTAGGGTTAAACATATGTGTGTGATCTACATTAACAGATTTTTCTGTTCCTTGATCTGGTTGCAAAAATGCTATTATAGACAATAAAATAAACCTATTACTAGTTCTAATGTTAGAGATATTCCTACTTTTAATGGAAGACTTTGGTTAACTAACTCATAACATTGCAAAATGTTACTGTGTTATAGATGTTTTTTTTTTTTTATATAAAAAACGTATGTTCAAAGGTCCAGTACTAGTTGTTTCTATAAAGAAAATATTCACTAGTTGCACCATTAGTGATGTATTTGTGACTTCATAAAGGTAGGGGAATTTCTTTAACTTGATCATTTTGCATAATTTTACAAAACCAACAACAGTTTTCTGAAAACTTAGCAGCAACGTGATCACCTCCTAAAATACTTTAACTTAAATATTCTTCACAAACCCTATTCTTTACCTTTCAACCAAAATTTCAAGGGGTGAAGGGTGGTGTCACGTATGAAATCATGACAAATATACTGCAAACATTGTCTTTCAACAATAACTTTAATACAAGTTAACTGGTTAATAAGTTGAGAGATTGTTTGAATACCCGGTCTGGCAAAAATGTCTAATTTGACAACATTTATGGGAAGTAATGAAATCATCAGCATACATTTTTGCCTGTCAATTCTTACCAATGGAATAAGTTCTCCATGTAACAGGAGGTGATGAGAAAGAGGCAAACACTTCATCAGTACTGGAGAATTTGGTTGGGTATAATGATGTTATAGACTGTCCTCTGCACTGCCCCCACATGTAAACTTGGCCAGTTTCTGTCATGGCTGCTGATATGTGGGCATAATGACTGGCGGCTATCTCCACTACCCTAAAAATAATGATCATGTTAAATAGACAAGAACTGAGGACTTGTAAGATTCAACAGATGAAATGGAAAAAAATCTGAGGAAAATCACCTGAATGATAATTGTTTTGTCTCAGCAGTATTTATCTCAATATCAATCATTTTTTCTAAGTTTGTTATAATTATAGATTTAACTGACCTATGCATGAACAAATGATTTACTCATAAACTATTTATCTCTAATTTTTGTGCTATTTTCACATTTCTTGATCAGTGTCAGAAAAATAGTTCTTCTCAGTAATTTGTTTTCTTCTGAATTTTCCTATTGTGATGTCATGAAAAAAGCAATCATGTCTGATGACATCGCATATAAAGACCACAAGTTTGTGAAAATCTTTGAGAAAGAAGGATAAAAATCATCAGAGGAACACATTCCGACACTATAACTGGTGTGTTACGAAATTTCTCCACTCTCACAGTTAAATTTTAATTATTTAAATATAATCAAATTTAACTGTCTCCAGTGGAGAAAAATCATAATACACTTGTTGCAGTGTAGGAATCTATATCTCATCACTTTTTTTATTTGGATTATTGAATAAAGATAGTACTCTTAAACCTTACAATTTGGTAGATTTGACTGATACTGTTGATATGTTATTATTCTTTGGATACCAATTTTCATGGATTTCGTGGGTAAAGGTGAACCATGAAATCAAATGTTCAATGAATGACAAATTTACGAAACCATGAAATCATATACCCATGGACAATTGTGTTTCCTTAATCCACGAAAATGTGTACCCATGAAAGTATATGAATCCACAGTAGTATTAATTGGATACCTCTCATTGGCCATAACTTTTATAGGTGATACTTGATTAGCCTTGTTTCCTGTTCCTAATTGACCATAAGAATTGGCTCCCCAAGTATATAATGTTCCTTCATCTGACAATGCCAGTGTATGAGCATAGCCACATACAAGCTAAAAATTAAAAATATCATTCAATGAATGAAATAAAAAATAAAATCTAGTTATAACTGAGTATTTAAAACAAATTATTAAAACAGTAACAATGAATTCTGAATTGAAGTCTGTGACCTTTTTTTAGCAAACTTCTATCATTCAAAATGTAATAGTTTTGATAAATTATTCAGAAATACAAATCTAAGCACAGAATTTTCTTTCGGATTTGAATAAGGGACTAATTTCTACAGTGGAATTTAATATATGGTAGAAATATTTTTGGATCATGATGTGCTTGTTTTGATTTGTTTCAGAAGTTTAAAAAGGCTGTCAGATAACTTAAGGTCAATATAAGCAAAAAGAGTTGTGCCCATTTGTTCCATTGGTTAGAAAAGCATTTTCTAATTTTGCCATTTATTTTGAACTTTTGGTTTTGTATTAACCCTTTCGCCGATGAGTCCCGGTTTACCGGGATTCACGCTTCAGACAGCTGACGATGAGTCCCATTTTACCGGGATCAGAATACATCTTTTATATTTCCCGCTCAAAACAGTGCAAACATGAGTTATCTTTCTTTGATGAATACCCGGATGAAAGTGTAAACATGTCGCTTCCGTTTGTTGAAAACCTTGTCAAAATCGAAGGAAATTTACGGAATTTACGAGAATTTGAAATGAGGGAACATTTTTTTTGAAAGAATATGGAAGAATTGAAGCCAAACTAGTATACTTTTTTGACATAAAATTGTTGTTTTATGTACAAAACACTTGGAATGGACATCGTTCAGTGTGAGGAATTTGTACAGCCTCATAAATTTTTTCAAAATTTTGCCGTTTTGGGTTAAAAAATTACGATTTGGGGTCAAAAAAGCAGAATTTTGAGAATTTCACATAAATAATGCCGAAAATTTGAAAATTTGAATATTTTATGAAGAAAAAATTATCAAAACATAAACAAAACTGTGAACATTGTGTTAGTGAATGAAATAAATGCACAAATAACTACAAACAAGCTTTTATTGACATTTATTATGAAGATCTCCCACTTGAGTAAAAGTAGCCAGGGAAGCTATCGTCTCAGAGTAGCTTCTGTCAGCTGGGCAGCAATCGGTGAAAGGGTTAACTAAGTTTAGAATACTTTTGTCTAGCATAGATTTAGAACAATGAACAAAACAGGCAGAATTAAATACTTCCAGGTATTATCCTGGTACTTTTGATAACTATTATCCTGGTACTTTTGATAACTATTATCCTGGTACTTTTGATAACTATTATCTGCAGTTTTACAGAATTAACCCATTTCTAACAAATAGTCCCATAAAGGAAACAAACCTGACTTATTATTATTCCTTGAAGCTGTTGTACTCTGCAAGGATTTGGTTGATTGACATTATTACCCAGTCCTAGTTGTCCATTACCGTTATAGCCCCAGCCATACACCTACAATAAAATATTAAACATAATGTTGTTGTTGCATCTAATAAGCAGCTAAAAAGATGCTTAAATTATACCTAGTATAAAGTGCATTGCCTATTTTTGTGAAGACATGCACTTGAATTTTACTTTAATAGTAATACATATTATATATATACCAAATATCACAATAAGAGCTGGACAACATATAGTTTAAATAATAAAAAATTGCATTTAAAATCATACCGAACTGTTGCCCTGTTATAAAAAATTAAAATGTATCATAAGTTTTTGCCTTATTTTTTTTCATCTCGGCTGAAGCTTGAAGGTCCGAAAAGTGGAAAGGGATTAATATAAGTTGTAAAACTTGTTTCCCAATCCACTATAAATAAATATGTTTAAACATAAAACTTCAATGGAATTATTCAAAGCCAAATGGATATCACTGATTGTGGAGTTTTGTTCACTGATATGGTTACATTTTTCTTTCTATTTCATAGTTTACAGTATGATTAAAACTGTCATTCAGGTTGCACTCCATTTTTATGATCAAGTTTATTATTTATTCTGACTTTTGAGTGAGATCTTACTAACAGCATGAAAAAGTTTTTATAAGATAAGTGTACATACCTCACCATTTTCCATTAGACACATTGATGAAGTTTGTCCGCAAGCTATAGATATGGCCATTTTAGAACCTATTAAAATACATCAAAATTTTGAAAGACTTAAATTAATCATTCAGCACAAAAGGGAACTAATAAACCTTCCACCACTGTCCCAGGTAAGGGGAGGGTTAGTGTCCATTACATGTTTAACAACTCCACATTCTGCATGTGCCTGTCCGAAGTCAGGAGCCTGTAATTTAGTGGTTGTCATTTGTTACTGTGTTACCTTAACATTTTTCATTCATTATTTTGTACATAAATTAGGCTGTAAGTTTTCTCGTTTAAGGGTTTTACCATTGTCATTTTGGGGTCTTTTATAGCTGACAATGAGGTATGGGCGTTGCTCATTGTTGAAGGCAATAAGGTGACCTTTACATGGAGTAGTTAATTTCTATGTTATTTGGTCTCTTGTGGAGAGTTGTCTCATTGACAATCATACCTCATCTTCTTTTTTATACTTCTGTACACACTTTAATTTACAAATGTGAACAAATGTGAACTTTGGAGTTGTTAAATTTGAAAATTACTTTACCTATGACGGCCATGACTTTTTTTGGTGTAGGCTGATTAGTTGTTGTTCCTGATCCAACCTGTCCACAATTATTCTGTCCCCAAGCATATATCTGTAAGAAAATAAATTATATAAGTGAACTAAAGAAGAAACTAGTTTTAAAGACACTTTAATAAAATGTTGTTAACTGCAAGTGCACAACACCTTGTGATTATAGGGTTGTTTTATGAATAATGTGAGGAATAGATTGTTACAATGAATGAGCTTGTCAGTCAATATATTCATCAAAGTTCATGCTGTCTGTTTAAAGCATATTTTGCCACTGATGATGTCACTAATTAATAGCTTTATTTCCACTTTAAATAGTGTAACATGATACATTATTGCAAGCTAACTTTTGGTTATGTTCTGTATAAAATATGTTAATGGTACATGTATACCATATGAGACCTTATCATAGTTTGGCATAAAGCCAAAATCATTCTTCATCCTTTGTGATCTGTCAATAAAATTACATTGTTTCCCTCTCATTAACATTTATTTATCAATATTTCAAATTTCTCAGTAGATTATTCATGCATTGTACTTTGTCTGAATTCAATTTGATGTTCTTTTTTTTTTGATACATGTGTTTCTGGTCAGTAGACATTGTACTGACTCTAAGTTTTACTCAGACGCCCACATAGAAGTCTCTATGAAAGTGAATTTCCAACTGAGATAGAATCCATTCCCATAAGAAATAGTGAAGGAATGTATATAGTGCACAAGCTGTATAATGTTTTCACTTTCATTTCAATGAAAAGACAAAAATTTGAAATTCCTTTTCCTTACTGTATCCTACCTCACCATCCTGTGTTAAAGCCATAGAATGATGACTGCCACATGCCACCTTAGTCACTTTTTTCCCAAGGACATTAGTATTAATCAATGAAGGACTCAGTCCCTGGGTGGAACCTCCATTGCCCAGCTGACAGTACCCATTGTGTCCCCAACTATATATCTCACCATCTGAAAGTACAAAAGGCAGAGCAAAAAAGTGAATCAATTCAAAAATAATATTTGTCTCAATTCAAATGTAGGTTTTAAAGATACTTTATCAATTTATCTATCTGTTATAGGAAATTCAATGTAAATATAGAGTACATGTATATTTCAAAACTAATCAAACACACACACACATGAAAATGTCTAGCATATAATGTTTCTCAAATTTGTCTAGATTATCCATGTATTCAACAAAATATGATAAAAATTCAAAGTCGACAAAGACACCCTATAGATATTTTTATTTTCACAATTGCACATGGATTTACCACTTGAAACTGCTAAAACGTGAGGACCACTTCCAAAGGCTATGTCTATAATTTTCTTCTTGCATAAAACTTCAATTTTTCTGGGTTCAAAACTGCTGTGTGAATCACCTGTTATAATATAAAATCAGTACATTTAGTGACTAAAAATATCAGTTAAAGAAGACATTTCTTTTGCATGTATTACAATAAGAAAATAAGGTCTAATTTAAAAAGACATATTTTATTAAAGAAAACAAAACAATCTATTTATTGGGAGTCTTGCATCGAAGGGATTGGCTTCTATACCATGTATACTACTTTTGACTTATTTAGAATAAACATTAAACAACATTAACTGTTAGGATGAACATAAAATAAAGAACTATTAGTTTATATTCACTTTAAGAATATTGATTCTAACAGGATTAAGAAAATTCAAATATCCCCACAATATTTTTAGCTATCCCTATCTTAAACTAGTGATGTAAATGTATTATTTTGACAGTCGCCATGTAAGCTTCATAGATATATCTGTTTACAAGGTAGCAAGGTTGGGCGGTAAATACCACCCCCGGTATTTACCAGTGGTATTTACCGGTATTTACAGCCCCGGACAATACTCTCCAAGTGGTCAATACTGGCAAATACTGGTCAATTGACATTTTCATGGTTGTTTTTACTATTAATTGAAGTAAAAATTTGATAAAAAGTTAAATATACTTAAACTTTAATTTTTATGCATGTGTCAGCTTATAAAATTAATCAATTTGAAATGTTTTATTCATTTATAACACTTATTCCAACTGATTTAAAATTTAGTTATTCAAATTATGATATTGTATACTTAAGATATATATAAAAAATGTACATATTATTTCAACATTTATAAATCAATATATTTTTTATTCAAAATGTATGATTTTACAGGTAATTAAAATTAAAGGTAAATAAAACCACAGGTAAGAAAGTTATCACCTGGCATTGCTAGGTGTGAAATTTTAATTACTAAAACAACAGCCCCCAATAAAAGTTGTCAGTACATGTGTTGAAAGTAATAAAAGTGATATATGAAGACTCCCTTAAACAATAAATTATTTCCTGTCTATTTAACTGTGTGATAAAAACCTTCTTCATGCTGGAAATAGAAATTTTGAAGCAGGGACAAAAAGTTTTTATCTTTTACTACACGTTAATCAATATAGATCCTGTTTGTTTGAACTTACAATAGAAATAGAATTGAAAGCATTGAAAATGATTTGAAAACTTTCTGTATTTAATTATTAATAGTAATTATAATTGACCAGGTAAAGATTGGTTTTTATAGTAATGACCACTCAAAATTTCAATCGACCAGTATTTGCCGGTATTTCCCAGTATTTGCCAGTATTTCCCGGTCATTACCGGTATTTACCACTGGCATGGTCAATACTAGTATTGACCACTTTTTTGCCAACCTTGCAAGGTAGGTCAGGAAAACTAACCTAGACCAAGACAGCTACTACAGTTAGATCCAATAGCATACACATCATCATCTTCATTGATATAGACAGCTTCATTACCAGAACTACCAAACACACAGATTTTCTTTATAGCCTGAACTTCACTTTGATCTAGCACACTAAACATTGGCCATTTACTAACATCTAGCATGGTGAAGGAATTTGTTTGATCTTAGCCTTATAAAGTAGTGTGCAGGAAATTTTCAGCCACCAACATTTTGCATGTCATGTTGAAGTCAATAACTACACCTGAAATAGTAATAGAAAACAAAAATTTAGGTGATCAAAATTTTTGAAAGAACGATTGAATATGTATAGATAATGCAAATCATGTTAAGGTATGAAGTTGAAAAAAATAAATTAATCATGTTAATAGCACTATTGGAGATATACATACATTCTTGGATGCCTGCTTTTCAGATGGAAATAACATTGTTCACAGTTTATCTGTCCAAAACAATAGGCATAAGAGTTTATAGTGATGAGTGTATGAATTCTAAATGTTCTTATTATCTGTAAGTTTGATGAAAATATTATTATTTCATGTTGTTTGCAAATGTTGCATGAGATGATTCTTCAAGTTTTTACTTTTATTGTGAAAGAAATTAAACCTTTCCCCAGAAACAGCCTTTGTTAACCTAGATACTCAAATTTTAGGAGGCAAGTTGCTTTGACACCATGCTTTTTGACTCTTGTTTTGTTGTGCAGAAGACAGAATAATCCCTAAAGATAAAATTCCATATACATGTACATGTATAAGAACCATGCCATGTGAAAATTTTCATCAAGGATGACAAATGCAACTATGCATGGTACCTACATGTATAGGACACAGAGAAATGATGATTAATTTATTGTGGAAGGAAAAGAAGTACAGATAAACAAAATTAGGTCTTCTCATTTATTAGTAAAGATTCATAAGAAATGAGGTGACACTGTAATATTTATTTTTATCAAATGATTGTGTATGAATTTATATTGCCTACTTATTTTGTATTTATCACAAACTTATTGTTCATAGTTTGTATCATACATGACATGTATGATACGTGTTTCTCGTTTTTTATATAGATTAGACCATTGGTTTTCCCGTTTGAATGGTTTTACACTAATAACTTTGGGGTCAAGGCTCCATGTTAAAGGCCATACATTGACCTATAATAATTTACTTTTATTAATTGTTATTTGGATGGAGAGTTGTCTCATTGGCACTCACACCACATCTTAAATTCCTAGATCTATGTAAATGTGATTATTATTATTATTTTTGTTACAATTCCTGAATTTGCCAGGTTCACTATTCATACGAAAAAAAATCAGGGTTGTGTGTATAGGAAACAGGCCAGATTGTAACAAACCCCTATAAAATGAATCCGGGTCTGTTCACCCCGATTCATGTTCGCCCTAGTATTTGTTCGCCCAGGGTCCATTCGCCCTGATTTTTATTTTTATTCTAATTGTTGTCTAGTCGCATTATTTTAAGTATTTGAAGAAAATATGTTAAAGTTTGTTGAAAAATTGACAGAATATTTATATTGCCGCAATTAATTTACATAGGCGGATCCAGGGGGGGCTCTGGGGGCCCGGGCCCCCCCTTTTGTGGGAAAAATTTGGTTGATTATATAGGGAATCACTGAAGCATGACCGGAGTGGGCCCCCTCTTAGATCAGTCAGTGGGCCCCCCTTATGAAAAGTTCTGGATCCGCCACTGATTTATCATTAATTTTTCCCTTTGATTTGCAGAGTAGAATACTGGAATACAATGTATTTATCTTTATTGATATTTGTTAACAAAATAATTGTATTCAGTCAATCACGAATGTATGCACTATGACTAGTCTTAAGACTAGAGTATAAATAAATGAACTTGTAAATTTTATCCGTTTCATAATTTACAGTTCGTACTACATCATTGTTTTTATTAATTTCAAGCTGAATATTTTATCAAAACAAAACCAGGGATTCAAATTATTTTGTCATTAAACAATTTATGATCCTAAACAAATCCATAAATTTCAAGAATATACATGATATAATTTACCATAGAAATATCTGAATAAGTTTATTCAACTTCATGAAATGCCCTCCATTGGCGGATCCAGAAGGGGGTCCGGGGGTTTTGACGATCAATGTATTTGAATGGGAGCATATAGTTGGAACACCCGGGAACACCCCCCTTTTTAAAATGGCTGGTTCTGCCCCTGCCCTCAATGACCTCAATACTAATATTTTTAAAGTAGGGCGAACTCAGAGCGAACGGACCTAGGGCGAACATGTTATTAGGACGAACGGTCCCGATACCCTATAAAATGGCAATAAATATTTATAAATTCATTATTCCAATAATCACAATATTTCTTCTTGAGGACTACTTCCGTCCACAGAAAAACAGATCTTTTCAACAATCAAAAGTGACAAAACAAAACTCAGAAAAGGGAAAATTCACTGGTAATCATGGAAATAAGAACAAAGAATTTGAAATCAACAAGCTAGTCCAACAGCTGTTACAACTTGCTAGTTAAACTGTAATTTTCGAAATACAAATGTACTGTAGCCTAATTATAAACATTCATTTTTATAAATTTATTTTATTATTTAGAATGATCATATTTTATGTCTTTTTAGGAAAATAAAGACTTTTTATTACTTTTATGTAATTTAAACCCCCCTATTTTTGAAAAAGTAAAAGGTATGGCCCACAGACTCAGTAAAAGATAACTAGCAACTTGAGCTTGTATTTTGGTCAGATGGACCAACATGTTTAATTGTTATTTTTGAAATACTAATGTACAAAATGTAGCTAATGGTAAAAAAAAAAATTTCTTCCTAATGAAAAAGATGAGAAAAAAATCAAAAAATTGATATTAAAATAGTTTTACTGTAATTCAATTTGCCCCCCCCCCCTTTTTTGTCTTTTTCTTAGAGAAATATAGCCCCTCAGTTTGGATTAGCTTCAGGATTTAGATTGATTTCTTTTTTCAATTTTAATGTAATGATTATTTCATTTTCAATTAAAGTTAAAATTATTAATTCAGTTCTTAAAACTGAAAAAACAACAAAAAAAACCCAAAAAAAACCAAAAAAATTTTTGTTCTACACATACAATGTATATACATGACGTCGACAAGTAAACAAAGATGTCAAACCAGGTCTATCGGATTGATTCAATCCAAAGTTATCGATTTTATGATAACCCTTTTATTCTCACATATATCTTTTTGAAAAAATGAGTAAGCTTAATATAGGTTTTTGGAATACTCATGGCCTAAATAGTCACAAAATTGAAGATGTAGATTTTGTTACTTATGTAAATAGTTTTGAGATAGTTGGTAGGTTTTGTTGAAACTTTAGTATCTGACTCACCTGGAAATCTCCCAGATTTTTCTATGCCTTTTACTGTAAAACCTATTAAACGCAAAAGAAAGGGAAGGGCATCAGGTGGTATAGCAGTATACTGCAAACCGCATATCAGAAAGGGAGTAAAAGAGATAAAAAGATCAAAATTTTCACTTTGGTTAAAGCTGGATAAGCGAATACTTGGACTACCTTATACAGTTTATTTGTGTTTTTGTTATATAAAACCATATATGAATAAAGATGATTCAGAATTGATATTTACACAGCTTCAAAATGAAATCATGCAGTTTAAACATCAGGGAGAAATTCTAATCTGTGGTGACTTTAATGCCCGAACAGGAGGACTGCAGGACTACATTCAAAATGATGATGAAAATGAAAATTTCATTGATTGTCCTGTCCCTATTAATTACTCCCCTGATATTCCCTTAGTAAGACGTCAAATGGATAGAGAAAAAAAAACATACATGGCACTCTTCTTATGTCCCTTTGTAAAGATTTGCAGTTGAGACTTCTTGATGGGAGATTTCTAGGCGATTCCTTAGGATTTTTTACTTTTTATAATTCTAATGGCCAAAGCACAGTTGATTATATGTTAGCAACACCTAATTTATTCTATTGTGTACAGCATTTTATTGTTAGATCTCCAGTGGAATTGTCTGACCACTGTTTATTATCTGTATGCTTTAAATCATGTACTCAAAGAGAGACAACTCTTGAGTCTCTTTCTGATGTTGGTAAATTTCAATGGGAACATTCCATGTCAGACAATTATCATGATGCTTTATTACATAAAGAGTCTGTAAATGATATATTAGATCTAATGAACAATATTGATGATGAAAACTGTGATGATATTGATTTTCTTGTCTCATCAGTTAATAAAATTTATGTAAATGCAGCATCAAAAACTTTAGTATTAAAAAAGAAAAGTTCTCGTCCATCTAATAAGAGAAAAAGAGCTAAACCAAAAAAAGCATGGATGTCCAATGATTGTCTTTTGCTGAGGAAAGAAGTAAGGTCTCTTGGTAAAAGACTCCAAAAGGATAAAAATAATGCTAACCTGCGCCAAACATATTCTAATTGTGTAAAACATTATAATAAACAAAAAAAGAGCTTAAAAGCAGAATTTTATAGGACATTTATTAGTAAATTGAATAGCCTAGAACACAAAGACTCTAAGTCCTTTTGGAAATCTATTAACAATCTAAAAAATAACCACCAACAGGCGCCCAGTCCATTATCAAAGCAGGAATGGGTCGAACATTACAAATCCTTATTAAACTCTGATTCAGAACTTAATTTTCCTGATGATCTTGAAACATCAAAGGACAATCATTGCTCTCTGGATTACCCATTTACTTGTAATGAAGTTAAAAATGGTATCACTAGACTTAAATCTGGTAAGTCTGGTGGCCCTGATTTGATATTGAATGAGTTTATTAAATGTAGTGCCTCATCCATGGTACTAGTTATAGTAAAACTTTTTAATAAAATACTACAATGTGGAAAATTTCCAAAATCATGGAATCTGTCATATATTTCTTCAATTTTTAAATCAGGTGATCCAAATGATTGCAATAACTATAGAGGTATATGTGTCTCTAGCTGTTTAGGTAAATTATTTACTTCATTACTGCAAAACAGATTAACTGTGTTCATAGAGTCTAAAGACTTGTTGAGTGCCAAGCAGGGTGGTTTTCGTGAAGGATATAGAACAAGTGACCATATATTCATAATGAAAACTTTAATTAATAAATATTTAAATAAGTGTAAGAAAAATCTTTACATTTGTTTTGTGGACTTTAAAAAGGCATTTGACAGTGTTGTAAGAAAGGCATTACTACATAAATTGCTCAAAAAGGGAATAGGTGGGAAATTTTATGACTTGTTAAAACATATGTATAGTAATACATTATATTGTTGTAAAACAGATGGATTTATTAGTGAATCATTCCATGCTAATTTAGGGATGAAACAGGGGGACAGTCTTAGCCCCACCCTTTTTAATATTTTTGTTGATGACATCGATTCCTATTTCAACCCCGTTTTGTCTGATCCAGTTAATTTAAATCAGAATAACTTTAGTCATCTTCTTTATGCAGATGATTTAATCTTAATTTCAGAAACACCTAATGGCTTGCAGCACTGTGTGGATGCCTTACAATCTTTTTGTATTGATTGGGGCCTAAATGTGAACACCAAGAAAACCCAAACTATGATTTTATCAAATAGTAAAAATAGATCTTTATTAGATAAACATTATTTTTATTTTGGTCCCCAACCATTAGAATCTGCTAAAGAATATAAATACTTAGGTATAGTCTTCAACAATAGAGGTAAACTTAATATAGCAGCTGAAAATCTTGCTGATAAAGCACGTAAGGCATATTTCGCCTTGAAATCAAAATTACCATATTCTAATTGTATTGCAGTGGAAAAATGGGTAAGACTTTTCAACTCATTAATTTCACCAATTATGACTTATGGATCTGAAATTTGGATCTCAGATTTTAATATAAATCTTGACACTGCTGATAAACTGCCATTTGAAAAGGTTCAGAATATGATTATGAAAAATATTCTTGGTGTTCATGGTAAGGCTTCCAATTTAGCTTTACGTACAGAACTTGAGCTATATCCAGTGTGTTTTATATCATATAAACTAATGTTTAAATACTATGCTAGATTAACTGACATTGAAGTTGGAAACAACCCAAAATTTGATTTATTAAAATCTGCATTCATTGAAGATAAAAAATTGTATACACAAAAGAGCTCTTGCTGGGTACAATCATTACATAAACTAAAAAAGTTAATCAACTTTGATTCACTTCAAATATCACATAATGTGTTTGAGGACTCACTAAAAAACTTTTATAAATGCAAGATTTTGGGTCAACTTCAGCATATCAAATCTAATAACACAGGTAAACTAAGATTTTATAGTAAAATGTGCTCATCTTTTGACTTAAAAGCTTATTTAAGATTTGATATTAAGAAATATGATAGATCACTGCTTACAAAAATTAGAATAAGTGCACATTCACTTGCAATTGAAACTGGGAGATATAGCAAACCAAAAATTTTAGCAAGTGAAAGATACTGCAAACTTTGTAAAGATAAAGTGGAAGATGAAGTTCATTTTCTTTTATATTGTCCTCTATATAAAGACCTTCGAGAGAAGTTTGATATTTTCAATAACCTTAATAATGATGATGATATTAAATCAACGATTTATTTACTTAACCCAGTAAATCTGGTTGACACCAGACAAATATGTAATTATTTAAGTCAAGCTTTTGAACTTCGTAATAAAAATCTAATGTCAGTTGGTCTACCATAAGTATAATACTGAGTAATACTGTGATATTATATATATAATTAGTACTTGAAATGTTTCTTTATGTTGTATTTGCATAAATTGTCATGTTTAATGTGTTTGTATCTTGGAATACGCATTGTATCATATGTGCTTTGTCCAATAAAATATTTGAAATTTGAAAAAAAATCTGACCAAATTCATGTTTAAAATATTAAACATACATAGTATAATTTCAAACATATGGGCCAAACAGTGTCACATATGTACCTACATTTATAATGATTTTACCAGGCATGAGACCGAGTGAGTGCATATAACAGTATAATAAATGTAAACAAACTAAATTCATATTAGTCTGGTACACTTTTCATTTGTCAACTGGGAACCAGATAAATGGTAGGTTTTTGTTATGTACGTGTTCATTGGATGTTCTGAAAATACCATCGAATCAGAATTCATCTATCATTGGAATGTTGGCAATTCTCACAACATGGCTACAGGTGGATTGAAAAGAAAAAACGACTCAGATAATGACGTTAAATCAAAGAAACCAAATAATTTTTGGCAAGGAGGGCTACTCACTTCCATGAATGACCCCGATCTCCAAGTATTTTCGGACGAACAAATAACTGTCATCAAAGATAAATATCCAAAAGTACAATTTTTTTAATTTTTTTTACATTAGGGGTCTTTATATAGGTTGTGGGACTCCAAAGTAAAAGAAGGCATTATGGCACTCTTTTACTTAAGGGGTCCCAAATTTTGTATTACAAAAAAAGAAGAAAGTGGTGTGTTTTTTTAAAGTTTGACTCAATATCTGCATACAAAATTCAAATAAATAATGTGAGGATGAAAAATTAAATGCACTTAAAAAAAGAAGGGAACTAATTTTTTTTATTTTTTTTTGCAAACTGAAACATACTTAATAAACCAGGACCCCTAAAGTAAAATCTAAACATGTCGGGACCCCTAAAGTAAAAGAAGGCCACTGACTGAACTGTGCTGTATATCACTTAATGCATAATAAAGCGTTATTGGCCGCTGAAGAGGTGTATATAGAAATTGTTAACCTCATTAAGGGTAATTCCACAAGGGCATTATACCCATGGTAATAACCCTTACTTTGGTTAACAATTTCTGATAATTACCGACTCAATGGGCCATAATTGTTTCATATATCCTACCATAGTCTGAAATCAATCATCTTGTTGGTTCGTTCGGTATTTGCGTTTGAACTTATCACACGGGTAAACTATGCATTGACGTCACTACGCTACTACCAGCGTAAAAAATTAGTGCAGAATATGTTTTTATACGACCCCAAAAAAATTTTGGGATCGTATATAAATGGTATGGTGTCGTCGGCGTCTGAAGACACATTGGTTTCCAGATAATAACTTTAGTTTAAGTGAATAGATCTTCATGAAATTTTTTCAGAAGGTTCAATACCACAAAAGGAAGGTTGGGATTGATTTTGGGGATGATGGTCCCAACCAATTAGAAATTCGGGGCCCAAAAGGGGCCTAAAACAAGCATTTTTCTAGTTTCAGGATAATAACTTGTGTAGAAGTATTTCAATTGCTCTGAAATCATAACGCAATGTTTAAAACCACAAGTAGAAGGTTTGGATTCATTTTAGGGGTTATGGAGCCAAAGTTTAGGAATAAAGGGCCAAAAAGGGGTCAAAACAAGCTTTTTTCTAGTTTCAAGACAATAACTTATGTGTAATTGTATGGATCTCTCTGAAATTGTACCACAATGTACCATATAACAAAGGGGAGGCTGGGATTAAGTTTTGGGTTAATTGCCCAAAATATGTAGGAATTAGGGGCCAAAAAGAAGCATGTTTCTAGTTTCCAAACAATCATGACAATAACTTGTGTTTAAGTGTATTGATTTCTCTGAAATTGTACTACAAGTTTCAATACTGCAATGGAAAGCTTGGGATTGAGTTTAAGGGTTATTGCTCCAAGGGGGGTTCAAAAAGTTGGGGGGGGGGGGATTTTTTGTTTACCATTTTTTGAAGGGCTTCCTTTTTTTTCAAAGAAGTTTCAAGAAGAAATCCTTAATTGCACAGTATTGTGCAATAGATTTGTTAGATCTTTGACCACATTAATTTTGTGACAAAAACCTATATTATGTCAAAAATTTGGTCACAATCCAAATTCAGACAGATTCAAGCTTGAATATTGTGACCAAATTTGCCCCAACTTTTCAGGATTCAACCACTGGGGTTGCGTAGCACCTGGTTTTCTACTCTTTTGAATTAAAAAACAATTCTAAAGATATGTTTTCATTGTTATTGTAAATTATTGCTAAAAATGCAAATTTTCTAATGGCCGTTTCAAACCTGACTTCTGAATGCCTTAAAAAATTTCAGAACTTCCCAAAATCCCACTTCCAAATGCCTAAAAACATTTCAGAACTTCACAAAATCCCACCTCCAAATGCCTAAAACATTTCAGAACTTCACAAAATCCCTCTTCCAGCCTCCATTGCTTTGTGTACATTACATTAAGCATCATCAATCTTGTGGCAGACAAAATAGGTCAAGCAAATAGTATTTTTATGAATTTCAAAATGACAAGCACCTAATGTCTTACGCGATTTCCCCCAAAAAACCCATCCAAAACGAAAGGAAAACTATACATTGCTATATGAAAAAACGATGTTCATGCCATAATTTTGTTCAGGAATATAGAGTAGGTTAATAAAAACCGATTTACATTTATTTTTCATATAAATAAAATTGATTTAATATAAAAAGATCAATATTCTGACCATCATGACCATAGGTAAATAGTAAATATTCATACAAAATTCCATTGATGTCAAATCTCATGACTAAAAATGAGGTTTCCTGTTGAATAAAGCCCAAATTATTGCAAACTATTTCAAAGCAATATCTCATAAACAAATAATATAATTGCCTTAGACTGAAAAAATCAACGTATTGACAATAGAGCAATTTGATTGGGTAGAACTTTTCAATGCATCACGTGATTGTGATGCTGTTGGAATTTGAATTTAAACAAACAGGGTCAGGAGCTTTAGTATGGAACAACATTGTACATTGAGTGACTGAAAAACAATTATGAGTAACCAAGCTTAACAATACATGGTAACAAAAAATCAAAGCTAAGTCTACTGAAAAAAATAAGAAAAAAATGTTCATAGCGGGATACCGAACGAACAAATTACAATATTAAAAGAAAATATTGTAACAGATTGTGAAAACAGTTACCTGAGAAAACTATTTTCTGTCTATTGACATTATGTGTATGTACTAGTCCGAAAAATTTTGATCTCTTATAATGAAATTACTATATAATGTAAGATATAATCTGGTTTATCTCCAGACATCTGAGCCTTCCCGTCTGTGGAACATTTTTGACTCTGTATTTTGTTGAAAATACTAGGAAGGGGCAATCATTTAATTTAGGTCACAACGTACAAATGAATGGACATAAAGAGTGTGGTGAAGTAAAAATATTATAAATCGTTTAATAAGGTGATCTGGTGGGATTTCTAATGAGATAATTATCCACCATGTCAATGATTTTTATGGGTCGATGATATGGTTGGAAAATTAAAAATGCATTACAAATGTAGCAGTAATTCTTATTTTATCTCAATTCATTCACAGGCAAAGTATCATTTCCTTATTATGCCAAAAAAGAACATTCCTAATTTAAAAAGTCTAAAGAAAGAAGATATTGATTTATTGAAATATATGGAAGAGAAAGGAAGAGAATTAGCAAAAAGGTATTTGTTTGGTTTAGGACATGTATCTTTTGAAAAGTAATGTCAAGATTTCACAAATTAATATTTTGTATCTAGGTATTCTTCTGGTTAATAGTTGTGCAGATGTTTATATTTACAACTCAAGCTCAGCAATGTGTTTAATTTCCTTTCCTACAAATAATGTACACAAAGCATGTAATAAATGATCATGTGATCATGGTGATCATAGTCAATGTGAACTGACAATCTTTATGACTGTAAAATAAGTGGTTATGTCCATGCAAGTTCTAACGTTACAGCTATAAAGGTAGATTAAAGCTTGCTTTTTCTAGAAAACTTGTACATGTAATGTATCGAAACTGTTCATAGTCTTCAAACCTAAGATTTTTTCTCTCCAAAAAAAATCTAAAACTGAAAAGAAAAAAAAAAACAGTACTGAGATAATTGGAAAGCAGGCTTTTTAATCTTTATCATGTTAATTGTGAATGCATACAGGCATATGTATTGTGTTTTTACATTGTGTTTTAAAATTTCAGTTCTGATGCAGAAAGACAGTTTAGATATGGATATCATAGTATACCCAGTATGAGGTATGCATAAATATAATGCTGTTGATTTTAAAGGTAAAGTTTAATTTAGAAATACTAAAAAAAAAAAAAAAAATCCAATGATGTACAAACAATTATAAATAAAGACCAATTGTCAACTAACTTCATTGAAACATTTGTGCATAATTTTTGCCTCCATTCATTAAAAATAGAGCATCTTGGATAAAAAAAAAACCTTTGTATATTCACCTGTAGTAAGGACTGCATTATCATCAATAGAATCAATGCCTGTACAGATATATTTTGAAAATTTTACTGGCAAATTGTTTTGTTGAGGTATGCACATTATTGTCGAGCCTGCAACTTTTGTTGCAGAAAGCTTGACATAGGGATAGTGATATGGCGGCGGCTACGGCAGCAGCGTTAGCTCACTTCTTAAAAGCTTTATATTTTAGAAGGTGGAAGACCTGGATGCTTCATACTTTGTATATAGATGCTTCATGTTATGAAGTTTCCATCAGTCACATGTCCAATGTCCTTGACCTCATTTTCATGGTTCAGTGCCTACCTTGCAAGGTCCTCGTGTCTGTCAGACAGTTTTCACTTGACCTCGACCTCATTTCATGGATCAGTGAACAAGGTTAAGTTTTGGTGGTCAAGTCAATATCTCAGATACTATAAGCAATAGGGCTAGTATATTCGGTGTATGGAAGGACTGTAAGATGTACATGTCCAACTGGCAGGTGTCATCTGACCTTGACCTCATTTTCATGGTTCAGTGGTTATAGTTAAATTTTTGTGTTTTGGTCTGTTTTTCTCATACCATATGCAATAGGTCTACTATATTTGTTGTATGGAATGATTGTTAAGTGTACATGTCTAGCGGGCAGATGTCATGTGACCTTTACCTCATTTTCATGGTTCAGTGGTCAAAGTTAAGTTTTTGAGTTTTGGTCTTTTTATCTAATGCTATATGCCATAGGTCAACTATATTTGGTGTATGGAAATATTTTATGATCTTTATGTCAGTCGAGCAGGTTTTATTTAACCATGACCTCATTTTCACGGTTCATTGCACAGTGTTAAGTTTTTGTGTTTTGGTCTATTTTTCTTAAACTATAAGTAATGTGTCAACTATATATGTTGTATAGAAGCATTGTTAGCTGTACCTGTCTGCCTGGCATGGTTCATCTGACCTGTACCTCTTTTTCAAGGTTCATTGGTCTTTGTTTAGTTATCTTGGTTAATGTTAAGTTTATGTGACAGTTGTAATAAAGCTTAGCTTTATACTTAGGACTATCAACATAATATCAATGATTAGTATAAAAGGCGAGACATTTCAGCGTGTGCACTCTTGTTAAATGATTAATATAACCTTTAATAAAACTATTTACACAATCAAATTGAAATAAAGGATACCACAGATACAGCAAAAGTAAGTCTGCCTTAAATTGTGACTTACATTTTTTTTTTACAATTGACAATGTGGGTCAGTTGAGAACAAACCTATAACCTTTGTCTGTTTCTCTTTCATTTATGAGATTTGATTGTTGCTTTGGTTTCTCCCATCTATTTGAACATTTTGAATGAAAGCAAAAAAATCACAGACAAAAAATAATTATCATTTAATTGTCATATACAATCTCATTAAAATTGGATGTTCTGATACGCTACACTCCCCTAGTCAGATTTTAATGAGATTTTATTGTCAAATACATAACCCATTAAAGATTGAAATACAGGGAATTTCTTTTCTTTGAAGTATTTATATTTTTTCCAGCCATTTACATCTACATGTGATAAGTCAAGATTTCGATAGCCCTTGCCTGAAGAATAAGAAACATTGGAACTCTTTTACTACAGAATATTTTGTAGATTCAAAAGGTAACTTTTTATCTATTCAGAATATGGTGCACTGTTTTCATGCAAATAACAAAGTTGTTTGTATTATTAATCATGTTTATGTAAATATTTCCTTAATTAAGGCATATATGAAGTATAAGCTTTAAAAAGATAATTGCAGTTCATTTTGTATACAGTCACATATGGATAATTTCTGCAGATTCTGCAGGGAAAAAAAATCAGCAGCATTACATATTGAGTTCTCATTGTAGATATAATAAAAACTCTAGAGAAGACTGGAAAGGTAGAACATGAATCCTCCCACTTTACATCTCTATTAAAATCTGATCTCAGGTAAGATGTGCATAACAGTATCAAGCATTTTATAAAAATTAATTATTAAATGAGGTATATTTTGTAGCACAGCTTAGAATAATGATCATTGGTTTAATTATAAAATAAGACAAAGATATGATCTACATTTTTTATTTTTCATGGGAATATTTAAAAATGCTTTTGTCAGATAAATTATACTGAATTTCAACATAACATTGAATATTTATTATTCTATTTTTATATCCAACAAACATGATTTATGTATTAGAAATGTGTATGCATGATTGCGATTAAACAAGTTCCTATTGTCTGACATTCATTTAAAAAAATAAAATAACAAAAATACCAAACTCCAAGGAAAATTAAAAAGGAAAGTCCCTTATCAAATGGCAAAACCAAAAGCTCAAACACATCAAACAAATGGAAAACAACTGTTATACTCCTGACTTGATACAGGCGTTTTCGTATGTAGAAAATAGTGGATTAAACCTTGTTTTATAGGTAGCTAAACATCTCACTTCTATGAATGATAATCACATTAAATTCCATTATATTCCATGATGGATAGTCTGTGGAAAAATCAAACATAAAAAACATCTAAAGTAAAAGTTTCTGACACCATTATTTACCTTCTTTTTTATTTGGGCATGATAGGTATACTTAAGAATGTGTTCTTTTTTGTTTTAGATGTCATGTTTGTAAGAAAGAGATAAAGACAATACCTGCACTAAAAACCCATATACAGCAGCATAGTTACAAAACAAGAGATACATAACATTAATTTTCGTGTGACATAATTATGAATGAGGAAATTTGGTACATGTGCATTGAAATTCATTATCTAAAAAAGTTAGAGTTTGTTGCAGTAGTATTACTTTCTTTGCATATGTGCAGATTCTAGGTGTGACTGTATCAATCTTATGTCAATAAGAAATGAAGACATCATTTTACATCAGGACTGTCAGTCAAGCTTGCATTTGAATGCACTTCAAAAAAGAAAACATTTTGCTGTAATATCTATGACTTTTTTTCTTTGTCATCTAGATTTTTCTTACAAATGTGAAATAAGTTCTGGACAATGTTTTAAAGAATACCATATATTCTACAACAACAATGATGGAAATATACATTAAAAATGTTTATACATTTTTGTACCATATTTATTGATTTTTTTTGTAAATAAAGAAAATAATAAATGTAACTTGATTACTATTCTCATTGGTATTTCCCCCCCTCCCCCTGCACACATTATTAATAAAGCAAGTAGATTAATAGGAGACCATAAATATTGAAAGTAATTACTATATATATGAACCACTTTCTACTATGATACTGCACATTCTTCCATCATACTGTATCAGATATTCCAGTGCCAATGCCATGAGACATGACTTCAATACATTTGTATCTCTTTCTTCTATAAAAAACTTATATTAAACAGTTCATTGTATTATTTCTGACCTGATGTTTTAGTGGATGTTCTTCTTTGTACATTTGTTATTTTAAAGAAGGAACCATAAATTGGTTTAACCTGCTACATATTTTAATATACCTAGCCCAAATCTGAAATCTAACTAGTGGTTTGTTCTTAAATATTTTGCTGTGTAAATACGTTATGTGTGAATGCCAGTTCATTGGTGTCCCCTATTCAAGTATTCAACACATTTTCCATAATCTTTGCTGTTAAGGGCCTAATGTATGGTATATACATGTGTCAACTGTAGAGGACATTATGTTATTCCCTAGATGTATTTTTTGTTTGCTCATGTTGCTCTCTTATTAACCTCAACATTTCTTATATTTATTGATAAAACTTGTTTGTATGTCCCACTATTATTTTCAAATCTCAGAAGCCCATACAAAGATATCTATTAGTCTATTTTTTTTCCCTTCAAAAGTTTATCATTTATGGGTGATATTTACTGTTAAATTTTATTTATCGATTGCTGTTTTTTATTTAATTATCTGCAATGTAAGTCAAGAATTTGAGACATAGGGAATACAATCTGGTGGCATTGCATACCATATGTTTTAAGCTTTATTTTTCTGAGTGAAGAAGACTTTAGGCTTCATACCTTGTTTACAAATGCCTATTTTGAACGTCATTGACATTACTTTCATGCATGGTTTAATGGCTTTAAAAAAATCAGTTTTTTTCACATGTGAATATCTCACTTATTATGAGTAATAGATCATTGATCAAGATTAAAATTGCATTACTAGTTCAACTATACGGTACATTGAATGATTGAAAAGTTTACATATCAGTATAGCAGGTTTTACTTGACCTTGACCCCATGTTCATTATTTATTGGTCAATGTTAAGGTCTGGTGTTTTTGTCTGCCTTTTTTACCATGAGCAACTAAATATGTCAACTATGTTTGATGCATGGAATGGTTGTAAAATGTACATGTACATGTTTCATTTATCCTTGACCTTATTTTCATGGTGCATTGGTTAATATTAAGTTTCAGTAGTTTGGTTCTCTTCATTTACAAAAAAACTAAAGTCCACTATAAATAGGTGTTTTGAATGATTGCAAGGGGATCATATCTGGCAGGGTTCATCTGACCTTTACCTCATTTGTATGGTTCATTGGTCAATATTAAGTTTCGTGGTTTCATCTGTTTCTTGTACACTAAATGTTTATATAAGCAAAATATAAACTATATTTGGATCTGAATTGATGGTCAGTAGTACGTGTCTATCTGTCAGGTATCATTTATTTTCCTGATTCATTGGTCAATGTTAAATTTTTCCATTCATGTCCAGTGAAGGATGTTTATTCAATATTGTCGACATCGCGATATCTACAATGTTAACACGATATAGTGTCAACATTGTTTACATGTTTGAACCCTTATATAATGTATACAGCGTTGACATCGCGATGTATACAATGTTAAAACGATGTCGTGTCAACATCGTTTACATTGTTTGAACCCTTATATATTGTTTACATCGTTGACATCGATAACATTGCGATGTTTACAATGTAAACACGATGTCGTGTCAACATCGTTGACATTGTTTGAACTCTTATATATTGTTTACATCGTTAACATCGCGATGTTTACAATGTTAACACGATGTCGTGTCAACATCGTTTACATTGTTTGAACCCTTATATATTGTTTACATCGTTGACATCGTTAACATTGCGATGTATACAATGTAAACACGATGTCGTGTCAACATCGCTGACATTGTTTGAACTCTTATATATTGTTTACATCGTTGACATCGTTAACATCGCGATGTTTACAATGTTAACACGATGTCGTGTCAACATCGTTCACATTGTTTGATCCCTTATATATTGTTTATATCGTTGATATCGTTAAAATTGCGATGTATACAATGTAAACACGATGTCGTGTCAACATTATTGACATTGTTTGAACTTTTATATATTGTTTACATCGTTGACATCGTTAACATCGTGATGTTTACAAGGTTAACACGATGTTGTGTGAACATCGTTGACATTGTTTGAACTCTTATATATTGTTTACATCGTTGACATCGTTAACATCGCGATGAACACAATATTAAACCGATATCTAGTCAACTTCGTTAACATTGTTTGAACTCTTATATATAGTTTACATCGTTGACATCGTTAACATAGCGATGTATACATATAAGAAGATTCGGTATAAGTTCAAATGAGACAACTTTTTATTTAAGTTACATCTTTTATAAGTAAACCCCTCACCCCGTATAACCCCGATACAAATGAAACCGGACGTTGACGCGTTCGAAGCGATGATTAGGACAACATTTGGAATGACAACAACTTCTAGGGCCTTTCTCGAATTTATGTGAGTACATATCAATACGTACATAAGCATGTTAGTTTATATAATCAATTATAAAGTGGTTGTAAATTCCAGATTTTGTAAAAAGCGTTTGTTAAACTGCAATATGTAAAACGCACAGTCATGGTGTGATATTCTACGTTTTTTGGGGTAAACAATGGTCAATATCTCATCTTATATAAACTTTTGCGAAGCGATACTTTGATCAATGATAAACAATAACTAGTTAATTCGTCTCGTCAGCTTCAAATGTTCTCTAGAAATGTAATTAAACACGAAATCGTACAAAATTAGGTCATTCGGTACTGTATCGTTCGTTCCACCAAATGTGTCAAGTTCGTTCCTTGTATAATCAAGCGCACATCTGAAGGCAAAAGTTTACTAAAAACTCGCAATTTCCACGTTATTCCAGATGAAATCAAGTAAAAAGATAAATATATCACAGCCAATACAAATTCAATATCTCTAAATATTCACGATTTCGAGCCTCGTCAAAACGCAGTTGTTGGTCCAAGTTTGCCGAAACGACAACGACCAGACGAGCTCGTTGATCATTGTTCACCAGATGTATTAAATATCCAATCTTATATAGAATCTGATGACGGTAGCATATTTGAAAAAGACGTCCTTGAACGTTTATCGTCTAGCTTGCCGATGGTGATATCAAATTTGAGAGATGTCGGCGAACTGAATTCTTTTGTACAGTTTAATGAACTTTTGGCTTCTGGTTCCTTTCCGTTTGAAAACATTGCGTATCGTTTATTCTGTGACGTTGTACAGTGGTATATATTATCTAACACTTCATCAATGCGTTACTCAGAACTTGTCAAACGATTTTGAAGAACAGGATACAAATTATTCAAAGGGAAATTTCTTCGTTTCATGTCAGGTCTAAAAAACACGGGAAATATAAACGAAGAAATGTCTGAGAGAGGAAAATACGAGCCAATGAATTCAAAGTTAATTTTTTCTGTCCCCTCCTGGAGTGTTCTTGACAAAATGACGTTACATTAAAGATCCATATTATGTCAATGTATACTGTGGAATTTCATAGTTTTATCTATCATAACCATTACCAAATTTTAACGTTATATGCTATTGAAACTGTCGTCATATGGGGGTGTTTTAATAATGTAACTAAGGACAACATTAAATATCGGCATTTTACAATAATCATAAACGATACAAAGTGTATTGCAGGAAATATCGATTCCGACAACTTATGCCTCTGAAGTAACATGACAGACCAACAAAACATAACTCAAATGTTGATATGCTGACTAACAAAAACCATTCATAAAATAATACCTAAACCCGAACAAGAAATAAGCGGTTTTGCAGTTATTGTTTCTTTAGCTAAAAATGATTTAAAAAAATAAATTGTGCGTTTGTGTGTTTTTTTATGGCTAGTGTGTTATGTGTTTATGCTTGTTTTTGCAAAAAAAATCTTATTTTGAAGAAATCACCCATTTGATAAACCTGAGAGGTCAAAGTTAACGGGGACAAGACGACGAGTGAAATCTTGCATCAGTGATCCATCGATGCCAGCCAGAGGAATACGACCTATTCGCCAATTCCATCGGTTAGATGAATCAAAAATACTTCCTCATGTTCGCAAAGGACTTGAATTCAATGACGAATCAGAGGATATTTAATTTTAGATCCCTCTTCTGTTATAATTTTTACGTTTTGTATTGAATGAAGTGGTTCAATTTTTTTTTTATAGTAATCCTGAAATCCAACACAACAGGAAAATGAGGTCAAGCTGTAACCATCATTATGTCATTGATTTTTGTGTCATTCGTCAGGCGAAACTAAATTCATGTTATAAAATTGTGTAGATTGAGGTGTCCTCTAAAGTCCCAAAGCCGGTTAAACCCATCACCACAAGTGCTACATTTGTATCTGAATATTAATGTGGGTTTGTCCTTAATGTGGATTGATAGTCCAGATCTTGACTGGAACATAAGGCCACAAACATGACGAAGGTAGCGATAAGTTTTACTATCATCGGGAACACTGTCCTGTTTTTGGTTTTCATGAATTCTATTTTTGTGACGTTTAAGGTCAAACTTTCTTTTGGTTTCATAAACACATAGGTTACATCTGTGATATTCCACTTCTTTTTTTTTCTGAGTCATCGGACCCCTCGACTGTTTCCTCCTCCATAAGATATATACTGAAATTTAAAAAGTACATGTATTACATTCAACTCAAATTTTAAAAAATGTAGTTGAAAAATTGACATTGCACTAGCTCCCAGTAACTACAACTACTCTAAAGTTAGATCGGTATTTCATGTCTTTTTGTCATAATTGTTCGTGTTTTATACTAGCATAAAGCCAAGAGCATAGTAGCATAGCCACTCGAAAACATTTTTTAGAAGGGACCAGTGGTCAGAAGGCCCCCATAAGCTTTAGGATTATCTATTTGTTATTAAAAACAAAGGCTGAACTTTTTTGTAAGCACAAACCTATAAAACCTACTGTATGTCTTTTGTTGCTACCTTGCTGTCATGCTTTATTTGCTTTTGTAGTATAAATTTGATCTTATTTTTTTATTCCTTTTGTATATCACATAACATAACTGGACATGAGAAGAAGACTTTTTGATATCGGGAGGGGGCAGACGAATATATTTTTTATTTTCTTTACGTGGCATAATCGTGCGAAATTTTTATTTTTCATTGTTGAACAATAATCGTTTTCCGGCATTTTACACTTCAGAATATAATTTTAATTCTGTTTCTTGTAAGGTTGCTAATTTTCAGCGTTTATCAGGCCTCTAATTTTCAGCGTTTATCAGGACTCTAATCCACCCCTCCCCCTTCCCGAGAAAAAAATAAAAATATTTGTTGCCCAATACTAGAAAAGATTTCTAATGACAGATTGACAGGTAGCCGTCCGCTCAATCAATAACATCTGAAATTTGTCGAACGATTGAATTTCAAAATAATATACATGTTCGCATGGTTAATGAAACTTCTTATATGCACAAATGAATTGAAATACATGAAATTGGAATTTGTCTGTACAATGAGAATAATATATTGGCTTATGATGGTAAATTTGCAACGTGTATATTAAGATTTACATACAAAAATATGTTTTAAAACATGATAATTTTTTTTTAAACGCAATATCGTCACAACGACTCGTACAGTATAAAACAGTGTAAAGACAACGAAGCGTACAGAGTTAAAAATTAAAGATGCACAAAGAGATGCATTTTTCGTTGTCTATATAGCATGTATATCTACAACTTTAAGTGTTTTGTTTAGGTAAAACGATACGATTTTTAGAAATGTATGTTTGCAAAAGTAAAAGATGCGAGAAACTTAGAATTTATAACGATTAAAAATAGAAAACATGCTTTTACTATTGCCAAGGTCGTGCGTTTCGTTAATTTTAGCCTTTAGTAATAAAGTATTTAAAAAAAAAAATAGCAATACAATATAAGTGACATATCATAGTATATACTGAAGCAAAATATCATGAGAAATATTAAAGGACTTACCTTAAAATTGTAATTGTTAGTCTGTCTAACCTCGGTTGTTCAAGGTGTGCTCGACTCGAACGCGTCAACGTCCGGTTTCATTTGTATCGGGGTTATACGGGGTGCCCCTATAGGTTTGTCATTTATACGGAGTTTTGGTTTTTATTGAGTAGCAAGCTATGAAGAGCACAAAAACACTAGTGTAAAACTATTTGAACAGGAAAAATAAAGGTCTAATGTAAAAAAACATGAAACCAGAAACACGTATGAACAATTCAACAAACGACAACTACTGAACGACAGATTCCTGACAAAGGACAGGTGCAAAAAAATGCAGTTAGTTTAACGTTTATATACGTACCATAGACTCAATATAAAATATAAACACGATTTTGACACAATAGTGTTAGCATTGTTATTTGAACAATTTAAACAGAAAGGTATATATAAAGAAAGAAGTGGTATGATTGCAAATAAGTAAAATTTCCAGTACATACATACTAACTGGCACATCTATAGATAACCGTATGGCCTTTAACATTGAGCAAAGTTTATATGGCATAGTTAACAATAAAAGACGCCGACATGAAAAATGGAAACAATTTTAACTGTATTACTAACTGCTTAACCATGTTAACTTATTTTAAAAAAAAGAACGAAAAAAATGTATATACAACAACAAGATGTTGACACTATATTGTTAACATTACGATGTATACGATGTGAACGATGTAAACAGAAAGGTGTAGACACTATATATACAATATAAACACGATGTTGACACAATATTGTCAACATCGCGATGTATACGATGTGAACGATGTAAACAGAAAGGTATAGACTTTATATATATAAATACAATATAAACACGATGTTGACCCGATATTGTCAACATCGCGATGTATACGATGTGAACGATGTAAACAGAAAGGTATAGACTCTATATATACAATATAAACACGATGTTGACACAATATTGACAACATTGCGATGTATACGATGTGAACGATGTAAACAGAAAGGTATAGACTTTATATATATATATATACAATATAAACACGATGTTGATACAATATTGTCAACATCGCGATGTATACGATGTGAACGATGTAAACAAAAAGGTATAGACTCTATATATACGATATAAATACGATGTTGACATATTGTCAACATCGCGATGTATACGATGTGAATGATGTAAACAGAAAGGTATAAACTTTATATATATATACAATATCAACACGATGTTGACACGTTATTGTCAACATCGCGTCGCATACGATGTGAACGATGTAAACAGAAAGCTATAGACTCTATATATATACAATATAAACACGATGTCGACACGATATTGTCAACATCTCGATGTATACGATGTGAACGATGTAAACAGAAAGGTATAGAACATATTGATGGGATACAATGTAAACACAATAACGACACTATAAAGTTGACATTGCGATGTTGACAATATCGACAAAACATCGTGCACTGGACATAGTTCAATTTTTAGTGGTTATATTTTGTGAATCTTTATATGATTGATAACAACCAATTTGCAGATCGTATAATTAGCCCAGGTTCGACTTCCTTTTTATGAATGAGAAACGCTGGTAAACTCGAGGTCAGTCGACGAAAATTATGCCATTCAACAGTCAGATCTTACTATTTCAATAACAATATTGTGAAAAAGAAAATGCACGGAAAAATGTAGGAATGTGAAAGTCGTCTATTCTTGTAGTAATAACGTTTTACAGAAAGAATCAATAGCAATGAAACTCTACAAACACAATACAATTCAGAAGTCGACAGAAACTGGCAATGCTATGAAACAGAAGGAAAGAAAACAAAAGAAAACCCAAACAAATTGACAAAACAATTCATAGAAAATAACGACTGAGCAAATCGAACCAAACCTTAGAATTAACTTGAGTTAACTTGAAATGAAAGCATAACAGTTACAGTTTGTTTTTAAAGCAATTAAATTTGCAATAACAACATATTTAAGGAGGAGACTCCTCTATTCCTTGAATTGGAAAATAATTTCCTCTTCCTTGACTCAGTGTAGGTTAATAAGTGCCTATATTTTTAATATGTGTAAAAAGAAAAACAAGTACTTTAATTACATAATTTTAATTTGTTGTATCTGTCTATCCATCTGTTTTCTGCAGGTTTGTTAGTAGATCTGCAATGAATATAATCAATTAGAATTATAAAAAATATGAAACATATAAGTTGTCTTGCAAATACGAACAATATACAAAATATGTAAAATATAATTGACTTTAACCGTCTGATTCTCTTTATTAGTTCTTATGTTGCCATCCCGATTTACCTGAGCGAGAAAGGTTCTCAGGTTGTTTTTTTAAGTTTTACTTGTTCATAGATTAATTATGTTCCCTTATGCTAATAAAGTACCATCAATACCGTTTATTTCATTAGCTTTGCTTTGATACTACTGGAGATCACATTTGAATCGTGCTTTGATACTACCGGAGATCACCTTTGAATCGAAATGAGTGATGCATGTCCGTCTGAAGAGTAATTCTTGTATGATTGATGAGTGATACATGTTTAGCGGATGTTTGTGTAAGAAGTCTAATATGGTCAAATTGGTCTAATAGTGTGCCCCCTGGTGTACAATTCATGCAAAATGTTTATCAAACGGATATCTAAGGTTTATATCAGCATAAGGGACATTTCTGGAAGATTTGTTTTTATTTCACTGCATGGTTTTTAAAACGAAAACGGTCTTTTTTTAATTTCCGAGTGACACATTATAACAAAAAAAGATAGAACCATCACTTAGCAAAGTTTGATATCTGGTTTTTTTTAAATTATTAATTGATTTAACATTTTTTTCTAAGTCAGCCTTGATTTCAGTTAGTTAAGTTATTCACTGATTTAACATTACTTCTTAAGTCAGCCAATTAGATACAAGAAAAGTTACACTGTGGATTTTTGTTGTTAACCAGTCGGCAATTAGAAGGACATTGAATGATACGTTTGGTTTTATTATGTTCAATGATTTTCAATTTTGACAAGTAAAAACGCTAACAGGCGATTACGTTAAAATTGATTCAAAAATAAAGTCAATAGTAGTGTACCGATGATCGAAATTCATAAATCGATTGAAAAAATAAAAATCCGGATTACAAAATTTATATTGGCCTTTGATAATGGAGCTTAATCTTACTAGTTGCTCCGCTGGCTGCCAACTGTGTTCCTTGTTGCAGGGCTTGGTTAAGTAGATCTGTTCCTTGTTGTGCAGCAGCTTGTCCAACCTGTTTAAAAGTTTCTCCAAAGGTTTCACCCAAAGCATGGAGTTGCACCTTCAGTTGATCCAAGACACCTTGGAATGTATCTTTTAAGAACCTTTTCCTGTAAATTTGTAAATCAATTTATCTTTAGACGGCATTGGAAAAAAGAATATTTTCTAAACAAAAATGTACGATATAGATTTATGTTTGCAATGAAAAAAACTTTTCAATTTTAAACTTCACCGGATACTGTAAACAAAGATTGGATTGGGAGTTAAGAAAATAAAATTCATTTTTCAGATTACAAAAAACAACTTTGAATGCTACCCCATATGTGACACCCTTATGTGTTTCCTACGATGAAATATGATGATTTGAAGTCAGTGATAGGGATTCATACCACAGTGCGGATTTGCAATTGTTTGTCTATTATATATATCTTATATCCAAAGCCTTGTGATGATAGTTATAGATTATCGTTGGTCATCTCAACGAGATTGATTTTCTCGCTTGAGCTGGTACAGCGAAAGTCAGAAAAGCAACCGAGTTGAGATGACCAGTGATAATCTGTTTATCGCTATTTTACCTATGACGATGTTGTCAATTTCATGTCAATTTCGTTAGCAGCGCCACGTGGCCTCCTTAGTTTCTGGCAATAATTTTTCCATCTCAAGTGAGAAGCATGATATGAAAATTATCACAAAAAAGATCAAAAGAAAAATGCACACAATAGCGATAATGCGCCTTATACATTCGGATATGTAATTTTATTGTTTTATTGCCAATGAGACAACTATTCATCAGACCAAACGAAGAAGTTGCATGTTTAAAAAAAACATAGCCTTTAAAATTTAGTCTTCGTTCATTTTAAGGGAGCTACCATTTGATTTTTATGGGGGGGCTAGGATGAAATTTGAAAAAAATAGGCAGGACAGGAGTTTTGAGTAAAAAAAAAAGGCAGGATGAGACACTTGCAAAAAAAAAAAGTCAGGACGACAATTTAGGTAAAAAAAAGTCAGGATAAACTAAAAAAAAAAAGGCAGGACCGAACAGAGTGAAAAATAAAAAGGCAGGACAGAGATTACAGCTAAAAAAAAATGCAGGACAAAATTTTTCATCCTAGCCCCCCCATAAAAATCAAATGGTAGCTCCCTAAGGTATATTCACGTTGGCCAAAACGAAAAATCCCAAAGTAGTCCTTAATCATTAGTTGAAATATACTTACTTTCTATTACAGATTCTGCGGTTAAACCTGAAATTCTTGGATAGAATGCTTATACCTAGTTGAAAATTTAAGTGGAAACGATTATAGCCCAATTAGTATTAAAGTTTACACAAAATTTGTCAGCATAAGCCCTGATATAATTTTTATAAAAACATTAATATTTACCTTGTTCCATCGGGGTTTTGGAGATTCGTTAAAAGACCTAAAATAAAAACAACTCGTGATAACATTTGCAACATTTTTTGTTACATAAGCGGAGATTCAGGTTAGTAAGATTATATGTGTTTCCTCGTAATTTTAATGAATTAAAACAATTGTTCCACAAAAGATCAGATGTTGCAAGTCAATCGACACGACAGCGCAATATATAGGTAACACAAATAAAAATAGATTAAACACAATTGTTAAATTCATTATATTGAAATAGCAATAAAAAACACAAACAAAATACATGCTGTCACTATAGCAAACACAAAGAGTTTAGAAACGGTATCGTGACACGGATCCTATTTTATCTGCCGTAATAGTCAGTAAAAGGATGTGGTTCACTTTTCGCATCGTTTTGATGCGTAACGATGAAAGATAACTTTTCAATAAGAAAAGATACTACACCATTAACGGAAGTCTATAATTCTGTTTGCAGGGAGACTATCACTTTCCTGGAAATTCTCTAAAATTATTAAAAAGTTATTTAGAAAACAGAAAACAACGAATTAAAATTGGAAGTTTTTACAGTGAATGGGATCGTATGTTTGAAGGCGTACCACAAGGGTCAATTCTTGGTCCAGTTCTTTTCAATGTCTTCATAAATGACATATTTCATTTTGTACAAAAAAGCACCATTTATAATTATGCTGATGACAACACTGTATCATACAGTGATCATAATTTAGATAAAGTTGTTGAAAGTTTAGAAACTGATAGTTTAAATCTAATAAACTGGTTTTCTATAAATTTAATGAAGGCTAATCCTGACAAATCCCAGGCTATAGCCATTGGAAAATAAAACAAATAAACATAATTTGATATTTAGTTTAAATGGAAAAACAATTTCTTTTGAAGAAAATGTTAAACTTCTTGGAATAACTATAGATTCGGACTTAAATTTTAACAATCATATATCTGAAATATGTAAAAAGGCATCAAGACAATTAAATATTCTAAAACGTATGGGTAAATATTTAAACAGGCTAGGTAGGTTTACAGCATACTACTCATTCATACTTTAGAATTTTAACTATTGTCCAGTAATTTGGCACTACTGTAGTGAAAAAAATCTTTTAAATTGGAAAAAAATCAAGAAAGAGCTCTTAGATTCATTTATGAAGATTATGATATTCCTTACGAAAAATTGCTAGAAAAATCTAAATTACCATCTTCAAAAATAAAAAGAATAAAAACAATTGCAATAGAAACATTTAAAATAATTCACAAAAAAAGTCCGAGCTACCTTCATTATTTGATTGATATAAACATTAACAAGTATGATTTAAGATCACAGGAAACAGCAGTACTCCCAAGAGTTCGAACTACTAAGTATGGCTTAAGATCGTTTGCTAAAATGCTGCACAAATCTGGAATGAGCTACCGAACCATTGTCGAATGGAAACATCTTTTGACCAATTCAAAAAATTGGTACAAACATGGGATCCAAGTAACAGCTCATGCCAGTGCAGTGCATGCATCTAGTGTTGATGCCTGTTTTATTTTACTTTTATTTTTTGTGTGACTATATGATTTGTGCAATCTTATTATTAACTTGTGCTATGTTTTAAGTGTACTATATGCTTTTAACTTCTATATGTCATTTATGGTATCTTACTATGCATTATATGTTTAAAATTCTGTTGTTTTCATGACTTTTGTATGTGTTTATTGTATTGTGTGTGTGTGTGTATTGTATTTTTGTTATTATGTCGATTTGAAAAGCTCACTAGAGCTTGTGTTATGTAGTTGATTAAATATCGACTCTAAATAAAACTTTGAATCTTGAATCTTGAACTTCAATCTCTACGACACCAATCTACCTACATTGTGAAGTTTTAATTACATTTCGTATTTGCGCGAACTAAAATCATATTAATGGGTAAGTTGACACTACAATTTCATATTAAACCGTAGCAACTGAGATATTGAATTACTCTCAATTCAAACCAGAAACAGTATTATATCGTTAGCCTACAACAAAATTTGCATTTTTCTTCGAGTAATGAAACCCTCTGATTTGAACATTATACCACCAAACATCATTTTTTTTAATTCTCTACAACAAATTTATAGATGTAGTTATGCTACATGAATATTTAAACATTTTCTTATGTTGTCAACTGTATGAGTAATTGTAATGTCAAAATTTAATGCTGGCTCTTACTTGTTGCCCCATTAGCAGCTACTTGTGCTCCTTGTTGTAAAGCTTGGTTCAAAAGATCTGTTCCCTGTTGAGCAGCAGCTTGTCCTACTTGTTTGAATGTTTCTTTAAAGGTTGCCCCGAGAGCATTCAGCTGTTCATTAAGTTTATCAAGAACTCCTTGAAATGTGTCCTTCAAGAATCTTTTCCTTTAGTAAGAAAAAAAAGAAACTTTTATGTTTAACTATCTATTTCTGACAAAGACGTAAGAAAAAAAAGAAACTTTTATGTTTAACTATCTATTTCTGACAAAGACACATGTCTGACCGGATTGAGAAAATACAATCCGCTTAGATCCGAGGGGACCATAAGTTATATAACATAAAATTAAAGCTTATAGTAATTTCCAAATCGAAACCAAAATTCTGTGTTCAAAACCAGAATATCGCGGCTATAACAAACAGACCAGAATTGTCACACCTTTTTCTGGCTAGAACAGTTTATGATAAATCTGTCAAAGACATTAGATTCTTTTAAAACTCTGGAAACATATATTCTGTATTGTACCATGATTATAATTTAGAACGCCAGACGCGCGTTTCGTCTACATAATAACATTAACGGTACCAATTTTCCTGCACCAGATGCGCATTTCGACAATACATGTCTCTTCAGTGATGCTCGTGGCCAAAATATTTGAAATCCAAAGCTTATATAAAAGATGAAGAGCTATAATCCAAAAGGTCCAAAAAGTATAGCCAAATCCGTGAAAGGAATCAGAGCTTTGCATGAGGGAGATACTTTCCTTAATTTATAGTAATTTCTAACATTTTGTAACAGCAAATTTTAATAACACAAAAAATCCGTATTTTCATGCCAGTACCGAAGTACTGGCTACTCAGTACCGAAGTACTGGCTACTGGGCTGGTGATACCCTGGGGGACGAACAGTCCACCAGCAGAGGCATCGACCCAGTGGTAGTAATAACATTAACGGTACCAATTTTCCTGCACCAGATGCGCATTTCGACAATACAAGAGTCATCAGTGACACTCATATAAAAAAAATTATAAAGCCAAACAAGTACAAAGTCGAAGAGCATGGAGGATTCAAAATTTCAAAAAAGTTGAGCCAAATACGGCTAAGGTAAATAAAGGCAACAGTAGTATACTGCTGTTCAAAACTCGTAAATCTATGGACAAAAAACTAAATCGGGGTAACAAACTAAAACTGAGGGAAACGCATTAAATATAAGAAGAGAACAACGACACAACATTAAAATGTAACACACACAGCAACGGACTAAGCATTAGACAAAGTCCGATGAGAATAACCAATATAACATCAAAACCAAATACATGAATTTGGGATAGAAAAGTACCGTCACACGTCGTATAGTAATGTGAATTCACACTCAAATATAGGAGAAAACCAACGACACAACGGAAACACAACGAAAAAATGTAACACACACAGAAACGAACTATGATATAATAATGGCCATTTTCCTGACTTGGTACAGGACATTTTTAAAGAAAAAAATGGTGGGTTGAACCTGGTTTTGTGGTATGCCAAACCTCGCATTTTAATGGCATTGTTAAATATAACATTTAAATGACAACATAATAATACAGGACTACAATACAAATAAATAGGAGAACGTATTAGGCAAAAAAAACACATGCATAATAGATAACAAAAGGCATTAGGTTTAAAATTATATGCCTGGGATAAGAAAATCCTTAGTTGTACGTTCGTCTGCTATTTAAACTTTTTAATCGAGTTTAACCCTTAAAATTATACATTTGTAATATTGTTTTATGTATTTCTCTGTGCTGAGTGTCCCTGCATTTGGTTGTACTGTATTCCTGTCGTGTAGTGTTGTCATTTAAGCGGCATTTTAAACATAAAGGAGATTTGGCTAGCCATAAAACCAGGTTTAACCCACTATTTTCCCTACAAATGTCCTAAACCAATTCCGGAATATGGCAGATGTTATCTAAAGTCCGTTTCTCTATATGTTGGCATTTGCTTTTTGTTGTAGTTCATGCAGTGGTTCTGTTGTTCCGTTGCTTTCCTCTTACAAATGATGGGTTTCCCTTGGTTTTAGTTTGTTACCCAGATTTATTTGCTTAATTAAATTGTGACTATTGAACAGCGGTAAACTACTGCAAACTTGATTTACTGCGTTTAATTTATGACGATATTTGTTTTTTTTTTTTATTTTTACCTTGCTCCATCAGGATGTTGAAGATTTGCTAATAGATCTGAAATAATAAAAGGTGCCGATTCAATATTTGAATACTTTTCCCTAAAGGGTAACGGGAGCTGGAGGTCAGTCAGATTGATATGTGTTTTCGAACATATTTAACCGCCTAATACCATTTCCAAAAAAGTTTAGCAAACATTAAAGGACATTTGAATATTATATATACATCTTTCGAGTCAATGTGCTTACTTTTTCATCAAATTTGTCTATCTTCCCTTAAAAATTGATGTATTTTCTGTTTAGGTACCTTTCCGATTTTGTTTGACTTGAACATATTACAATGTTATCTTACTTCATGGTGTGACACTGTGTTTGATGATTTTATAATACACATTTTAAACAAGCACAAATCTTCGACTCCAATAATGCAAACACTGTTTAACATGTTGAATGTTTTAGATTCCTTGTTCGTAAGATATTTTTCAGAAAAGTGGGTTTTTCTCACAGAAATATTTTTTTATCCTATTTCGATTATAAGATTCGCACAAGTACATGTATGATAAAAATAACGAACTACAAGTAGGTAAATCAAGGTAGTTGTTAGTTGTTTTTTTGTTATTTTTTTCTTCTAAATAATACATCTTTTTGAATTATAAGATTCTTACATTGTGACGGAGGTGGTAAATCTTTTTAAAATCGGTAAATTCATAAATAGAATAATTAAATAGAAGAGTGTACCTGAGCTTATTTGCATTTTATTTAAAGGGGTAAACTTTTTGTTTGATAAAAGACCACCAATATCCTTATTTTTATATTATACTGTAGTAATACAAAATATTGACAGATTCTTACTTGTTGCTCCATTAGCAGCTACTTGTGCTCCTTGTTGTAAAGCTTGGTTCAAAAGATCTGTTCCCTGTTGAGCAGCAACTTGTCCTACTTGTTTAAAGGTTTCTGAAAATGTGTTCCCGAGAGCTTTGAGCTGTTCATTAAGTTTATCAAGAACTCCTTGAAATGTGTCCTTTAAAAATCTTTTCCTGCAGTTATGAAATGAAACTTTATATTATAGAAGTTATTAGTAGATATGTGTAACGGACGAAAATATACTGCATTTATTGAATTCAGATCTTAGACATTATCAGCTGAATAATGCAGAATAAATTTCTTTTTATAGAGAGTCTATCATTAACCCTCCCCCCTGAAAAAAAAACAGGAGAAAAGAATGGAGCAGAAAGTTATGTAATACAGTGACGGCACAACAATTTATAGTAATAAAGTTTTCATTAATAAGTCACCTAATTTCCATCTACTCCCAGCACTTGAAGAAGTATTGCCTGTACAACGTATCGAATTATCTAAACAGGTTAGGTCAGAATACATCATATTGTAATTTGACAACAGTTGCTTACAAATATAACTTTTCTAGAAAATAGTCTCTGTACGTGTTAACAATATTTTAACTATTTATTATTAAGCATTTAATGCATACTATTATCTTCAGGCAATGTAAGCAGCTTGTGATGTTTTCAGAATTCATGAGCATTGGAAAAGGGTTTATATATAAAAAAAAATCAATATTTGCACTAGATATTCAATTTTCTATGTTTATTCTACTGACTTAACGTTACTAAGCTTGTCTTACCATGTTTTATGTGAACGAATTAACCGAGCCATTATGATATATTAAAATATATTTTATATTTCGTATTATAGTAAAATGACGATTTTAAGTATAAAAACAACAAAAGAAGACTAATAAATAGTACAGACAGCAACCAACGACCACTACGGAATTTCATGCTTTTGGCTTATTATACATGCTATAACAAATTTGGCGCAACTGCACAACACAAGAACAAACCATAAAAATCAGTAAAAACCTTTACCAAATAGATTGGAACTACACACAAAAGTAATCTATGACAACTTAACGGAATAAACCACAGAGCACCGATTTAAGTACTCATAGAGGTTGAAACTTACTCACAGCTAACGATTTAATTACTTTGTACGTACTTGCAAAACCCAATATGTTATGTTATGTACGTACATATAATGCATCTTTCTAATAAAAGACAGCTAGCCTTTATGATAAAAGACGAACAGTCACATGACTATGTATAAAATGATGCGAATCAATAATATTAAAAAGTCACCTTCCTTTACTTGTTCACAATGCCAGATATTAACATCCTTCCTAACAAAATTAACTTTACAGTATCTTTACAATACTGACAAAAATTAATGTTTACCTTGTTCCATCAGGATTTTGGAGATTTGTAAGGAGATCTGAAAAAAAAACAATTTGAGCTAATTAAACGCTCTTAAAAGTAGCTCACAAGAAAGCCATTAAACCAAGAGTTCCAAATGGTGGAGTAGAAATCATCCCTTCGTAAATTTTACGGGCGTCATCACGAACTGGTTGACCGTTATTGAATAACCGTTTCAAAGATGACATCGGATATGTTCCTGATGTCGGAACTACAATCCACTTCCCCCTTCACCATGAATATGACCTACCGAATAAGGCTACTTTCCGAGTTTGTAAAAACATGAGCAACACGACGGGTGGCATATGTGGAGCAAAATCTTTTTACCCTTCCGGAGCACCTGAGATCACCCTAGTTTTTGGTGGGGTTCGTGTTGCTTAGTCTTTAGTTTTCTATGTTGTATCTTGTATACTTTTATTTGTCTGTTTTATGTCTTTTATTTTTTTAACCATGGCGTTGTCAGTTTATTTTCGATCTATGAGTTTGACGGTCCTTCTGGTATCTTTCGCCCCTCTTTTAGGTAACTTGTTTCGTTGAAAGTGTGAACGGCGATGGAGGATTAGTAAATTTCTATTAGGAAATCTACGGTGTTGATTTTTGTGTACTTTTTTTGTGTATTTCTTTAATTGTAAATATGATCAAATGTAACAATTTATAATTTAATTAATTGATTTTTCTTACGTTTGAAAATTTAATAAAAAAAAATTAAACGAACAATCATAATAAAATCTTTCCTGCAGAAAATTTCTATCAGTAAAGTTAAACAAAGCGGAGAAAATAGGCCCACTTTCATATTGTAAGATGCAACTTGAATTAAATAACATTATCAATCAAACATTCCTACTAAGTTGTTTAGGTTTAAAGTGTTAGATGTTGAAAGCTGCATGGAATTTCTTATAAATGCCATAGAAAAGCTATGTTTTCTTAAAGATAATATCAATGCACAATATGCTTCTGCTTATTGCCCAGGGCACATGTTTCAAGCACCAAGATACGTTTATGAAAAATATTAGAACAGATATTTAAAAAACTTATTATATGGTTATATGTTATCCTAATCATAACGATTGTATGAAACATTACAATATCCGAAGTTGTTATTAGAGCCTGAATATCTGGTATTGAATTTCTGATAAAATAAGATATTTACTTGTAGCTCCATTTGCAGCAAGCTGTGCTCCTTGTTGTAAAGCTTGGTTTAACAGATCGGTTCCTGATTGTGCAGCAACTTGTCCAACTTGTTTAAATGTTTCTTTAAATGTTTGTCCAAGAGCATTTAGTTGTTCATTAAGCTTGTCTAAAACGCCTTGGAATGTGTCTTTTAAAAATCTTTTGCTGTTGAGAAAATACAAATGTTCTTATAGCCATGATTAACATCTGTATCGGCGAACCATTTTTTGCATTTGAGCGTGAAGATATAGCCAACCAATAAGCAGTTATATCAATGGAAATACTTTTTCAATTAAAAGAATGTAAAAAAAATCATCCATGACAGTTCACCCATTCAAATTTTTTTTTAAAGACTGGCTGTGTAACTAATTGACTTGACCCTTTCTTTCAATGTAATCTCTGCAGCAATTTAAAAAAAACAATAATTTGCTTGATAATTGACAAAATGATGAACTTTTTTATTTAGCAACTTTATTGTATACTTAGAGAACTATTTTGTTACGTAAGAACTACCTGGTTTCGTCCGTGACTGCTGCATGTTGAAGGTTAGTAAGAAGATCTGTAAGAAGTAAATTAAAAAAAATTACGCTACAGCTTCATCTGATTATGTTCATGATGTGAACAAGCCCTATGCACCCATCTTATAAAACCTATGCACCCATCTTATAAAATCTGTTAATGCTTTGTTACGTAAGAACTACCTGGTATAGACAAAAACATAATATTTGTAATATTTAGCAAGGGCTCATAAAACGGACGCAACAAATTTGTTCAGTCCTGTGAATTCATGTTAATTTTGAATCCAGGAAATTTTCGTTCGTTTCACGTGATGTTTTTGTTTTCTTTATAGATGTTCATCTTTATTTTGTGAGTTGAGTTTCAATTAGCATGATGCATTGAACTTTTATTTGTTTATTTTATCAAAAATATACTTCAAAGGATTTCAATGTCAGGAATATCAATCTGAAAGATGTTTAATTGTACCAAGTCAAAACTATGACAGTTGTTGTCCATTCGTTTGATATGTTTGAGCTTTTGATTTTGCCATTAGATTAGGGACTTTCCGTTTCGAATTTTCTTCGGATTATATGTTTAAAAAACTGAATGTTATAACAGAAACTATAAATACTTTTTTAAGTACTAAGATATTAGAACGTCTTATTTTAAGTAAATTTTATCATTATGAAAAAGCTGGTATTTGATGTAGACAAAACCTTGCAGAAAATATGGACATAATTGATGTAGCTAGAGAGTTATCTGATTATAAACGTTTTTTCTTATCATTTGTATCTTAATGTGCTGATTCACGACACATTGCAAACCTCAATGTATTATATGATTGTTTAACTTTTGTTTGCTTCTGTGAGAATTGCATTATATTAAATCGTTTATATATTTGAGAATAAGTTTTACTTGTTGCTCCATTTGCTGCTAACTGTGTTCCTTGGTGCAGAGCTTGGTTAAGTAGATCTGTTCCTTGTTGTGCAGCAGCCTGTCCAACCTGCTTGAAAGTTTCTCCAAAGGTTTCACCTAAAGCATGGAGTTGAACCTTCAGTTGATCCAGGACACCTTGAAATGTATCTTTCAAGAACCTTTTTCTGTAATTTTTAAAAAATAATTTATCTTAAGAAGACATTTGCAAAACAAAACTGTACAATATAGATTTTTGTGTGCACTTCCCTCATTTCTGGTTTAAAATAAATCAGAACGGGAAAATAAACATCATTCGAGATAACAAAAACCAAAAATTGGATGCTACTCCACGAGTGACACCCATTACGTGTTTCTACAGTAAACTAAGATACGTTAAAGGCAATAATAAGGATTCATACCACAGCGCAGAATAAGAATTGTTTGTCTATCATAAATCTGATATCAAAACCCTCATTAAGAAAATGCACCTAATGCATTCAAAACAATATGAAATGGGGACATATGTTTTGATAATCATTTAAGAAGATGTACGTTTCAAAAATGAAGAAATAGACATAATCTTGTTCGTGAAATATACATTACCTTGTTCCGTCGGTATGTTGAAGGTTAGTCAGAAGATCTAAATGGCGAAAAAAGAAATCGGTAATTACATCTTTTAAAATATTTTATATTGCCATTTTTATATCGAATTCATAATGTAAGTAAATAAACTATTATTAAAATTTATTTGAAATGCTTTGGGTAAAAAACTTCACAACGTCATAGATCGAAATTAAGCAAGATTTTTTATATTGACCGTCAGAGTACATTTTTAAAAATAGAAACATGTAGCGTCAATATACTTCAAAATAAAACAAGGCTTTGGATACATGAAATAAACTTTGAAACACGTGATCGTAATGACCAAAGAAAAAAGTAGAATGCTACACCATATGTAATATTGTTTCATATCATTTCATAGATAGACTTTTTAGTTATGTTATATGAATGTTTAAACGTTTTCTTATGATGTCAACTATATGAGTCATTTTGATAACACAATTTAATGCTGACGCTTACTTGTTGCCCCATTAGCGGCTACTTGTGCTCCTTGTTGTAAAGCTTGGTTCAACAGATCTGTTCCTTGTTGGGCAGCAACTTGTCCTACTTGTTTGAATGTTTCTTTGAATGTTTGTCCAAGCGCAGTGAGTTGCTCATTAAGCTTGTCCAAAACGCCTTGGAATGTGTCTTTCAAGAATCTTTTGCTGCAAAAAGTAATCCATAATCTTTAGTGTATAGCATATAAAATGAAATACCAAGTAGCATCATTGGATAGAAAACGATACAAAACACAATATAAAAGTATAGATAAATTCAACAAATTAGTTTATAATAACTGTTTTTATCCGTGATCTGTTTAATTTGTTATCTGGAATAAAAATTATGTTCTTGAAGATCCTAAATGAACTACCATAGATGTTTAAAGCTTTAAATTACCTCCTTTTCCGAACAAAATATTTACAATTCACGTTTGCGTAAGGATATCTTAAGTTTATTCTACAATATGAAAATAAGGAGATGTGGTTTGATTGCAAATGAGACAATTGCCCACCACAGTTCAAATGTAAGCAATCATATCCAACCGTACGGCCTTCATTGATAAGAAAACGTCTTTCTTATAATTTCATGTGATTAACCCCTAATTTGATTCCTGTCATATTTTAAAACATTGAAAAAAGTTTCCCGTATATCAAATAAGTCACACTTATTAAAACATTGAGAGACCAAACAATCTGTTTTAAAATAAGTCTTTTCATGAAAAACACAAAGACGGCCTTATATAATTTAGATTTTTTTAAAAGTTACTACATTATGTTGCCATAAAGGCGAAATATACTAGTATTGAGGATAAAAGGAGAGTATTACCTTGCTTTTGTGCCATCAGGGGGGCAAGATTAGTCAACAAATCTGAAAAAGAATATACGTCTGCATAATACTGAATAGTTCTGCTAATAGAAATATGTAATGGTAATAATGAATAAAAAAATAACATTTCAATAATACGTAATAAAAAGAATGCACAAGCTAACCAGCAAGAAAAGGAAACACAAAACAATAAACTGGAACACGATTACAAAATTATAACATGGTACACACTTTCGAGTAAAAATATAAATATATATGTTTTATACTATACATAAATTTCAACTTATGTGACAATCAATCATTGTAAAGTTGGAATAACAGAGCATATAAGGTCTGTCGAAACGATTCCAATGACAATGCTCAAAGGAAAGTGGGATATACAATACACTAATAGACGAACTTAAGTTTTGGTTCCGTTCACCCAAAGTAGATTCAAAACAAAACAGGTTCTTTTTTTAAGAAATAAAGTAGCGGTCGCTCTAGGAATATGTTCCTTGTGGAGCAGCAAGTTGTCCTACTTGTTTCTTCTTTTTTCAGTGTACCGTCAAATTTTCAAACGTTTTTGTATTTCACTGTGTTCAGCAGTTGTAGTTTTTATTTCAAGCATTTTTAGATTTAAAATAATTTGTCCGAAGATTTGTTTAATTGCCATCTTGGTTTCTTTATTTCGTCGCACGTGAACTATGGAACAACAAATTCGAAAATATATTTTTTGGCCTTTTTATGTTTAGTTCATGTCTAACAGAACGTTAATCTCACATCTCTTTTTACTCATGTCTATAACTAAAGAGAGTAAATTATTAACAGTGTTTCAAAATGATTTCTTTTTCATAAAATAACCACGGTAATGTCAGGATATTGCAGAAAAGAATGATTATCTTCATAGCATTTTTTTGTAAAAGAAAATTGTGTTCTTTGGCTACAAGAGAGATTATATAAGATATCCTGTAGTCGAAGTTCTTTCCTAGATTTAACTTCATGAAATCAGGCAATGCACTTCACATAACATACGCCCTTTTCTTGGCGGCAAAATCTTTAAATATTTGTTCACGTTATTTGTTCTCGTTATTTGTTTTAAATACTAATCTCAACCTACAAACATATGTGGTATGCAATAAAACCAGATTTCTTTGTTGTTTCAGAACACAGGATCAACTCAACTCGATCTCTGCTTACTGATCATTGCATTCAATTTTAAAGTTGTATGAATTTTAAATAGGCATTTGGAAATTTAATGACAAAGTAATAGATTGTGAGTTGCAATAAAAGTTCACTGCTTTCTGTAACTCAGAAACCTTATTCGTACGGATTGGATCGTAAAAATAGACAATTTGTTTATATTTAACCATGCGAACAATGAAAAACCAAACGTTATCAAACACACATACTAAAAGCTCCTTTCACTGCAAGATTTGTTCCTTGTTGTAAAGCTTGGTGTAACAAATCTGTTCCTTGCTGTGCAGCAGCTTGTCCAACTTGTTTGAAGGTTTCATTGAATGTTCCACCTAATGCATTCAACTGAAGTTTCAATTGTGCCAATATGTGCTGTACGTCATCCTTCAGAAATCTCTTGCTAAAGAACATAGTTTCAGATTAAGTATAAACAACTTCTTTCGACAATATAGATACAACAATATTCAAAGTTTAGGCTTCAACATATGGTTTCCGGAAAACATTTCGCAATTAATAGCATGCAACATTGTTGCATGTCTGACCATTAATGTTAATTTGTAAATTTTATCTATGAAAAGACTTACCGAGATAATTGGCAACAAATGTCGTTTTACTTTTGCTTTGGAATAACCAAATATGACAAAACAGTATTTTTCAAGAAAAAAGAAACAAAGGATTCAAAACCAATATCTAATAAATAGGCCTTTGAAACATTTGTTTACCAAACATTAAAACGTTAATGCAAAATATTGCTATTTGCAACGCATGATAGCATGAACAAAATGAAACAGTAGAAAATCTAAAACACATTGCTTATTACCTTGGATCTTGATCTGAGGTGTGTTGAAGATTTGTTAGAAGATCTGAAAAAACGAAATGTGTTTAAAAAATATATTATTGCAAGGCGTCAATGCATTAAGGTTTATGTACCCTTCTGTAGCCATTTTTGTACGAATTTTTCAAACCTCAATTGTATCAAAACTAAAGATATAATAAATAATAGAGATAGGCCATTTAGTACATGTTTCAACGGGAAACTTGATGTAAAGCATTATTTTTTACTGTTTCATTGCATTTGATAGAAAAAGAGGACTTTGTGGCAAATAAATCAAGATTTTTATAGAAAATCCACAGCCTTTAATACAGAGATTTTTGTTATAAAATTTGAAACATAAATTACTCACTTGATTTTCTATGATGTGCTAGTGTTTATTTTTACAAAAAGTTCTAAGTAACCTGTAAATTCCAAAACACCTCGTGCTGAGTCACTGAAGTCGAGCGCACCCTAAAAGGTGTACTTGATTTTGGCCATATTTATACTTGTCTTAACCAATAACCTCATTTATAAACTTGTTTTAAGGAAATCAATGCTAGCACTGCATGCAATAATCCTATATCTATCAGTCATCAAATTGCCAAATATGATAGTACAAGGATAAAGGCTGTGGATTTTCTATAAAAATCTTGATTTATTTGCCACAAAGTCCTCTTTTTCTATTAAATGCAATG
>CM034350.1:97664790-97714966 GCA_019925275.1 Mytilus edulis | reverse complement strand
TAGATTTTAGATAAAAGACAATTGCGAAGAACTACTTAATCTTGTCTACTTTATGGGTTATTCTTTGTGTGTGTTTTCCTTCCTGACTTGCTCGTAGGTATTTGAAATTTGAATTGTCCCAAAACAACTGACAAATCCAGAAGAGGTAACATGTATAAAGAGAGTATAAGGTGTTTTGATTTCCAATAATAAAACAGAAACCAAGTGACGTTGAGTGAAGAAACTATAATATATCATCGTACAGCATAAAAAAAGCTTGAAACCCATTTCGTATATATATAGTAAACCTTTTAAAGATCCCGAAATGACAAAATGTAAAACAATTCAAAAGAGAAACCAACAGCCTTATTCATGTAAACAACAATAAACGAAAAACAAATATAATACTCAACGACCTACAACAATCACTGAATTATAGGCTGCTGACGTGAGACATATAATCATAATGCTTATATGTCTCACGTCCGGGCCGCATACAAACAATCCCATTAACCTGGGACACTCGTTCAACAGCGCAAAATACTAGTAAGAACAAACGTAATCGTGATTCAACCATTTTCCAAACTTGTGTTCTTGTTCTTGTTACGCGTTTACCTTACAACATCAACTCACAACATTTGGTAAAGTTCAACTCACAACATTTGGTAAAGTAATATGTATATACGAGTCTAAATTGAAAACTACGTTCAAACCTATGATTGAGTTGGATAAAAACCGCAATTTTTATACGTGTGCATGTAAAACAAATTTCGTTGTGGAAGGGTCTAAAAACAGCACAAACAACATTTTCCAAAAGACCAAAAAAGTGAAAAAGTATATTTAAACAAAACGCATTTGACTAACAGGTCGAACAACTGATGTTCTTTAACCCTGCTGACTGCCATTGGCGATTGCCAAATAAAATTGATTACAAGATGTAACAAAATGGATCTTAATATAAATTTAATACTAAACAGAAAAAAAAATTAACTTGTGGCCACGATGTTATGCCTCAAACATACGGTGTCAATATTTTTTTAGTACACTGGATCCGGATTTCGACAATCAATGTATCTTCAGTGATGTTAGGGATCGAAACGGTATTTGGAAGGCCAGATAAAAAGTACCCTCATTTTTAGAAAAAGTACCCTCATTTTTAGATAAACTCTTGAATTTTAAGAGTCAATGTAGGATGAACGGATCATATAAACCGGAGGGAAAATATGATACAAGCCCAAACGTAAATTATAAACGAGTCCAAATTGAAAACTACGTTCAAACCTATGATTGCGTTGGATAAAAACCGCAATTTTTATACGTGTGCATGTAAAACAAATTTCGGTCTAAAAATAGCACAAACAACATTTTCCAAAAGACCAAAAAAGTGAAAAAGTATATTTAAATATAAATATATATATATATAATGTATTTGTCATTATATCCTAAACGGAACGGTACAAGTATAGTAAAATTGAGAAAAGGAAATGGGGAATGTGTCAAAGCGACAACAACCCGACCATAGAGCAGACAACAGCCGAAGGCCACCAATGGGTCTTCAGTGTAGCGAGAAACTCCCGCACCCGTAGGTGTCCTTCAGCTGGTCTCTTAAAAAATATGCATACTAGTACAGTGATAATGGACGTCATACTAAACTCCGAATTATACACAAGAAACTAAAATTAAAAATCATACAAGACTAACAAAGGCCAGAGGCTCATGACTTGGGACAGGCGCAAAATTGCGGCGGGGTTAAACATGTTTATGAGATCACAACCCTCCCCCTATAACTCTAACCATTTCTGCCATATGAAAGTTTCACCAACTGGCAATGGTGGACCATAGATAAATTCTTTGAACATTTATTTGTAAGCGATTTTGACAACGAATGCAAAGGGAATGGATTGTTTATCTCCAGAAGTAGGTAATTTTACGATTGATGACTTTGACAACATGTATCTTCTTCATGACAGAAAATAAAAGCATGCACTCAATAAAGCAGGGCCATAGTCTGATAGTCTATATTAAGTTTCAAATTCTTAATATCCAAATAAAATATCTTGAAATTCTGTATGCTTGTTATTTGTTTCACAATATCTTTTTGTTAGTTTTATATAAAGATTTGCATTGAAATGATACAAAGTGCATTATTTGTGAAAACGTAATCTTCTCTGTACTTACCTTCTTTGCAGTAGTTAGCGAAGAAATGAAATGACATGAATGTTAGGTATATCAGAAAAGTCGTGAGAACTTCACAGATGTGCATTACTAACATCACGCCGTTCCAGTATAAGGATTATGTATGTCGAAGTGTAGAACGTTATAACGTGTCTAATGTTCTGATGCTTCCTGATCATGGTATGATATTAGGGACCTTTCAGTTAGACCTTAGACATCAGTACATGTCTACCTTACATTACAAAAAGCTTTTTTTTCTGTTGTTGTATTTAATTACAAGGACTCTGCGTAAAGATGAATGCAGAAGTTTTGTTACTTAATTGTCACTTTCTTTGTTGACTATCATTTATTTGCCGAGGAAATATAAATACAAAATTTCAGTCGACCTAACAGAATTTCAATCTTTCAGTTGGATAGAAAACAACGATAAATTACCTACAAGATTTTAAAACGCATTGGGAAATTGGAACAATAATGGGTTTTTCTCTCGTAGAAAACGTGTTGTATATCAAAATTATAGAATTCTACAAATAGATCTATGTGCTATTTTTTTGTAGTGGCTGTTTTTTGTTGTTGTAGGTGTTTTTATTTATTTATTTATTTTATTTTTATTTATGTATTTACTTTTTTGGAGGCGGGGAGGAGAGCGACAGGTGGGTGGTAATTTGTTTTAGATATATGCAATTGAAAACCTAAGACAAGAAAATAGATCAATCGATTTTTCTAATGAAACAAAAATGAACATAAACATGTTTAACCCCGCCAATTATTTATGTATGTGCCTGTCCCAAGTCAGAAGCCTGTATATTCAGTGGTTGTCGTTTGTTTATGTGTTACATATTTGTTTTTCGTTCATTTTTTTACATAAATAAGGCCGTTAGTTTTCTCGTTTGAATTGTTTTACATTGTCTTATCGTGGCCTTTTATAGCTGACTATGCGGTATGGGCTTTACTCATTGTTGAAGGCCGAACGGTGACCTATAGTTGTTAATGTCTGTGTCATTTTGGTCTTTTGTAGATAGTTGTCTCATTGGCAATCATACCACATCTTCTTTTTTATATATAAAATAATAAAAATCAGAAATTATTGGTGAACTAGTAAAAAAATAAGGGGGTTTGTATGCAGCATGTTTTAATTACTTGGTCATCTGAGAAAGCCGAAATATAAGAAGCAAACCTCAGAGAGAAATGTTTGTTTTAAACGTTGTTATATACGTTCGACAACACCTAAGTTGCACCTAATCAGAACTTCCTAAATCGTCTCTGATTGAAACCAAGTACAAATGTACCTTTCGTTTAATAACAGAGTTTTTTTTATCACCTGAATATTTACAACCAAAAGCAAGTAACTACCAAACCATTACTAAATCCTTTTATACAAAATGTTCTAAACATAGAAATATTGATAACAGAAAAGTACAAACACGGTGACACATGACCCCTAACACTGTTTCGTGTTCACAATTTGTAAGGTCTGTTTAGGTCAAAAGGGTTCTGTGAGGTATTTCCATTTCAGGGAAAATTTTAATATAGATTTTGCAGAAATTTTTTTCATATATTTTATTTTTATAATGTAACCTTTCGCAGATTTTGTATTATTCAATTCACCAAGTGATCACGAATTACAGTCGGAATGCAAGTACAAAATATTTCAGACGACTTCGGCAAACATAGGAATTTCTCGGAAAACTTCGGAAAAGGCATGTAATTGGTACATATCAGCAAGGATTTGTATGTTGATACTATAAAAATCATTGATATCAGCAATTAAACTTTGTATTCATCAGCTTGGTACAGTCAGGAACAGATATATGATAGGATGTCCTCGTTAGATCAATTTGAAATTTAGGCTTCATTGTATTTTTATTACATGTTAACGACATTTCTTGTCATCTTGGTATCTTCCTAAGAAAATTATCACTTCCTTGGTTCGTGCAATATATGTTATACATTAAAGATTGAACAGGTAGTAAAAGTTTCTTAATCTTACAGGAATGCGGAATACACAATACACGAATCACGATAAATGATTTTCTGATACATTTGTAATGGATCAGATAACACCACTGAAATGAAAGAAACACAATAATGGCATGTTAAAACGCAGATTCTATAATTCCCCGAAGGAATTCCTGAACCAAATAAGAAACGTGACAAGTTAATCTTGGTGAAACCACTGACTATAGTTTTCTGTTTCCAGGCGTACATATTGTAGGCTTTATTGTTAATACTGAAGGAGGTCATACTTCTGTATGTTACGTATTTATAAGGCCGTTGGGTGTGTACTGTTCTATAGTCTAGACTAGTTCGATTTGTTCATGATTTGACATTTGTTTCGAACGTGCTTCCAAATAACTGTGTGTTCTCTTTCTGATTTGAACTTTGTGTCTTTTGTCTTTTTGTTAGTTTATTTCGTGATCCGTGTCGATCTCACTCAGATGAGTCGAGCCCTTTCCAACTGTTCACTTTTCCGGTTTGTATGTATATTGTGATGTTACAACAATGTTAACTTTTTTCTGTACAATCCGATAAATTTCATAGACTGTTTACTCTAGCATGAAACATAGGTAACGTTGTTTGGTTGAAATATCCAAGTACAACTACTCTTTTTTTGTTCCTTCCATGCCTACAAACCATGTTCTGTCGAAGTTTATACGTCTGCTTGTATAGTGATTTCTTTCTCTAAATTCTGTCGGTACTCTTTCCAAAATAATTTCCTTCTTTGAGGATCATTTAAAAACGAATGGACTTCTTAGTAGAATTGCATTAATTGTGAACTTCAATTCCCCGTATTTTCACACAGGATCATGCGTACCCTTATTTTGATTTCTAATTTCTGATTTGAAAAACAAAATTTCATCGACAAACGATGTGCACCATTCATAAGAATATATTGTAAAAAAAAAACCAGAATAAAAAGCTCAGTCTGTTATGCACGAGAACACGTATAGATAAATCTTGCAAACGCTTACAGATCATTCAAAATATATTTAAATGAGAAGAAAACGGGAGTAAGAAGACGAAACCATCAATGTCAAATAATGTACTTCATCAAGTCCCTCGTCATTCTGTATCTATTCGAAGTTACTATCAATTTATTTGATGAAATGCCACTGCTTGTGAACGTTTCGTCCCCGAGGGTATGACCAGCCCAGTATTCAGCACTTTAGTGTTGACATGGATATCAATTATATCGTCCTTTTTTATATAAACTAACTGTTTTCAAAAGAATGAATTATTCGAAATACTAATAGTGGAGCGGCGGAGAGGACAATTTTAGAAATTTTAATTACCTAAATACCTCATGGGATTTTAATAGCTCATTGGAAAGCTGAAATGGTGTAGTTTTTGAAAATATGTGTCGTAAATATAAAATCTGGTACAATTATACCTAAAATCAAGGTCAAAGGTCATCACTTAAAAACTTCCTATTTTCATCTCGAGAAACAATACCATTGATATTTTTCAAAATTAATAATCTATATAATAAATTATTTGAGTAGTTTTATGCAGAAATGCATTAGTTCATACACAATCTTTTTCATATTTGCACATGACGTCAGAACAACGTTTTATTTAACTATTTTGAAGGTAGTCCGTCCGTGGTATACAAATTATAAAGCCTAATAAAAAAACAGTAACAGAATAACCTTGACTTTTCACCTCGACAAATATCATTTCTTGAATACTTTATGATAAAAGTTTTCCAAAGAGTATCCGAAATGCAAAGTTGATAAATCAAACAAAATGTGCAGCCATGTTAAATATACTTTCAGTTTTCAAGGATTCGACATGTCACTGAGTTTTCTTAAAATGAATTGCAACTATCTCAATACAAGATACCTTTTCATATAATATAGTAATTGGAGTGATATATTACTCAAAGTAAGTGGAAGCGTGTTGAAGAACAAATTCAAAAATTGCGACATGACATTTTGGTATCTATGATGAGTTTATTTTCATACAAAATGAAACATCGAAAAAAATAAATCAAATCAAAATAAAGTTACCAAATATTACAAAGAGAACTATGTTCATGTTATTTTATCTGTGTCATCAGCTATGTCGGCTTATTCTGCCTGGACATTGTTACAATTACCTAAATTTTGATCAAAACATAAATCAGTGCAAGGAAGACACTGGTCCTTGCAAACACATGCTGTCCCTGCTGCCTGGTACGCCTTTTTCCCCATTACAAGAACGAATTAGATCTTGTAGAACGTCTGATGCCATTTGTCACTCAAAGAAAACTGACTATAACTTGCGCAGTTTTCCAACCAAAAGCACATGGGGAGCCATTATTATTTTGGGTTGGTTAAATTTGTCAAAATGGAGCAAGTTGTATGGTACAATTACTAGACAATTCAAGTGACAAGACATATCCCTCTCTGCATATCATTCTACGAATTGCCCACAACATATCTGGAGTCTGGCCGATTCGATTGGATTCTCTGCAAGTGTTTAAAAGTTCAAGTGCAATTTGACATCGCGACGGTTCGCCTTTTATTTTTGGTTTTGTAATGGATAAGCACTGCATCAGCGAGGATACTTTTTCCGGCGTCATAGAGTAATGATTTGTTCGGTTTCCGTTCAAACCGTTGTCTGATACTAAATCCGAGTGTTCCATGTAGAACTGAATTTTGGAATATAGCACGCGCCATCGAGTGAAATGGTTTTTTTTTTACCGTCAATCGTTTCGGCATTAATGTCAATGTTGTCAACACCTTCTTGGAATAAGGAACCACAATTAGCTATACCGAATTGGACATAACAACCACCTTGTATTTTTGTTATTTCAGCATTCGCTACACTAGTCAAAAACCTCCGAACCTCGTCATACTTGACATAGAAACCATGTGCATTAAAATAGTCAATCACAGACTTCGATCCGAGCTCCTGCAGGAGCGGATTCAGCCATTTTAAAAAGGGGGTTCCTTTACTTATTTAAAAAATTTTCATTTTTTATCTTAATATTGAGGCTGCTTCATAAAGTACATGCATATCGGTCTGTTCATTGGTTTTGATGGAGCTACATGGACTTAAGTAGGCTTTTATCTCAAGCATTTCTAATTATGCTTACATGTTATTTGCTGCTTTAACAGCGACTTCAATGGAAATATCGCTAGCAAATACAATGCTAGATTTACCTTGTCCTTGTTGAGCAAAAAATCCAATGGCATTCCCGTAGTGCTTCTCAAGTTGATCTTATGTCTTACTTACTTTATCAGGTAAAAAAGACTGGTACAATGTCAAAAGTAATGACAATACCAGAGAGTTTTTGTCACAAATAAGGTCTCTGTTTATAATTTCACTTACTCTTTCAAATGCCAAATCATACGCAGATTTATCAGTGGAGTTTGGTCTATATGCCAAGTATGTGGTCAGACATGCTGCGTGATACATTGCATTATTGATCAAATTATCTTGCTCTATTCGATGAATTATTCCAGCGTCGCATGTTCTAACAGCAGCATCTTTAAGATTGAATAACCTTTCAGCGTATGAAATTGTATGTAAAGTGTTCACCCTTTTATGAGACATTTTTTTGCAAATAATACACTTTGATGTATTGTGATCAATATTTTCAGGCACCAAAGAATAAGTTACATCAGAATTTATATCTGGTGTTTCCTTTTCAGCTAAAAAACATGATACTGATTTTAAATTCTGCTTACTTGTGTAGCTTTTATAACATGACCTATGATACCTAAATACGGGTAATTCACTTGCTGTTTAAATTCATTGCATAATTCATTCAAATACCTGGACAAATAATCACGTATCTTTGCTGCAGCATTTATCACACTTTTTCTTCCAGATTCTGTTGGTGTTAATAATTACATTAGATGTATGTTTCATTATAATATCTTATTCTGATTGGCTAACTGCACATCACGTGTTATTCCGTAAGCAGTTCACTGTTGCATTGCTCAATACAACTTTTCATTCATGATAACACGTGCTCCAACAATAAAGTGCACAGGTAAATTAAATAATAAAATATATTAAATTCGTGTTTTCATGATCATAGCTAAAAAATGTAATTATAAGTATTGAATGCTTCTTTTTGCAACTTTATATGGTTGTAAAAGCGTTGACCGTGCGTACATTTTTAGAATGAAGCGCTTCCGCGCCCGCGCTTCATACAAAATGTACTTCGGTCAACGCTTTTACATCCCAATAAATTTACAAAAAGAAGCATTCAATTCTTAATTTTAAAATTTTCAACAACAGAATCTTAGATAATACATTTGTCAGCACCAACAACCACTCTTCTTTTCTTTTTTTTTTGCATCTGGCGGGACCATGTGAAACGAGACTGTTAAATTGTCCATTTGATTGAATAAAAAACAAATCAAACACACCCGAAAACCAAACAAACCCTACAGTGATATTCACTTTCCCAGTTAAATTGAACTAAAACGAATAAACAACAACACCAAACAACATAAATTAATCACAAGGCTTCGGAAATTATAAAATAAACAAGAAATATGCTTGAAAATTACTACGAATGACCTTCGTTAAATCGCTGAATGTGGGACTATAACTAGAAACCCCAACAACGTCGGTAAATCTGTGACAAATATTCGGACTTGAAATCTGGATAAAAAGCAGATATTTAGCCAAATATCTATCTTATTAGGATTTAATTTCAAAAAGTAAATCGGGTCGATTGAAGTATTATAAGGCGGCTTTACTGTTGTTCCTTTAAAATACACATATACTGCACGTGCTAATAATGCTTGGGGGAAAATGATGATTTTTCAGTGTTATTTTCAACTGTTTTCAGATGCAGTGTGCTTTACATGTAGAACTATTTGGAAATGCCCTTATATTGTATGAAGTTCAAGAAGAACTGTATTTACCAATTTCGTTCACAAATCATTTTTTTAGAACGGGTTTGTTATGAAATTTGTCTACAGAATCAGTAGTGGGGTATTCGATGCAAATAGGGTAACGTCAGTTAAGGCTATTTTTAACATCATTTGTACCACATTTGATATTTACGACAAACATTTTTCTAAAGCTGAATAATCGATAGACCTTAAAATTCCATGAGGTATTTAGGTAATTTAAAATCATAACGGTTAACTAAGCGACTTTTTCAACTTTCGCCGCTCCATTATAAGGAGTTTTTAATCCCAGGCATGGATTACCCTATTAATCGTATTTGGTACAACTTTTTGGAATTTTGGGTCCTCAACGCTCTTCAACTTTATACTTGTATGGCTTTATAGCTATTTTTGATCTAAGCGTCACTGATAAATCTTATGTAGACGAAACGCACTTCTGGCGTATCAAATTATTAACCTGGTACCTTTGATAACTATTTACACTATTGGTTCGATGTCACTGCTGGTGGACGTTTCGTCCCCAGAGTATTACCAACCCAGTTGTCAGTACTTGGGTGTTGACATGGATATCAATTATATGGTCCTTTTTATAAATCAACTGTCTACAAAAGTATGAATTATTCGAAATACTAAGGTTTTTCTTATCCAGAGCATAGACTACCTGTTCTTAGCCGTATTTGGCACAACTTTTTTGAACTTTGGGTCCTCAACGCTCTTCAACTTTATACTTGTTTGACTTTATAGCTATATTTGATCTGAGCATCACTAGTGAGTCTTTTGTAGACGAAAACGCGCGTCTGACGTATCAAATTATAAGCCTGGTACCTTTGATAACTATTTAGTCATTGAAACAATGTATTTACCTAATCAACAGATGACAGTAAGTGTATAGTAATACCGAATGGCACGTACATGGTATTTTTGTTAAGCAGATGCGATATATCTGTCGTAAAGTGTAATTAAGAACACGCTTGACTCAAATTGAAATTTTCTTTCAAAACTTTCGTGGGTGTGTTTCCTGGTTCGTTAAATATATTGTTACGTAGCAAACATTCCGTTTCAAATTGACTAGTTACATTACAATAATTTAAACAAATATATGTATTCCGTACTTTTTTCATGACGTATAACAAACTTTTTAAATATTAACCTGTAAGCTTCTACTCCAGTAGATATTATTTTAGAATAAGAATGTCCTTCCTAGACGTTGCATTGTTCAATAGCTATTCATAATTTGAAACAATGTATCAAAATTGTTGTTTTGATGTCTGTTTTCTGTGTTATATGTTGTGGACAGTTGCTTCAATGAAGAGACTGTGCATCTGGTGCAGAAAAATTGATACCGTTAATGTTATTGCTTTTCTGTTTTGTATTTTCATGGTTCTTGACTGTCCAATTTCTTTAATATGTGTTTTTTCCAAAACTCTTGAAGTTTATGAGATTTATTTTGATAGAAAAGTGTGCTTTTCACTTGATGTCCGAACGATAAGTTTAAATTCAGATTTATATTTAATGTTTATGGTCAAATAAATTTTAAACAATATGACAATGATAGAAAGTCAAAACTTTATGATCCTTTGGAAAAAAACCACAAAGGAGTGTTTGGTCAAGATTCTCAATGGTCGTAAAAATAACGCGTATTTTAAAAAACAAAGTGTTTAAAATTTATTAAATCATTCCGCTTAAACCAGCGCTAAGGGCTGGTTTAAACTTGTAATTCCGTGTAGAAGGGTTTTGACTTCGAGATCTAGAAAAGAAACATAGAAGCGTTACAAAATAACATAGAAGCTATGTTTCCTTACATTTGTTTGAGTTTGGTTTCTTGATGATCTTTTGTCATGAAAGGCAAAATCGTGTACACGAGAGAAGTCTCCTTAAATATACCAGGAAAGCGTTACAAAATATTATAGTATCCTCCTTTAAATGTAGTAGTTCCATATTTTGAACCCAGATTTTTCTACACTGGGTCAAACGTAATTTTTAAATATATAACAAGGTAGTAAAGGTATATTTAAATTATGACAGATAAATCAAGTCGTGCGGTAATTGGCCTTTTAAAAACCCTATAAAGGAAAAGGAAATTACAAGTAAAGAAAAAAATAATGAAAATTTTCAACTATATTATTATGAACTATAAAAAATACAACACTTCCTTTATGTTATTTAATATATTCATGTTAAATTGTTTTTTTCTTTAAAAACACTAATAAGGGGAAATAAAGAAAAAATAAAACTACACTTTTCGGTCAATCACATTCTAGATTGTTCAAATAAAAAATATTTTAATGGAAGTATATATGTATATACGTAGTTAATAGTGAATAAAACGTTTGTGTATTCTCTGTATTTATTTCTCAATTATTACAGGATTGCTTCCTAAATATATTGTACAAGATATACTATAAACTGTGTCACGTCCTTGAAATGAAAACGAGAAAAACATAATATCTTAAATACATGTAATGTTAATAATCGTGTGATATTCATTAATACCAAAATTCTTTTTTAAAGTTCCTCTTTGGTTTTTTCAGAGAATAATAATAAATTCGTCGAATTATTCCTTATTGAGAAAAAAACATCTGATTAAGGAAGGACATTTAATTTATAAATAAATGTTGAAAATACTTCATAAAGCATTGGGTAAGTGTAGTTAACTAAAAGGCAAAAGTTAGTTATCAATTTTATTTTGACAGTTATATCATTTCACATCATAATCTGTTGTTTCGTGGGAAAAAAAGGTTAATTGAATTATTTAGAAGTTGTAAAAAACGTTAAATTTTAATTTGAGTGACCAAATTAAAAAGAGATATCATTGTAAGATCAAAGATAAAATTCGATAAGTTGAATATAATTATATGATAATATCATTTAAAATGAAAAAATATATACATTAAGGACAGTATTAAACCATTAAACCAACGATAGAGAGAAAAAGAATAAAAATAAATTCAAAACGGTCATGACAATAAAACAATGTTTGCTCAAATACCAGACGGTTTGTATTTAAAAGAAATCTGTATATTCTAATGACCTAAAAATGTTCAGAGTGTTTTTTGATATTTTGTTTGAGAAAAAAAGGAGATGTATTTCCTTTTACACTTGTATTGTTCAAGTTGAAAAGATTTCAAGTAAAGACGGATTTCTTTTATCAACATTTTCCAAGAAATCAGGTGTATATGATAAAAATAGCTGTACATGTAGTCATGCTTACAACATTCAAAAAGTAGAGCACAAGATGAAATTCTGAATTATGTCTAACTAATTAACAATTTCAGTCTTTTTTAAGCAGGTATTCGGAGTAGAATGTTGAAATGGGAAATTGTTTAAAATGCCATCTAGTTCGTGACTATTCAGAAGCCAGTTTTCCGACTGAAAACATGCGTTCGGAACTGTTCTTATCGGAGGGAAGTTTGGTGAGCTGTGATTCAAATTGTTCCCAGAGTACTTTAAATGAACCATCAATGTTTTCTTTTAAAAGTGGGACAAAGACCAATAATGTTTACTTCGAAAATGACGTATGTATCATTTGTTTAGAAACATACGATGACCAAGTACACAATCCATTGCTTTTGCCTTGTGGACACATGTTCTGTGCAGTGTGTATTAGAATGATGGCTAAGAAAAGAAGATTCAAATCGATCAGATGTCCAGTGGATAGAGAGAAACATCATATTACTAAAGATGTTTCTTGCGCAGGTATATAAAAAATGATTTAAAATGAAAAATTTTGACGAAAAAATAAAATGTTTTATCCATAAATGTAAATGAAAACCTTGTTAAGGACTCTTTTCGTTAGTGAATTTTAAGTTACATGTTTTGATGTTGATTATGTTTTCGGTAATTAGCGATGATTTAAGCACTTCTTTCCTGAACTCGAAAGATCCCTTTCTAAAGAGCGGCAATTGTTTGACAGTTCAGAATGTATAAATACCTTAACAATTCTTCTTTAAAGTAGTTTAGTTTTATACCTTGACATATTGTGTGGGCTCCTGTCTAAAGAGCGTCAATTGTTTGACAGTTCAGAATGTATAAATACCTTAACAATTCTTCTTTAAAGTAGTTTAGTTTTATACCTTGACATATTGTGTGGGCTCCTGTCTATTGTTGAAGACTCTGTTTAGCCATCTTAATGTCTTTCAGTTATCTGTTTGTGTTTGGTTGCAGTTTCATTGAATTGTACTACACATTTTATTTTATCAATTTGAAATATTTGCCACTGGGTGTTTAACAATCAATAAAACTGAATGTAAATACCAAAATCTATGAAATCGAAACTTCTGAGAAAAATAACGTCTCTTTGCGTTAAAGAATTGTAAAGATTGTGTGTCACTTTTATAATTTCAGACAACTCTTTGCGGACTTTCGATACAGAAGCACAAACATTACATATGAGTGACATCCTTTCATTGAGTGATATTGATCCATCTTTAAATGACCAGCACATACAATGGAACCAACATACAATAGAAAACTTGGATTCATGGTATGCGCATGGCTTACAACAATCACTAGAACTATCATCATGGGAACCAAATGCGCCCCATTCTCTGCATAGTTTTTGGACAAGATAAAAACGCTGAACAACTAGAATATTAGCATATATGTGTAGGATTGGTGTGATTTAGTTATCCAAGAACACTTTCTGTGCTTAAAACAAAACACACAAAATAGTCATTTTACTTATATCTACCTCTATTTTCATGATATTTCCATCATTGTATGAACATGCTTTTTGAGTTTAAAAGAATATAATCATTTTTTTCTATGCCTCATTTACCTCCGAATATCATAGAATAATCCATGTAATATTTTCTATTTATTCTGAGTGACTTTTGTATTTCAGATATGACTTAACTCGATTGAGAATGAACCTGCATTCCTTTTCCAAGCGATATCCAACGAGTTGCTAAACCTAAATTTTCAGGTGTGGGAGGGAGAGACGATTTCGGTAAAGAATATTCTATCTTGCTAAATTCTAAAACAAAATTACTTTGCCCAAAATTCCGTGTTCTCCAAATCTTTTTCCCCAGGTGGTCCTAAAAGAACATCTGCATTTCTCATTATAATTTTTATTGCAAAAAACAAAAAAATGTGTTGGTGTTAAATTTGGTGGGGAAAATCTCCAATCCACCACTTTTCAAGAACTCTGCCAAAACATCATGAACATGTATGTTTAATGTTGCACGCCAAAATGCAGGGAATATGTGTGTAAAAAAGAGAGTCTTGCAAAAAGATGAAAACGAATATTCAGTCAGACAAAAACTCCGCCTGTCCCCATTTTTCGTGTCACTTATTCTGTAGTCAGTTATAGGAGGCTTTAGAGTGCTTTCTCATATTCATAATCCCTCCACACCGTACAGGCTAAGAAATCAATTGCAAACTGGGGTTTTTGTTATCTCATAGGGACCTGAGACTACTATAACACTGTGTTATAGTAGTCTCAGTAGTGACCGATTAAGTTAAAAAGAAAATGTGTGTTGTAGGATGAAAAAAAACCAATAAATTTTATTTTATTATTTTGTCGCATATTGATTACATACATTATACAATAACATAATAAAAAAGTACATTAAGACAATCAATACTCAGCCATTGAGTTGGCTTATGTGACAAATATTTACAAAACAATTCAGATTTATATGTAATAACATGTCCTTATATATAATATATGTAGATTTATTTTCAAATATGGATGAATACAAATACGAAACAGTAAAGGAGAACAAAGAAGCAATACTATATAAAAACAAAATGGGAGAATTCTTGTTTTGAATTCTCCTTTTCAGCAACAAAAATCTCAAGTCAGTTTTAATACTTTGGTACCAATTATTTTTAAAATCTTGTTGAAAGTTAAAACATCATTTGTTTTGTTCCACTCTAATATTTGGGGTTGTACCTCTGCTTTGCTACAGTCACTATTTTACCCTTTTAGTATGCTTCCCAAACCTATTCGAAAATAGACTTTCTTAACAAATGCAGATCTATCTGATATTTAGGGTTGTACCTCTGCTTTGCTACAGTAACTATTTGACCCTTTTGGTATGCTTCCCAAATCTTTCTTACCAAATGCAGATCTATTTTTACAATCCAAGTCAAATTCTACTTTATCAAATGTTATTGAATACAACACACAAAGTTGCAGAATATTATATGTTTATATTTCTTTCAAAATCAACTGACATAATGTATACTAAGAACCACATTTTACTGGAAGGCATAGTCACAATGATAAGGATACCTCCACTTACTGTTTTAAATGCATATCATATATGGTAAACAAGTCTGAGATCAGAAACTTTAAGAAGATATTAATGTTAAAAGGTTTTAAAAATACCTTCACCGAACTACAGTAGACATAAAAATAAAAGTCTGGTATCTTTTGCGGTCAGACAAAAAGATGACCAGAGTTCGAAAATTTCAAATTTTACATTTGATACAGTTTTTCGTATTGTTTTGTACGTGGAGCTTACATTATGCAAAAAGTGAGTTGTGATTTCGCTTGTTTCTTATGAATGGATTTTCAAGATAATCTAACTGAAAATGACAAGAAAATTGAGTGGTTAAATTTTTTATTTTTTGGAAATTATGCACTTTAATTTTGTTGGTGGATGTGGCACTTGATCTATTAAATTGAAGTTCACCAAAAATGTGTGTGCGCACAAATACAGTCATCTAGATATCAAATGTAAATTTACAAAATCATTAAAGACCAAACTGAACGTTAAAACAAATTGTGTAGAAAACAATCGTCGCATGAACATGCTTTAAATAATTTGAACTCTAAAATCTTCTAAACAGTTTAGAAAATATTATAAAATATCCAATGAACTGACTTGTAGGATTAAGACGACATTTAAGCACCATTGTTCGCTTCAAATATCATAATGGGTGTCATGATTTCTAGATATGATCTTTAAATATATCAAAATCTGCTGTGTCTACCTATTTCACAATTACAGTTCGGACAAACATGTACAACATCCTTGGCACTTTTAATACAAAATGGAACGGCGCAGCATCCTAAGAAAAATCTGAAATATAATAAAATTAAAATAAAAATTAGAATCGGTACAATTGACGATGGTACAACTGTCAACCAGAATCAAACGACGTGTAGGTAAGCAATTATAATTCACCATATGACCTTCAGCAACGAGAAAGCCCAGACCGTATAGTCTGGTCCACAGAATGTCAAATCGTCGTCCTTTTTCATATCGAATGCTGGAGGTCATGAGTCAAATATTGGCCAAGTAAAAAATAAAAAGACTTGAACATTGGTATTTGCTGCTTCTCCACTAAGCACCCAATATTTAGCAAAGACTAGTTGGCACGGGTTCAGAATAATGTGTTCGGATAGGGCAACGTGTCTTTCTGTATACTAAAAGACAAAAAGATGTGGCATGAGTGCTAATGAGACAACTCTCCATGTATAAAAAGTTAACAATTACAGGTCAAAGTACAGCCTTCAAAACGGAGCCTTCGATCACACCGAACAGCAAGCTATAAAGGGCCTCAGATGACTATGTGAAACAATTCAAACAGGGAAGCTAACGGTCTAGTTTATTTTAAAAAGGAGAAACACCTATGAACCACAAACGACAACTACTGAAAAACAGGCTTCTAACTATAGACAGGTGCATACAAATTTACATACTTTTTTGGCAAGGTTAACATAAAATAAATTATTTCCGATGTATCTTACCCAAAAGACGCAAGCATGATACAAGCAACCCATGTAAATGGACCAGCTTTATGTTCTGTGTTGGTTACTACTTTCGTGTGACATTCTGGACAATCTGTTGCAAATGGTATCTCACTTTCTGCGGCATATTCTGGTGGGTATCCTTTGTTTGTTGGTTGATTACCTGCAACAATATAGTTAACAAATGTATGTGTTTGCCAATAACCTTTTACAGGTTCACTCGCCTCGTTATAGTATTTTGTAGGCGGTTGAAAGCAAACACCAATCAATCAATCATTTTACAGGTTTTTTTTCAAAGTTATTTTATGCTTCTTGGATAAGACGTAACAGGACAATGAATTGCATGTAATACTCAAATTTCCTAAACATTGTAGATTTTCTTTTTACTTCCTGCTGATTTCTAAGAACATTTTAAAAGGTAGAGAAAACATCACAATATGCTTCCGATTCAGATTATCTCAATGGCAGTAATGTATAACACAAATTGAAAAGTCGATCATATGTGAAAGAAGGTATAAGGCCACCATTATTGGCACTTTCGACACGAAAATTAAAAATTTCTTTATTCATATTTTAAAAACTAGCAAACACCAGCGACATCGCGGATTCATGACTAAATTGAAGTACCTACGACTTATTTTAATGCTGAAATTTTAGTACGCGAAAGCGTATAAGACACGGATCGATAAACGTCTCAAACATTTGCGTTTTCTGTGGCAAAATATTGTTTTAAAGAAGTACATTTATACGTCATTTCGCAAATATTTCCGACTTTGTATGGTTACAGAGGAGTAGCGACTCAATGAATATCAAATATTATATATATTTCGTTTGTTGTTTTGTACATAATTCGTTTCTCTAGTTTTTCTTGTTTGAACTGCTGTTTGAACCAGTTATAATTCTTGTATGATTTGCATATTAGAGAATACGTTGATAGGATTGGTCGAGAGAACTTCCGGTAGTTGATCTTGACATTGGTTATTTTTCGATAGACGACGCTGACCGAACTTCTTTTCGTAACAAGTGCCAAGGTGAAGATAGCGGCGATAATAACACCGACGTCAACAAAATTTATTTTCACTGCACATTAATCGTTAAATAAAATAATACACAAAAACATTCGTTCAACAGTTTTTGCAGTTATAACTTTTTATCAGATAGCAAATTTCATTCGGAGTACATATTTTTGCGTTGACCAACAAATATATTCATGCGCCAGGCCTATTCAATGACATAAATATACAATTTACGTGTGATATAAGGTATAACGAGTGTTAAAAATATATATTCCTTATCTCCAATTTTAGAGAATTAAAAGGATTAAACGCCTTTTTAAAGGAATTTCTTGGTGTATAAAACCAAGTCTATACACCAATCAATTCCTTTAAAAAGGCGTTTTATCCTATAATAAATATAGCCTAATCGGTGAGCATAAAAACCCGATTTTTTTCATTACGTGAATGACCCAACAAATCTCTCCGTCTTAGCTGTTTTGGGTTTTTATTTGTGTTTGTTGTTATTGGTGTTATCACACTCATGCTATCAGCAGATCAGATACAATAGGTAACACATATACACGATGTCCAAAACAACGTTTCAAACGGCAATCAGGAACACGAATCCTACATAGTACCTGCCGTACCGACAGCAGATTCTAGGGGTGTTTATTGTTCGAAATAGTGATATGTCAAAACTGCATATCCATCTTACACAAAAATATAACTAAAATCATAAATATATTTGAATTTATGTAAATATAAAGCTTACTCAATCCAGTTGATTGTGGTGGTACATTTGAAGCCATGTTGTAATCGTTACATAGTTCCAAGAAATATAGCAGCACCTGAAAAAAAGTGTGTTCATTTATTAGACTGCACAATAAATACATACGAATACTTTATTGAACCAATTTTTGGCCCAAATAGAGCATGTAACATATAAAGATCACAAATCCATGTAGACACATGTAAAAATACAAAAAAAACAAAATCGATAAAAAAAATACTTACGATAATATGGATTTAGCTATAGCATATATTTTCTTATTGTAAAACATTTATATATGTTATAAAAATGATAATTTTATATTTATAAATACCTATACCAGTATATGATCTAAAAGAAAATGTGGTTTTAATTTTATTGTCATTTAACATTCCGGATGAAATTATTTTCCTGGAATTGAAATTTACTTACCACGATTTTCAAAATTAGGACTTGACCATGATCAATGTGGTAAATTGTGTTACTTTTGTTTGTCGTATGCAATTGAATAGAACCACAATTCATTTCGTTGTTTACCTGAATACAAAGATCGTTAATTTGTTCCTTTAAATATTTTTTGAAGATCCTGTTTTATTTGTAATTAACTTGACAAACTTTGGTTTCAAGTGGTCTTCATGAAATATAAACGATCACATCAATAAGACAACTGAACTACCCATAAAGACATAAATATAAAGATGTGAACAAATACCGGTCACCATCAACAATGAAAAGACCCCATATCGAAGGCTATAATAGACTCCGTTATGGCACAATGTAAAACAATTCAATTGTGAAAAGCAAAGAATTTGTAATGAACGAAGTTTGGCGGATCCAGAACTTTTTGTAAGGGAGGGGGCACTGACTGACCTAAAAGGGGTCACTCCAGTCAGTCAAGTCCAGTGATTCACAGTATAATCAACCACACCTTTCCCACAAAAGGGAGGGGTCGACCCCAGGGCCCCCTGGATTCGCCTGTAGAAAAACAAATGGCTATCAGCAACCAATGAAGACCACTAGATTTTGGGACAGACATTTAAAAAACGAGACAGACAAGCGCTTATCCTACTCTAACATTAGACAGTTCGTCTTAAAAATGGAGTAAAATTTTTAACGGTTTAATTTTCGAAGATCACGAAAGTATCAAATCTTGACATTTCATATTTACTCATATAGACAGATTGTTGTAATCGTTTACTATATAACATTATCATAAAATATCAGATTCAGCTGTGAACTCGGTGGATGGTCATAGGACTTTTTTAATTTATCCACAAATACTAGTATGTAGTAAACATTAAGCACCATTGTGTTCTTCCTCTTATGGTACATGTTATTCATGAAATATTGGTATAAAACGCTAATCAACTTGTTTGCGAATTATACCGTTCTGAACGAATAATACGACTTGATTATTTCGGTGAAATTTTAAAAAAAGTTTAATTATAGGGGTACGAATGAATATTGCGACAGGAATTTACTAATTTTAAACTATGCTGACTGATGGAAATTAAATGAGATTTTAAGTAAATGTAAATAAGACAGCAATCCAGCAACACCAACAATTGTTTAAAGAGACATAATAACATTTAGTGATCTTCGATAATAGTTAAATATGCTAGTGATCATCTTGACTTTTGCGGGTGATGTAAAACTTGTATGTTTTGCTTGAAGACTTGCTTGTGTAAGACAGTATTACAAACACCAAACAGAATAATCAGTCTTTAAAGTATAATACAAATATCAAATACAATCAAAATATATGCATATTTCATAAGGGACTATACCATATTCGAATACAACTTTTTGACTGAGCTTTTTCGACCTTGAGACATTTTATAAACACTGGTCTATTGTTGAAGACCTGGGACCGGTTTCACGAAGCTATCACAAGACCTGTCATAAGATATGTCGTAGGACATGTCTTATGATCCTCTTATGACTATCCTAGGACACATCTCAGACCTCGTCTCGAAGCTGTCTTATGGTGGTCTCTTAGGATAGTCTCAGCAAAGATATCCTAAACCTGTCGCAAGTTCTTTAACTTATCAAATGGATTTTATGGATAAACATGGATTTACGGAAAAATTAATGTAAATGTAGTATGGATTTTCCATAAATTACTAAACGTGTTGATTGATATAATTAGACTAATTTGCAAAATTATTATAAAAAATAAGAGTAATCTATATAAATAATCTAAAAAAAAATACACCAATATGCAACGGAAACTTTAAATACAAAATTGAAAAAAAGAATAAGATGATGACATATTTTTGTTCAACGGCGAGTTGATTTTTTTGTCAAAGGTAAAAGGATAAAATCGTGCATTTTTTTTATATGTCAATACATCGAATGTTCTTTGTTGACATATCATGATAATCCGTCAACCTTTAAATATTTAGGCTTTACCATGAAAAGGAGAATAGATATTTAAAAATAAGATAATTTGCAAAATTTAAATAAAAATGAGTGTAATTTGTATAAATAAACTTATAACTATACTAAGACCATCATAAGACACCTCTTGTGTTGTCCTAACTTTATGACCAACTTTAAGAGATGTCCTAAGTTAGAACCACTTTGTGAAACCCACTTAGGACTAAGATTTGTCGTAAGACCATCCTAAGACATGTCTTAGTCATAAGAAAGCTTCGTGAAACTGGCCCCTGCATTGGATTGCTATTTCATTGACGTGTATCTTCCATTTTCTTTCCTATCCTAACAAATAACTGTTCAAGCGTTGTATTTAAATCAAATATCTATTTCAAATTCATATCTATCTCTCTGTCCCTCTAAAATAGGGTTTTTATATTGTTTGAAATGGGTTTTGGTAAGAAATAAATAAAAACTTACTCTGCGACATCAAAACAGTCTACACATTTAACTTCCTTGACGACATGTATAAAGTTAAATATCTAAATCAATCAGCTGTGAATTTAAAGTTTTTTGTAACTGTTTAAACCTGTTATCAAATTAGATAACGGTGTTCAATGAAAGAATGCACATGCTTTCAAATATGCAAACAAAGATATATAATTATGTGAGCGTCTGACCCCGTTCACACTAGGACATTACATTTAAACTACATCCGTTCACCTTAGATCGATTTAAGGGCAAATGTAAACGCTTTTAATTGATCTTCAAACGAACTAAAACACCAAAAGAGGTAGTTAAGTTTGAATTGGTGATACGGTGCTTTTTGTCCGATAATTTTGCTTTTTGTCCGACACTTTCGTTTTTGTCTGTTGCTTTTTTCCGTTTTGCTTTTTGTCCGATAATTTTGCTTTTGTCCGACACTTTTGCTTTTTGTCCGTTGCTTTTGTTCGTTTTGCTTTTTTAGCTCACCTGACCTACATGTATAAGGTAAAAGTCCGCTTTTCCCCGCCATTTTTTGTTTTTATCTCGAACGGAGATATGCATAACCATTCAATATGTTAGTGTATTTTGTTCCTAATCAAATGATCTTCAGACTAAGTATCAATTTTAAATTCTAGATTTTTTTAATTTCACAAAAGTACATCCTTAAATTGACATCATCAATAAATAAAGAATAGATTGGCCACTGCAAGCTATATCTAATATACTAGTCAACCAAAGAAAGGATTCGATGTCACAGAAGTAAAGGTACGAATCCCTCTGAAGATGAATTTTCCGATCTACCATTGTTTGGTTAAACTAGAGAAAACATGTATACATGTATAGACAATAATAGTGCATTGACTTGACATATCGTAGATATGTCAAGTCAATGCACTATTATTGTCTTTATACTGCAATCTAAAAAAAACATTTTCAATTGTTGTCTAATTCGTTAAGGTTATTTATTTGATTTTTAAATATTGGGGGAAATCCCCTTTAAAAAAGGCCTCATACCATGCTCGGAAATATACTGAAGAATTGAATGCTTCTTTTTGTAAATTTATTGGGGTGTAAAAGCGTTGACCGAAGTACATTTTGTATGAAGCGCGGAAGCGCTTCATTCTAAAAATGTACGCACGGTCAACGCTTTTACAACCCTATAAAGTTACAAAAAGAAGCATTCAATACTTATAATTACATTTTTTAGCTTCAGTGATCATGAAAACACGAATTTTATATATTTTATTATTTAATTCACCTGTCCACTTTATTGTTGGAGCACGTGTTATCATGAATGAAAAGTTGTATTGAGCAATGCAACTGCTTACGGAATAACACTTTTTTTCTTCTTCCGAATACGGGAGTAGACTCCTAGGTAGGAGTGTAAAACACTTGATGTGCAGTTAGCCAATCAGAATAAAATATTATATTGAAACATACATCTAATGTAATTATTATAACACAAATGTATTTATTAAAGTTGAGCATACACGTGTTTTCTATTATGTAAACAATCACACGTGATTGTGTGTCCGCATAGTGGTCATCTATTGGTGTTTATATTGGATAAACAGGTTTGTGTTTTTAAATATATGATATTTCGGATTGGTCAATATTTGTCGCATTGCGTAAATATATTGAATATGATATTTGTTATGTAAATAGCACGGGATTTTTAAAGCGCGAATAGTTGTCTTGTTTAAGTGATTTAAGATATATGGTCATTCGAAGCTCGTATACCGTTCAGTAAGGCAGCTTAGTCTAGGTAAAGACCCCCCCCCCCTCCCCACCATACCCGGATTAAGATGCTTGTATATTTGAAATGTTTTCACGCATAGATAGATAGATATTTCTACTATCAGTAGGACATTATTAATATTTATATGTATATAAGGTTTCTGATTTTGTTTTTCTATTTTGTAGGCTGTCGTGTACTACGCAGCGGTGTTGCCGATATCATGACATCGGGACTCAATATTTTGTTTTAATAAAATTTAACAGTAAGCTGCACATGCTGGCGAGCTATTCCTATGTAACAAGTGTTTGTTTTTATTTTATAAATACTTTATATGCGTTTGAGGTGACGAATTAGAATATAATGAAATGTACATTTACCTGTTAATACCCACACTCGAACGAAATCGTTTGAGTATGGACTAAAATATCAACCATCAGCATAAAACATAATGATTTATAGGTTGCAAACAAAAAACACATGCACATGCAATATGTTTTTCCAATAAATTCAAAATAAACAAGGTTAAGTCGTTCCACGCATCGTTGTATGCATTGGAAACAAAAACAGGTTGAAGAGGTCGTATGAATAATTAAATATTATTTCGGCAACTTCTATTTAAATATTCATGAGAAAAAGTAATATCGGGTCAGTGACTGTATATGACAAAGAAATATACCGTCAACTCATTTTGACTGCTCAAATAGTACGAGTGCAGTATTTATAGATTATCGTTGATCATCTCAACGAGATTGATTTTCTCGCTTGAGCTGGTACAGCGAAAGTGAGAAAAGCAATCGAGTTGAGATGACCAATGATAATCTGTTTATCGCTATTTTACCTATGACGACGTTGTCAATTTCATGTCAATTTCGTTAGCAACGCCACGTGGCCTCCTTAGTTTCTAGCGATAATTTTTCCATCTCAAGCAAGAAGCATGATATGAAAATTATCACAAAAAAAGATCAAAAGAAAAATGCACAAAATAGCGATAAACATATTTATATTACGGTGGTAGGCCTGTATAATCACGACGGAGAATTTCTGTCGTAAAGTTGTTACATGTTTAGATGTATATGATAAAGTATAATTTAATGTGAAGTTATGGTTATCATTGACTCAAAATTTTATTTTCTTAGACATTTCTATCCTTTAGACAGACATACATAACTGTTGAGTTTCAAAAGATAGACACAAGCGGCTCTTTGTAAAAACATTTGGAAAATCTTCTCAACATAAATATTCTCTAAAATTTATTTTCTGAAATAATCTGTTTGTCAAATTTTAATGATTTCAGAAAAAAAACCCGGCATTATTTATAATTCTTATTAAGAAAGAATCATGTTGCGGCAGTCGGTTGTCATGGTAACATGTCAATATTTGCATTAGAATATCGACGATTTATTAACGGGCGTACACCATTTCATTATTAAAAAAACACATTACGGAATGGTAAATAGGAATTTAAGTTTTATTTCAAATGTAAATACGATATAAGTAGTACAATGAGTAGATTGGTCGATATTTCATACATGGTATACGGCTGAAATCATTGTTACGTTTTAGTTGCTGACATTCAAGGTTTTGTTTTATTTAATTCGAATTGAATGGTATTTATTCTACACGTTTTTTTTTTTCAATTGTTCAAATAAACTCATCATAGATACTAGGATTACAATTTTATATTTACGTCAGACACGCGTTTCGTCTACAAAAGACTCATCGGTGACGCTCGAATCAAAAGCAGGTTTAAACGGACAAATAAAGTACGAAGTTGAAGAGCATTGGAGGACCAAAAATTTCTTAAAAGTTTTGCAAAATACAGCTATATATGAACATATCAATGATAACTCAAGTCAACACAGACGTGCTGACTACTGCCTTTACTTCGCAAACGGTTCCTAAATCAGTATTTTCTAAAAAAAAAAATCAGGTTTAAAGATTAACCTGTACAATGTGCTAAAATCTATCAAAATTTCTTCTACGTAGAGCAATAAATGAATCAAGAATCCATTTTATTTTCCAAAATAATGATTATGATGGCTCTATGAGTGACTATACCACTTTTCTGCTTCAAGCGTTAATCCCATCCATTCAAAGCTCTTTGTTGTTTAAAGAATAACAAAACTTTACAAATACATGAGCATTTATTATAAAATAATGAGTATATCTTATGTAAAACTTGAATGCTTCACTTTGTGCTTTTATTCGGCGTTCAAACGATGATATAACGGAACACTTGTATGAAGCTCGTCGCTTCATTATTAAAATGCACGCAACACTTTCACAACCCTATAAAACTACAATGGATCTTGCGGTTAAAGAAAACAAAATACAACATGATAAAAATGGCATGATTTATATTCTCTGTCAAAATGATACAATCCAAATGGAATATCCTTGTTAACAATTCGTCTCCTTTAAATCCACTTCGAAAACGATATGTTGCTTTGTTCACCATTGCCTTCAGGATCTTATTATTGAACATTCAATTTACTAGTCAACATATTGAAACATATAACCTAAACTAATACAAGATGCATACAAGTTAACACCAATAATCTCGCAATGACTTATGAATGCCCAAGTTTCTCTAACGTTTATTCAAAATCAGAATTAACCAATCAAATGATTGAACGGACTTAATAAGGATGAAAAATTAATCACACAGTACAATTATAACATACACGATAAACACACTCAAACGAAGTAATAACTATATAACCTACACCAAGTCTATAAGACAAATACCCATGAAGGAGTATTTGGATGAAGTGGTTCTCTTCGTGGAGTATATTTTAAAAAGTGGTAAAGAATTACGATCGACATTCAGTATAGATCGGACTTCTTGCCCTGCGTTTGCCTATTTGATGTTTCAAATGTCAGCCAGGTCCTATTTGATGTTCCAAATTTCAACCAGGAACACGAAAGTTTACACATTTTCGAAATGCAGCCATTTAAGCCGGAAAACATGATCATATGGTACATGGGAAATAATATACGACTCTAATTACAGCTACTGAAGTATACGTACACATGAAATGATCTCTCTTGTGAACTTCTTTTTATGTGTATGAAATAACGCCACTGATTTATATTACTCTATGGTAGTTCCAAGAACATAAAATTTCTAAAAAAGTATCATTTGTAATCATTTCAGGATATGAAAATGTTCATCGCCTACGTCTTCTCCGATCATCATAAACATGAAGATGATCAACGCCTACGTCCTCTCCTCCTTCGACCACCACCAGAGGCATGCACTCTATTTTTGTTGTTGTCGGACAAATCTACCACACTCAGCTTTACAACTCGGACAAGTGTGAACCACGTCCTTTGCCATATTCATAAAGAAAGCCAACCAGCAGCATAAGATAAGTCTACAAAAAATAAGTTAAAAAAGGTTAGAAGAAGAATTTAACAAAATGAAACAAGAATCAATTCTTTATTGAGTAACTTTGGTCTTCATTTTCTTACTCTTTTTTCTCTGTCGTGTTCTAACGTTTAAATAGATTGTCGAGTGTTTTACAAATACAGTCAACGCATCGTAGGTATATAATGTCAATGAATAAAAATGCGATATGAGGAATACTACAATTGGACAAAAACATAAAAAAAAGACATCTAGCTATAAACGCATCTGTTTTGTATATGCAGGTTTCCTTTTTGTATTTTGTGTGTTTGTGTGTTTGATGAGAGGATTGAATGACAGATGGATAGATTAAACACTTTTGAACCTGACATGAAAACTGTGAAACAATCCCATTTAGAAAAGTTACGACAGAATTAATAACACAATAATTTAGTAAAAAAAACAAATATGACAGACATGAACCAATGACAACCACTGAACTAAATGCTCCTGACTTGGGACGGGCATTTATAGAATGTGACAGGGTTTAACAGGTTTGAAGGCACCAAATCTCCTTTATACATTGGACAATAAAGTAACAATAACAAATATAAGAACAAACTATAACAATCAGTGTAAACGAGTTTAAACTCATAAACCAGAAAAAAAAAACATAAAAAAATACACAGACCGGACGTGTTACGGTATTTATACATCTCTCTCAACAAAAAAGACACAAAGTACAGATAAGTCAAATAAGTTAACTAATAAAAATCATATATCTGACACTAAAATATCAATCACTACAAATCCAACATCCAATGGGTATCATGTAAAGACGCCATTAACAGTCGGAGAAAAATATTACCTTCTGCAAAGTAAAGATATAGGTGTTGACAGATTGTAGAACCGGGAATGTGGTTATATTTATATGTCTTTTAAAACTGATTATACGGTATGGGTTTTACTCATTGTTGAAGCCCGTACATTGAAATACAATTGCTTAAATCTACGTCATTAGGACTTTGGTGGGTAGAAACTGGTGTCTCAATGTCAAGCATTCTTCATCTCCTTATCATAGTTTTGTATTGAGTTAATTTTTTTTAGCTTGTGTTTAATTTTATGTTAAAATTTTCATTTTATATTTATATCTCAAATTTAATCACCAATTTTCTAACAATTGCTAAACAATGCTGTTTCGCATTAAACAAGCGTGTGTTTTAATCTGTTTTTGTGTTTGCAGTTTTCGTTTTGACCTCCAATGCTAAGACTGAAGTCGGTGTGCAATAAATTTGGTGCGCTTCATTTATTAAACATTTGCAAGCTACAAAAATTATGCTGTAGTCCGGCATTTTCAACACATATGTAATTATTTCAAGCTTGTAAATTATAACGTTTTGATAACGTAAATGTTGTTATAAACTTGATAATGAGTATCACTTTTTTATAGATTGTAAACTAAACTCTACTTAAATCGATCTTTTGGATACAAACCAAAAACATATTGTATAGCTTAAACAACTTCTAAATCCTGAGTTTGATTTTTTTTTTGCCAAAAGTTGGTAATTTCTTAAAGCAATCATCTTTAGAGTTGCAAAAATGATGTTCATTAAAAGTTACATTTTATGAATATGTTGTTTTAGTGTTTGTTTTTGTAATCGTTGATTTTTGTGTATGTTTGACCCAAATGGGTGTATTGATTTGTAAATTAAGATCAACTATGTTATAAACTCTTTCACTGATATTTTTTTTTTACTGCTCAGGGAGGGCGATCCACCGATCTTCTGCTTGCATTTACTTTAGTTAGCCGATTACATACTATCAAATACGATATTTACAAAGACTGTGTAATTAAGTAAACAGTACACGAACCTTCTATATGAGGTTAAAAAAGCTTACTTTCACAGGTTTTGGCTAATCGTTATTGTATTTGATTCTTACCCACTTAAAAAGAACAGAATACAGCAGAGATAGGTACAACTACCGACGATGTATGTAGTTTCTGTTGTTACTTCTTGGTTGCATGACGGACATTTCATGCGAACCGGATGTTCATTTCTAGCTGGATTATTGGGATCTAACATTTGAGCCATATTAGCAACCAATGCCGCATGAGCTGGGTCGACTTGCCTGATGGTTATAGTCTGGTTATTCACCGTTAAAGTTTGCATCGGCATCTGTCCATGCATTGGTTGTCCCATTACTGGAGGAGGATAAGCTGGAGGAGGATAACTTGCAGGTCCAGGGGGAGGATAACTTGCTTGGGGTCCTGGTTGCATTGATGGTCCAAAGGCTGATCCATACTGTGACGGATCTGCAAATATTCATTATTATAAATATGAATTACACTACTATAAAAGGATAAAGAAATGGTACTCATAGGCATTTTACATTTACTTGTTTATAATCCTTTTAAATACTTCAATCAGTAGTTGAATTTTTTTAACAATATGATCGATTAAAATAATAAACATGGAAGTACATTTTTATTTGATAATCAACATTATAAAAATGAAGTGTAGTGTATCAAGTTGTCAATATCTGGATCTATTATTGATTGAATTTCTAAACTATAGTAAGCCTAAGGTAGCAAAATATATATCATAGTCAGCTTACAGGACATTGGGTTTAATTACAAGTATTTGCAAATCGTAAAACTCTACAGCTATTAAATACCCTGTTCTGGTTAGATAGAAGATATGATACAATCATTTAGGGCATCAAGTATATTAATTCTGTCCAGCACAGAGCTACCAGGTTATATATGACTGTTGGCAAACATTTCCCCAATAGATGCAGATGTGGGTTGGAGACCTCCAAGTGGCAAGCAGTAAACTTGTAGTTTAGACTTAATTATAGAATATTCAAGTCTTGTCGAAAAATAGTATTGAGAAATTGCATGGTGTTATAGAATGAAGACAATTAAAGTGTGAAATTAAATAATGCACAAATAGAAATATTGCCACAAAATGTTGGTAGAAAGTTACGCACGTATTTTTACTTTTTTACACAAAAAATTACCTCATTATAAGCGATTTGCCAAAGTAGCTACATGGAAGGCGTTATGAAAATAAAGAAGTTAGTGAAAAAGTATGATTTTTTTGTAAAGAAAGAGGACAAAAAAAACATGATCTAATATGTTATACTAGTATGTATTGGCCTGTAACCACACACACACAATTAACAAAACAACGAGTCTGCACCGACTCCGACAAATGCATGGGGACAAACTCTTACAACGAATGGCTACTGTAGATATATAATTGTTGGAGGGCTCAGAATACTAACTCCAACTTGCCATATCGAAATGATAAAACAGTTTTTATAACAAAAGAATAATTTAAAATCATAATAGACTTGACAAATAATTCTCTAAAATGAGTGACAAATTCAATTTACGGATTATAGAAAAATTAACACATATATATAACTAATAATTAAATATTTGTTATACATTGAACTTAACTTGAAGACTTATGTATCGAAGCAAAAAGATACAATAATACTATTTACATGTAAGATGGGAGTAAATGTTATTTCTAAGCAGTTGCGGATTCAATAGGGACGGGGGTTACGTTTTTTTCCAGTCAAAAACAAACATATTAGATTAACTAGATCTTCCAAAAAGTATAAAGTGCTAACATTCACACAATGTAAATGTGTAAGAAAAATATACACGCATAAACACATTTAAACAGGTATTTAAAATAAGATATTAATTAAGAGACGTTTTTTACAAACATACCTGAATATCCGGCGGGAAAGGCAGACATCTTAAATAAATCACACTTGCTTTAATGGCCTGATTGCGTTTCTTCCATTTCTGGCTATATACAGTATAATGACCTATATAGAAAGTTGACGGCATGGTTACAAATTAACATTACAGATTTTGACCTATATTTTGTATTTCAAAATGACTACTATATTTAAATGTCTACGAAAGGTTAATGTAAAGATTAACAGAATTTTTTTATAAGGTTTTTAAATTGATATTAATCAATATTGATGTTGGGGATCGCTTGGTCTAAATCGAACCACAGTCATCACCTATTTGTTCGATCCATTTAATAAATTTCAAAATACAAAAAATGACGTCAGAGTTGACCATCGTCATTCCATATCCACATTATATTACGATCATATCACTATCTAACAAATACAGAAATATATATGTTGCTTTCTAAATGGCAGAACTTTAGGAATTAAAATTTACCGTAAAACAATGAAATAAAATGACATACTATTATAAAGATTAGCAGAAAACATTCGTGATGTATATGTTTAAATTATTTTCCGTAATAAAATTTAAATTGTTTGGTAGTTTATTTTGTACGTTACCGTCGTGTAACATAATGTCCGACTGTTTCTTCCAACTGTTTATAATACCGTCGTGTAACATAATGTCCGACTGTTTCTTCCAACTGTGTTAATAAGGAATAAGGGTTCTATTTGTTCTCTGTGTTTCTAGAGAGAAAGCAAAAGCCGAACCATACCTTATATATGAGCTAACAGGAAACTTTGTTGGGTTATTATTTGGCGTTACCAAAAGCAGATCAACAGTGGTCACTCTTTCTGAAATAGGTGGAATCCCTCTGCATTTTGATATTGCAAAGTATATGATCAGATACTGGCACAAGCTTGAAAATGTGGGATAATCTTTTCCCCTTCTTTAGGCGGCATATTTAGATTCAGCTCTGTAACTATAACCTTTTCAAGACAAATTTTGGTCTTGAAAGAGATCTTATTTCATTGAGACCCAACCCCCCTTGAGCGGAGGAGAAGTTTTACTCGATTGAGAATTTCCTCACATAAACCTGAATTTGCACAAGGTAGATATCATGGTTTTTTCTCGACACTGAAAACAAACTATGTCATATGCCTCAAACGAAATTGATGATGATTTTTTTCAACACATGTACATCTTTTACTCGGGGCCGAAACTGCACGTACTCATGAACAACTCACTGTGTCCTAACTTCTGATTCCTAGCCCAAAACTAACCTCTTGGCTACTTAATGTAGAGAACATTGATATTTATAGATTATCGTAGTTGAAATGACCAATGATAATCTGTTTATCGCTATTTTTATTTTACCAATGACGACGTTGTCAATTTAAAATTAGCCACGTGCGTCCTTAATTTCTAGCGATAATTTTCACTCTCAAGCGAGAAGCATATGAAAAATTATCACAAAAAAAAAGATCAAAGGAAAAATGCACTAAATAGCGATAATTATAGATTATCGTTGATCATCTCAATGAGATTGATTTTCTCGCTTGAGCCGGGACGGCGAAAGCGAGAAATGCAATCGAGTTGAGATGACCAATGATAATCTATTTATCGCTATTTTACTTATGAGGACGTTGTCAATTTCATGTCAGTTTCGTTAGCAACGCCACGTGCCTCCTTAGTTTCTAGCAATAATTTTTCATCTCAAGCGAGTAGCATGATATGAAAATTATCACAAAAAAAGATCAAAGGAAAAATGCACAAAATAGCGATAAAGTAACATAGCTATATTTTGTATAATGTCAATTTCATCATGGCGCACTTTCTCCACAATCAGAGGTCCATTACGGGATGAAAATTGGTTTGACATTTGTGTTACGTTTAAAAAAGCTATCATTTTAGTAATTTAAGTTGCAGTATAAAAACAATATTAGGTCAATGTCATAAAAATATAAACTTTTTTGTACTCGGCGCAAAACTGAGGTAGAACCTCGCCCTTCCAAGTTTCTCAGCCTCGTACAAAAAAGTTTATATTTTCCTGACATTGACTTTATATTGTATATATAGACAATAAACTGTTTTATAGTGTCTTTAAATATAAGCTGTATTTGTAAGAGGCTAGGAAAGAAGGTGTATGCGAGCTTTTAGCGAGCTACTACACCTGTTTCGAGCCGAGTACAAATACTGCAATTAATTCTGTATATTATTTGTGTTTTTAAAGACACAAAAACACATGTTTTGCATTTATTTTCGATTTGAAATCCCTTGAGGCCCGTGTCGTAATACGATACAGAAATCACACATTCAGCTGAAGACGGGTTCGCAAAAAAAGAATCTCGAGTGGTCAACAATAATACATCGCTCAAGGTGAATAATTATCTATTTCAACTGAACATTAATTTCAACAGTAAAAACAAATAACAAAACATTGTCCAATTTGAAACAGGAGTGTACGAGTTGTCCTACGCTTCAGACTCGACATGCACTAAACATGCATGCTGAAATTGACATGGTTGTTTTTGTTACACAATCATACACATTCAAGTTTTGAAATCGAAAGACTGTTGTTCATGTGTGAATTATCAGAAAATTGGTGTGATTCTTATTGCTCTAAAGAAATGTTTGAAAACAAACAAACTGAGAACGTATAAAAGTAATCGGTATAAATTCGCAATTGATACGTCATTGGAGTGCGAGTGCAATACACATTCTGAGGTCACGCAGGTTCATACAATACTCAGTCCGGCAGTGGGCGGAGCTTTATAGCGATATCTGTATAGTATACAGATACAGCATATAGCGATATCTGTAGGGCTGTATCTGTATAGTAGAACACCCAATTGCAGGATAAATATAATTATCGCTATTTTGTGCATTTTTCCTTTGATCTTTTTTTGTGATAATTTTTCATATCATGCTACTCGCTTGAGATGGAAAATTATCGCTAGAAACTAAGCAGACACGTGGCGTTGCTAGCGAAATTGACATGTGAAATTGACAACGTCGTCATAGGTAAAATAGCGATAAATAGATTATCATTGATCATCTCAACTCGACTATTGGTCGAGTGAAAATCAATCTCGTTGAGATGATCAACGATAATCTATAAATATATGTTTGTGATCTGATTAATGAAGGCAAAATATGAATCAGCTTCTTTGCATCAGAAACGAGGGTTGCATGGTGGTTACCTAGACTCACCAATGATATAATGTACTTTCATGTATTTATTTTATCATTGACAATCAGAACCATTCCAATTTATTAAGAATTGAATGCTCTTTTTTGTAAATTTATTGGGTTGTAAAAGCGTTGACCGTGCGCACATTTTTAGTATGAAGCGCTTCCTACAAAGTTACAAAAAAAAAGCATTCAATACTTAATATAATTACATTTTTACCTATAGGATCATGAAAACACGCCTTTTATCAAGTTTTTATTTCATTTACCTGTGCACTTTATTGTGGGACCTCGTGTCATCATGAATGAAAAGTTGCATTGTGTAATGCAATTAATTGATTAAGGAATATCACGAGATTGCTAGTTGAGGATGGGAAACCTGGTTTGTTCATCTGCTCATAATATCATAACCAAATTACATATTTATATCCGCGTATACCATGTTCATCTTCCACCTTGCCATCCCTTGGTGGCTTTTGCAGTTAACTGTCAAACGTACATTTTTAAACATTGCATGAGTGTAGTTTATGATGTTCAAACTACTTTTCCTTTCTTTATATGTGTACTACTAGACTGTCTAGTACACATCTATCGATTGTTGTTCCTTTTTTTTTTATTGTTTTTTAAATATAATGTCTCCTTTTGAACACACAAAAATGGGCGAGAGGTCGAAGTTGTTCAACTACTGTATCACTAGTATATTAATACTGAGGATATGATCATTTCGAACACCCTCGTGGCAGGAATTTATGACAGGTGTGCTCATGTGCAAGGATTGTCAGTTTTGTTTGTCGTTTGTTGTCTCCGTGCATTCCGGCTTCTTCCACAAATATATTATACAAATATAGCCTTTGTATGAGGTCGATACATAGAGAATAATACATGGCAAAATCCGTATCATATGTCGTATCATCCCGAGACATCAATATCAGCCCAAGGGCCTTTAGGCCCGAGGGATGATATTGGTCGAGGGTGATACGGCATGTGATACGGATTTTGCCATGTATTATACACTTTATCATATCTTTCAACAGAAGAGTATTATATTATATGAACTGTTTTCTGATCCATAGCACTGGGTTACCTTCAGTTCTACTTTTGTCTTGTTTCAAAGGCCTTAAAATAACTTCTCAATTAGGCAGCAACCATTTGATTTTCTGGGGGGGGGGGGGGGGCTATGTTTTTTTTTTCTGGACAAATTTTTTTTTTCGCCTCCGGCAAAAAACAATCTATTTTTTTCGCGACAAGTCGAAAACAATTTTTTTCTTTCAATTTTAGCATTACATATAGTGGCAGCTGAGGGTGAAACAAACAATTTTTTTTTCTCAGAATCAAAAACAAATTATTTTTTTCTCCAAAAACTGGAAACAAACTTTTTTTTCCAAAAAAAACCATAGCCCCCACCAGAAAATCAAATGGTTGCTGCCTGACTTATCCGAAGCACCTGGGTTACCTTACAATTTGCGTGCTGTTGTTTTAAAAATATTTTGTTTATTATTGTATTAATTTGTGTGTTTTGTATTTATCATAGTTGCCAAAAAATATGAAAACTTGACGTTCGTGACGTCACATACAATATGAAAACTCGACGTTCGTGACGTCACATACCAAACAATTAATGACGTCATTCAAAAAATTTACCTATTTTGAGGAAAATTTTTCTTAAGCAAAAAAAAACCAAAACTGACTTTATGTAAAAAAAAAAAAGTAGGGGTGTGATAAAGGGTAGGGGTGTGATAAAGGGTATGCGATAAAGGGTGCGCATCAAAGTTTTGCCATGTATTATTCTCTATATATTGACCTGAAAGAAGTATATTGACTAAGGACGAAGTCCGAGGTCGATATACTTCTTTGGGTCGATATATCCTGTATTGACCTCATACAAAGGCTATAGTTGTTATATTATTAATTTCCGACCATGTTTGTATCAAAATCGTCACTGATTTAGGTTTGTTGGAACTTTATAGATATTACATTGTCTCCTTGACAATAACAACATATTAGTTGTTATTTCATTTACTTTTTTTTTGGACATCTTATGTATTTGAAGATTCATTTGTTTCAAAACGTTCCGGCAACAATATCCTGAAATTCATTACATGACGTCACAAAGTATATCGGTTTTTAGATATTCTAAAAATAACCGTGCAATAGGCTTTTTGCCGGTCAATATGCTTTTTGCTATCCGCCGTTTTCTCTCTACCTTCGAAAATATAGTTTAACATGTGACTATCCCTAAACGAATCAAATTTGTTAAAATATACAAATTAATAATATTAACTTTTATAAATGGCAACGATAATGAATGAAAAGAAAAACCAAAATACTTTCTTGTTTTTAATGCACAATGATAATGTGAAAGTTTTAATAAAATCGATGGTTTAAAATAGATAATCTTATCATAGGTTTCAAATAACGGGGAGATATTGATATCAGTTCCTTATCCCTTTTGAAAGTATGGAAAAGTCCAAGTTTTACGAAAAATAAAATAGGAAGTATGTAATTGCAAGTAAGCTTTTCTGACTGAAACTTTCATGACGGAGGAATAGCAATATACAATACTATACAAATTCACTCAACGAGGATATACTAGGTACACTATACAATTATCATCTAGTTTTTTTTTTATTGTCTTGAACATCCAATATTGCTTCATAGTCACATCACCTTCATTGCATGTACTCTGTTATCGTAATGTCCATATTATCGACCGCATACTGCTTCGCAATTTGGACAAGAATGAATAACGTTCTTACAACATTTGCATACTAATGGCATCCAAAACAGACAGATACATCTACAACAGAAACAACATTGGAGTATGAAAATGTATACAGAATATGGATAAATCTGTTGTAGAGTTGTCACTGACTCAGACGTACTTATAAATATAATTATTTTCTGTGACTGTATCTTGCATTAATTTGTAGGATCCTTTACTATAGATAATTGAGCTGATCTGTAACAATAACATCTCCATGCCTTATATATCATGTACTGTAGTACGCCGCTAGATTAAAACTGACGAGGAAAGGTAACACACGGCCACCGAAAGCTTTATTTTTATGAAGCCCAGGTGGTCTTGTGGTCTAGCGGAACGGCTGTAGTGCAGGCGATTTGGTGTCACGATATCTCAGTAGCATGGGTTCGAATCCCGGCGAGGGAAGAACAAAAAATTTTCGAAAGCAAATTTACAGACCTAACATTGTTGGGTTGATGTTTAGACGAGTTGATATATATAATATATATATTCACAAAAATAAAGCTTTCGGTGGCCGTTTGTTACCTTTCACGGCCACCGAAAGCTTTATTTTTGTGAAGCTCAGGTGGTCGTGTGGCCTAGCGGGACGGCTGCAGTGCAGGCGATTTGGTGTCACGATATCTCAGTAGCATGGGTTCGAATCCCGGCGAGGGAAGAACAAAAAATTTTCGAACGCAAATTTACAGATCTAACATTGTTGGGTTGATGTTTAGACGAGTTGTATCTATACTATTAAACGAGAAGACCTCATTTTGGGTGTCGCTTCTCCTCCTTCCACAATAAATTAATCATCATGCCTCTGTGTCCTATAGGTAACATGTATAGTCGCATTTGTCATCCATTCTTATGATCATTCAGTTTGGGTTACTTTGGGATAAAAACGAAAAAGAATGCGTCCGGATATTTTCCCGTCATTGGACAAAACTTTAAGTCAGATTAGTCTTCCGGTTTGTGTTTTTCTGTACTTTGAACATACAAAGACTATGAATAAAGTATATAAATTTGCTTTGTGCTATCATTTTGAGTTCTAGCATGTATCATCCTTGCTTAACGTGTTTTAGTTTGGGTTATTTAGGGAGGAAAACGAAAATGAATAATATTTGCTATTTACTATCAATTAGTTTACAGTGGCGGATCCAGAACCTTTCATGAGGGAGGGGGCGCTGACTGACCTAAACGGGGGGGGGGGGGGGCGTTCCTCTCATGCTTCAGTGATTCCCCATATAATCAACAATTTTTTTTCAACGAAATGGGGGGGGCAGGGTCCCAGCCACCCCCCCCCCCCTTTTGGGATCCGCTTATGGTTTATATCAACGGCGGTCACTGCGGATATATTTCTGTATACTTACATACATTTATTTACTATGAATAACTGTTTTTGTTACAAAAACAGAAGGTATAAAAATCGGGGTATTTGGAAAATAGGGGGAGGGCAAAAAAATGTGCCCAGTCCCTAAGTACCTTTGACTTTTGATACCTCTCCTGAAATTCTTCAGTCAGTATATTTTTTTTTTACAGTTTACATACGCTCTATTTCCCCGCGATTTCGCAGGTGTGTTCTAGTATACATTATGTACACAGCCATGTATCACCGTCATTGCTGGTGATCCGATGGATAAATCTATTGTAGAGTTGCCATTGACTCAGACGTACTTATATATATATATATATTGGAACTCAGTGATAAATCGAAACAACTAAGAAATTAATCTTCTTTTCACCTATCCTGAATTCTTCAAGATATATTATGGTGGGTTTTATCTTTTCTTCATGATGAGGACTTCACTAGAATTTTTAATTTGTCGAAATAAACCTGAAACCTTTAAGAAGCCGTGCATGTTTCGAAATATTTTCCAAAAGACTTATTTACAAGATATAAAAATCAACACTTATAAAGATCGTGCGTCCGATGCGCTTTTTATTGATTTATCTTTATTAGTAAGTAAGTAAGTAAGTAAGTAAGTAATATTAATTGGTTTGAAATCCAAAATTACAGGATTGATACCAAGACAATACATAACATACAAACATATATATCATACCAAATTCATAAACATTGTATATTTATATAAGGCGGTATGAACGCTCAGTACCGAAGTGATGACTACTAAGCTGATGATACCCTTGGGAATTGATAGTCCACTAGCAGCAGTATCCACCCAGTGTTACGAGGTTTACGTTCCATAATCATAATCGAATACGTATGAAACATATATAACTTAACAAACCATTCATTATGTGCACCCGTAAACATTGTTCTTGCAATATACCACATCAAAAATGGTGTAGTATTACATGTTGTTATATAAATTGCATTTTTTCTTTTGATGTTTTAATGCAATAATTTGCTTTAAAAGTTTGATAGGGGAAATCCATGGTATATTATCTGCAATTTGGTGTTGTACCATACTCTGATCATTAGATATGCGTTCTCAACTAGAATCCAAAGGGGAAAAGGCGGAGCTTAGCTAAAAACATAATAATTTTCATGTTATTCCACGGCTGAAGCTCCACCCCATTTTTTAAAAGATGTTCGCCTCAGAAATATTTAGGAAACTGAATAACGTAAAAGGTCCAACATTTATTTGTTTTTCAATTTATGAGAAAAAGCAATTAATCGTTTGTACCACATCTCAAAAAATCTTTTTAAACTTAAATAGACATTTTAAGATCCCTTTAGTTTGGAAAAATGCTAAAAGTTTCTTCTTTCAGTTCTGAATAAAACGAAGAAAAAAATTCAGTGGATGTAAGCAACTATATATCGACAATAATACGGCCTTCGATACTGAGAAAACTCCCATACTCCATCTTCTCATTTTTATATTGTTGATTTAGCAAAGACCGAAAGAGTACGTACGAGCCCAAAATAAATTGCTCTTATTACAGTTCATCAAAATGAGTCGGCACCTTCTGTCGTTATATTGAACCATATGAGCTAGCATAGAAAAATATCCGTTGCTTTTGGAGTTTGGTTGAAGGAGTTGCTACTTTGAGAACAACGAATTGAACAAAAATATATTGTGCAGTTATCAATTTGATATCGATTTCTTAAAAATTGTGTTCAATTGAATTTTCATTTTCTATTGCTCAAAAGTTTTCACTTTCAATATCATAAGGCCTTCATATAATGAAAATGGAAGAAAATATTACAGAATAGTCTTTGAAAATCATGGCTCTTATGTAACGATAGCAATTCAATATGCACAGTACCTATAAAATACGTCTATTATATAGAAAAGCATACTCTGAAACACTTACCCCACTAACAATAAAACAATGGCCTTTATGTACGAGTCACAGTCAGTAACATGTTTAGTCACCGTTGTTATATTTTCTCCGCAAGCGGGACATTTCATACGGACAGGGTATTTACTGTTTGCTGGATTATTTGGGTCCCTCATATTAACCACGTGCACCACACACACCTATTGTTACTGGATGATGCTGGAAAGTGGCTTGTCCATGAGAATATGGCGGTTGGTTGTGGATTTGCGGTGGTGGCGGCTGTCCATAAGGAGAATATAGCGGTTGATTGTGGATTTGCGGCTGTGGCGGCTGTCCATAAGGAGAATATGGCGGTTGATAATGATTATGTATTTGCGTTGGTGGCGGTTGTTTATAAGGATATAGTTGTGGCGGATCATTGTATATTGCTGGTGGTGGCACCTGTGAGTAGGAAATTGGAGATTTGTCCCGTATTTGCTCTGTTGTGTACATTGCACTTCACTGAATCAGATTTATGGATTACAACCTGTACATAAAAGCGGATCTTTCTCTCTCTTTCTGATCTAAAATATATATCCAAAAAGTATTTACATTCATGAAGTGGAATTAGGCAATTATAGCCAATCGTACAGCCTTCATAAAATTAGATAAACCCATACCGAATAGTCGGCGCTAAAAGGCCTCGCCATGAAAAATATGAAACAATTCAATTGAAAAAAGTAAAGGCCTAATGTATAACAAAACAATTATCGAAAATCAAATATGACAGAAATGAACCAACGACAACCACTGAACTACAGGTTCCTGACTTGGGACATAAAGAATGTGGGATAGTGGTAAAACAGCACAACATAAGAACAAGCTATACCAAGATCGAGATTGTCAAACTGACAGCAAACCGGATTTTCCAGTATGAAACTGATATATGCAAAACTGGAGCCATAAAAACAGGATCACGTGCAAAAAGAAAAGTCTAGAATGTGTTTAGACTTTAGAAATCGTAAGTCCAGAATCAATCCAATTTAAGTATCCCTTTTCGCTACTTCAAGGTAAAAGCTAAAATCGTGAAATCCTTCGTTTAGTCATAGGAAATTAAATTTCTACAAGATTTCGTTTAATTAATAACATGGACAAGGCTATAAGGATCGTTCTTCGCTACTTTCTAAAAGGGATACAACCCAATAATGATAACAGCTTAAATCGTAACTTGACCTTCATTTAGTCACAGGAGACGACACATCTAAATTTCAAAAGGGTTCATCAAAGCGTTTTCAAGTAATTTCATTACAGAGACAACGCTCTAAGTATAATTTTTCACTGCCCAAAAGGTCTACAACTCATCAACGATAAAAGATAAAAATTTTAAAATCATGAAAATTGAACTTGACCAGGCTTCAATCATTTAGTCAGCGTTAGGAAACAAAATATCTAAATTTGACACTGTTTGACAGCCGCATGCCCGACGTATATCGCCAAACCAATAACAAATAACATTTTTTTCTTTCGAAAATCCGGTTAAAAATCAATTGAAAAAGGCTCAACTCATCAACGGAGATGTTCACGTTCAATCATAATTTTATAGATTCGGAACAATTAATATTTGAACACATTGAATAGTAAAATCACAAAAATACTGAACTCCAGGAAAATTCAAAACGGAAAGTTCCAAATCAAATGGCAAAAGCAAAAGCTCAGACAAATGGATAACAACAGTCTCATGATATTCATGACTAGGTACAGGCATTTTCTTCAGTAGAAAACGGTGGGTTAAACCTGGTTTTATAGCTAGCCAAACCTCTCAATTGTACGAGACAGTCGCACAGGGACATTGCAGGCTGTATGTTGACCTTTAGATGTGGGTAGGGTGTTGAAACTTGTTGATTTACCTTTACAATTACCTTTACAGTTCCTTTTTTCTGAACGTCTTTCCAGTTTTGGTCACGTCATTAATGTAAAATGACGTCATATACATTTTCATGACGTTATTACGTGAACCTTTGTGATGTCCAGTAATGGTGGACACATAGCGATAATGTGCATTGTTTTTATCCAACCTCCGAAAAAGTGGTGGCATCTGGCTACGCTTCTTTGTTGAGGAAGAGAATTACGACCCGAACGATATTATGCTGTATGAAGTTTGGGTTTTACCCAGGTTTGTTCCCTCCTAATAAAATGTTCCGTATGCTTTCTACTCTAGATTTAGGGAGTTTTACCTAATACATTTTTTTTTTGAAAAGTTAAGATATAAGGCAGCAACCATTTGATTTTCGGGGGGGGGGGGGGGGGGGGGGGGGGCTATGGATTTTTTTCCTGGACAAATTTTTTTTGGCGACAAGTCGAAAACAATTTTTTTTCTTTCAATTTTAGCATTACATATAGTGGCAACTGAGGGTGAAACAAACATTTTTTTTCTCAGGATCAAAAACAAATTATTTTTTTCTCCAAAAACTGGAAACAAAATCAAATGGTTGCTGCCTAAAGAGAATAACCAGAAAACGTATCCTTTTCCTAAAAAAAGTTAAACGGAGAGTACCAATATCTTGTTCCTTAATATTCCGTATCAACTTCACAATAATAAACGATGGTTTTGAAGTATAGATTATGTGCACTGACGTTGTTTATCATCTTCATAACGTGTTATATATTATTCTTTTATTTGTCTATTTGATTATTCTTTTTTGACTGTTTATAGGTATAGGAAGATGTGGTGCGAGTGCTAATGAGACAACTCTCCATCCAAATAACACGTCAAGTAATAAAAGTAAACCATTATAGGTCAATGTACGGCCTTCAACACGGAACCTTGTCTCACACCGAACAAAAAGCTATAAAGGGCCCCAAAATTACTAGTGTAAAACCATTCAAACTGGAAAACCAACGGTCTAATCTTTATAAAATTAGTCTTTTTTGTGATATCCATTTGACGTGGCTCGGTACTTAAATATCCCGTCATTGTGTTAATTAAAGAAGGAATGACTGTAATATTTTTTCTGTCTATGAAGAAATAACATAAAAAATGTGGTGAACATTGAATAATAGCGTGCTATTTTTAATTGTGCACCACATGCTTTATTATTATTTCGAATAGACAGAAAAATATAACAGCCATTCTTTATAGTTTAAAGCCGGAGTGGAGTAAATCATGTAAAAAATTTGAAGTCACGGTCACTTGACAAAATTACGTCTATGAGCTGATAGACAAAAAATTTACAGTTTTCATGTGCGTATTTATCTTAAATATTATTATAGAAAAAAATATTAAAGTGTAAATGGCAGAATTATTTAGCAAAGTAAATTCTACAAATAAGTCAAATGCCTTTAACTGAAAATACAGGTGAACGATATCAGAATCTCATGAGCCTCTTGTTACGGTACCTATCATGTCTTTTGTTTTGTTCACACATTGTTGTCAATATAATGGAATTTTATGTGACTAGCACATAAGTGAGATGTTTAGCTAGCATTTCCAAATATTTCTGATACAGAAAAACGTGTAGTCCTGTTAATGATAAAATGTATTCGTTTAAAGTATGTTTACTTGTTTTTGTCTATACATTGTATGTCTTTTTGAAAGAGCTAAACTATTTCAATTGATATTTCAGAGTGTGTATTTTACGGTTAATTACGAGGAAAATCAGGTTGGTGTTGATGAGGCTACAGAAAAATTGACAAAAATGTTAGATAATATTTCAAGCCTTTCCAGTAAAGCAACTCCAAAAACTAAGAGGAGGAAAAAGAAAATGAAATTTAAACAAGTTTGGTCAGACAATGTTATATATGAAACCAAGCGTCAAATAAATAAAATAGGAAACAAAATAAGGAATAATCCAAATAATAATAGTTTTATAAAGCAAAAGTTTTTTGAGTTAAAAAAAAACTTAAAGAAAATGGTTAAACAGAAAAAGTATGAATATAAACAAAAACTTTATAATTGTTTAAGTGATTATATCAATCAAAATCCAAAGGAATATTGGAAAATTTTAAAATCTCCTAAGAATAAAACAGAAACAGATGAAATACCAGAGAAATTAAAAGATGAAGAAGTTTTAATAAAACATTTTCAAGATCAAGGTAAACCTTCATCTATAAATAATGCTTTTATGATAGACATTGAATCACAATTAAAGCTATTAGAAAATAATATAGACTTCAAAGCTGAAACAGATGCTCCAATATCTTGTTCAGAAGTAAATAGAATGAAATTCAAAACAGTGTAGCTGTGGCCATTGATTGACACATTAAAATCATCCATTGACTGGGACAATTTACGTGAACGTTTGTCTGTAACGACCACTGTTCACGACGTACCTACGATAGACATTTAAACTGTGGGGTCACCAAAGGTTTCTTAACGCCTTTAATTATAAAATAATTCGAAAAATTTTGATTTATATAATTGATATAAATCAAAATATCGTGTTATTTCTGATTAATTTTTCGAATTACTTTATTTAGGTGTTGAGAACCTTTGGTGACCCCATAGTTTAAGTGTCTTTAAAAAGTACATAGTGAGCATTGGTCGTTTCATACAAACGTTCACCTAAATTGTCCCAGTCAATGGATGATTTTAATGTGTCAATCAATGGCCACAGCTACACTGTTTTGAATTTCATTCTAAGGTTATCAGAGGACTAAAACTCCAAAAGTCTGCTTGGACCAGGTAGAATTATAAATGAAATAATTAAAACCCCAAATCAAGTAATAATTAAGTCAATTGTTAAAATATTTAATTTAATTCTAAAAACATATATGATTATATAAATGATATCACTAAAGGTTTGGAAGATGACAACTGAAGTCCACTGGAGCTTATAAATAGTAAACTAGGCTCCCTCCTGCTTGCTGATGATCTGCTTTTACTATCAGAATCTAAGGAGGGTCTCCAAAATAGTCTAAATAAAGTTTCCATGTTTTGTGAAAACTGGCAGCTTTCTCTAATTTAAAAACATAAAAACAAAAAGTATGGTCTTTTCAACAACAAAGCAAAAGCCTGAAACATCTATACTTGTATATAAAAACAAAAAATAGAGAATGTTATGGAATGTCCTTACTTGGGTCTGCTGATTAAATCAAATGGTAATTTCAGTCATAGTACAGCTGAATTAACAAAAAAGGCAAAAAAGGTTTTGTTTTCTATTAAAACATATACTAATTCTCTTGGCAGCCTTCCTATCAGAGTATCAAATACTTAGTGAGATCTATATTAACTTATAATTCTGAGATAACATATTTGGACTCATATATAACATATTTCAAAGCTAAAAAAAGAGCTTTGGTTTCTGGAAAAATTGTGGACCCATTTAATTTTATTGACAAGACTCCAATAGAAAACTTGCATCTTGGTTATTGCAAGTTTACCCTTGGCACTAACAAGAGTGCCTCAAATTTTGGTACAAGGAACGAATTGGGAAGACTGCCTATTGAATGTCATATAAAAACCCAAACTATTATGTATTTAGCAAGGCTTTTCACCTCAAATTTGAATCCCTTATTACATGAATCTTTTCAATTAACTAAAACTTTGGATTCTAGTTGCTCCTATTCATGGTTCACTTTTGCAAAAGATATTCTTTCAGTGAATCTAACATTGATATAAATAGACTAAAAACCTGTAATAATTTAAAACAATTAAAAAATATTAAAAGATATATTAAACCCCAAATAAACTCATATTACAACAACCTGTTGATGGATAAGTTGAAATCTATTGATAATAAAAGTAAATTAAATTTTTAAAAAGGACTTGAGCCAAATCTATTGATCAAACCTTACCTCTCTAAACCAAAGTTTGAATTTAGAAAATTAATTACAAAACTTAGAATCAGTGACCATTCATTATTAATTGAAAAAGAAAGGCATTTTAAAATTCCTCGCGAAAGAGAGACTTTGCAAAAAATGCAAAGTACTAGATGATGAGAAACATTTCTTAATAAACTGTTCTCATAATTCAAATATTAGATTAACATATTTTAATTGCATTAACAGAGAAAGTAATTCATTTGCTAATCTCACTGACAATGACAAAGTTATATATTAACTTAACCCATTAACACCAACACAAGTGAATAAACTAGGATCCTTTATAAAAAAAGTCAATGGAACTGAGGACAGGGGACCCTTTAATATTTACCTGAATTTGTGTATATATATTGAGTTACTTAGTTATTGTCTTTATTTGTTTTTGTTGTTGTTATATGTCACAAACTGTAAAGTTTATATGGCAATAAAACTTTGAATTGAATTGAAATTGAATTGTTGTAATGCTGCACTTCTGTGTCATGTTAGGCTGAAGGATTGTGCCTGTTAAAACGTTTACCCCGGGCCGCTCCTTTTATCATTGAGATGTTCAGTGGTTGTCGTTTGTTGATGTGGTTCATAAATAAAGGCAACAGTAGTATACCGCTGTTCACAACTCGTAAATCTATGGACAAAAAACAAAATCGGGGTAACAAACTAAAACTGAGGGAAATGCATTAAATATAAGAGGAGAACAACTTTAAAATGTAACACACACAGAAACGGACTAAGCATTAAACAAAATCCGATGAGAATAACAAATATAACATTTAAACGAAATACATTAATTTGGGATAGAAAAGTACCGTGACACGTCTTATAGTAATGTTAATTCACACTCAAATATAAGAGAAAACAAACGACACAACGGAAACACAACGTTAAAATGTAACACACACAGAAACGAACTATGATATAACAATGGCCATTTTCCTGACTTGGTACAGGACATTTTTAAAGAAAAAAAAATGGTGGGTTGAACCATAAGTGTTTCTCGTTTTTTATATAGGTAATACCGTTGTTTTTCCTGTTTGAATTGTTTTACACTAGTCATTTCGGGCCCCTTGTAGTTGTTGGCTGGTTGGTGTTAGCCAAAGCTCCGTGTTAAAGGCCGCACTTTGACCAATAATTGTTTACTTTTTACATGTGCTGTATATTGGATAAAGAGTTGTCTCATTGCACTCATACTACATCTTCTTATTTCTGTATATGCTGTTCCCGGTGTGTCAATAATACGGATTGAATGTTTGATTGACCTTAGAGTGCATTTCTTTCTTACCAAAGTTTACAAACTTTGTTTGCCGTTTGTTATAGTTTTTTTAAACTAGAGTTGTCTTTTATATAAAGCGTTTCATTTGAATTTTTTTTCATGCATAGTTAAAAATTTATTTGATATATAGTTTAACTTATGTTTTCCGTCGTATTTTATTTTGATAATCTTATTGTTATACATCTTAGCATCATGAATACAACCGTTTTTAGTAAATGCAATATATATTAACAAAATCTTCTTGTGTTTTAGGTTGATATTTTTCAACTGAACATACTTTTTTCCTGGTTTTGGAATTATAGACATATAAGTAAAGGATGGTGTGGGGTAAACATTAACAGAATTCCAACAATAGAAAATATTGTCCTGCTTGCCTGTTCACTAAAGCATGCTTATTAATCCCTATATTTTATAATAATTAAAAAAAATTCAAGGCTGAAATTGAATTCATTAAACCATAAGTTTTCCATGTAACTTCAAGCAATGTTCTCCTGTTTGTCCAAAGATCTTCCTTTGTAAAAATCTCCTAATAAATGAAGAAGGTCTGGATAAGTATATTCCATCGGTGCAACTGTACTCTTTTCGTGGACAGGATATCCTTCTGAAACAATGAAGATAAATGGAAATTATCAAGAAGGTTTTTTTTAATGACTGTTCACTTTGCCAGTTTGAGGACAAGCTGCTGACAACAATGATTTAAAAAAAGAATACAAGATGTTAAAATATATTTGAATAGCATTGCAAAACTGTTTTTCCTTTTCGCTTCGCTTATAAAATTAAAGCAGAGAAATCACGTCAAATATATTTGGTAAGGAGGGCTATTTTAGAATTTTTTACGAATATCTTTTATAAGATTAGAATTAAACGGTTCTCATAAAGTTTAAATTTTGTATAAAACCATCTAATAAATTCAATTGCAATTATAACTGTTATATATATAATTAAATGTAATATTAGTGCCATGATATCCGTACCGTGTCTATTGTCTGAACGAATAAAATATAAACACGTTACATGCTATACAACAAACGTGTTTAGTTGCCCGAATATTTGGGATATTAAGGAGGTAGACCTAGGTTAAGGGAAATAACTCTTAAAATCATCAGTACGTTTGTGTCAGCCATTTTCATAAATATGTTCTAAGCTTCTTTGATACATAGATTATTTTCAATCTGTTTCAGGTAAATGCTTAAAATTCATTGAGGGAACTTGACTTTTACAAACACATATCTGATTTAAAGAGTTATCTCCCTGTACCAAGGTCTACCCCTTAAATAAAGGTTATACTCGTTCTTCAAGACATAGCTTAACAGAGAAAATTAGTGTCTGAGTTGACAAGTCAATTGACCAATGAAAACCTATTAACCGACTTTTTCAAACAAAATAGCACAAATAATCGTCTACAAAATCGATATGCACCATACATATACTTTCACCTCTACTAGAGAAATGTAAAATAACAAAAAATATACCAAATTCCAAGGAAAATTCAAAACGGAAAGACCCTCCATAGATGGCAAAATCAAAATCTCATACACCAAACGAATGGAAAACAACTGTTGACCATATTCCCGACTTGGTACATGCGTTTCCTTCGTAGAAACTGATTGTAATAATCTCGTTTTTAAAGCTAGCATAACCTCCCACTTATATGACAGTCGCATACAATTCCATTATATTGACAACAATGTACCGTCAGGAACATTATAGTAAAGTGGATGAAGATATGTATACATTATTGTTTAGGATTCCAGTTGAAGCCCGCCTCTGGATGCGGAATTTTCTCGCTGCGCAGAGGAGCAATTGGTGGATTATGCTGTTTTTTATCGGACTGTTGTCTCTTTGACATGTTTTTTTTTGCTCCATTCCAAACTCCCCATTTGTAATTTAGCGTTGTAAAATCTAATTTCACAATAAGGATAGTACAACACAACGATAAAACAAGACCGTTAATACATATAAATAAATCGGTGTTCAACGGGGATAAGGGTAAACATTATTCTAAAAAATAATTAATGTTCCTAGTCTGAGACTGAATTATCAATCAGTACATTACTTACAAGTATTTTTCTCGTAAGATTTTTTTGTGAAATGAGTCGCAAGAGCATGAGTGTTAAAACTGGATATTGATATTTGTTTAGTTCTGTATTAAAGTTTGAAAATAATTCAATGTAGGTATCGATAAAGACAATATTAAAAGATCTTACTACAATGTTAAATGGATAACCTTTAACATGTTGTTTCAGAATAAGTTTATTCAAAATATATCAAGCTAGGAGTAAGATAGTACATAACCACCGATCTTTTAGACTAAAAGAAATCTAGCATATATTTAAGCAAAAATAGTTATGATCATGACTGTGCATGCTTACTACAGGTAAAATCTAGCAAAATAAAATTGAGGTCATGCGATTTATTCACCAAACCAATTATTTAAAATATGTCATGTATAGATATAAGAAGATGTGGTATGAGACAACTCTCCATTAATATATGTATTTACTAAAATGCTGACATCAGCAACCAGAGTTCAATTGAAAAAACACAATTTTCATTTTCAACACCGTTGGTCAAATAATAATTTTGAAATACATTTCGCTTATATCACATTGAAAAATTTCAAATTATATGTTACTAGCACTAAATAAAGTAATAATGTGTGTTTGTGTGCGCCTAGTCAACACTAACCTGGACGGTCTCTTTCCATAAACCCTACATTATCTGCTGAAGTATTGCATGGAAAATATAAGTTTATAGTAAAGGAGGTAAAACAAAATGTAAGCCCTAAGCAGAATTATGTATAAACAAAGTAAGTTTGAAATTGCATTGTCAATAATTAGTTTGTAATCTTCAGATACCTAAAAAAGACGTCCAACAGAGTTCCATGCACTGGTAATTATAGTACTGCAACCAGAGTTCATTTTTTAAAACTTTAATGGTCCGGAAGAACACACACCTAAATTATATATAGATGTAAAGAGGAAAACGTGTACAAAAAGAAAAGTTGGGTCGTAAAAATCCAGAGTGGTCACAATTTTGTGAAATTGAGGTCAAAGGTCAGACCTAAAAATATCAATATTACAACCGCAAAGGACAAAAAGGAGAAATATTCTGATATTTATTCAATAGAATGCTACAAAAACGATTCAATCATAAGCATATGCTATAAGCGATGTTAAAACGACAAATTTGACTACTTATATGAAGAGCTGCCATTACAAAATGGCGTTGATTGATTTTTTTCCATTTAAGACATAGCAAAAGAAGAAGTGGCCTTGAACTTTTCACATCCATAAACTTTCATATTGTGTATAGTATTTCACTATAATATATAACAGAATTATTTTCTAAAGTATAAAACACCAGTTTATCAAATTATTTCAATATTTTTTCTATCGTTGAAAAAAACAAAATTCAGGCGCTGAAACATTGTTTTTAATTTTGCATCTTAAAGGTTATGTATTTTGTGAAAATTAGTATCTAGTTATAGATAAATACACATTGTGTATTTCAAGCAAAGTCTGGACAGAGCAATTATAACACATAATATACTATGGTCACCCGAGGCGAATGCGAGGTTTAAAAAAGAAATGAGTGAAAACCAAAGTCAGTTTGGTGTATGAACATTTTTTAGTGCGATAATCCTGGTAAAAAAGTTAACTCATTAATTTTTTTTAAAGGGAAGGATGAAAAATTATACAATACCATGCCAATTTTCTAATGTTGTAATTCAAAATCAGTCATGATCCTTATATACCTTTTAACAGCGACGCACAATAGCTCAA
>CM034350.1:97585330-97664690 GCA_019925275.1 Mytilus edulis | reverse complement strand
TAATAAAAAGTATAACTAATCGCCGTATTTGAATATCAAAAATAAGACAACTTGTGACCGAATGCCGCTATGGATTAAACTCGTGCTGCGCACTCGTTTAATCCATGCGTCGTTCGGTCACGCATTGTCTTATTTTTTTTATATTCAAATACGGCGATTAGTTATACTATAAATAACAATAATGTATAATGTATATCCAGATAACGTAACCAGATATAATCATACAGTATAATTAGATTGTACCTCGTGCAATTTTATTTTTATATGTTTGTTTGATTTCATGTTATAGGTTAAAAAATAAGTACATTCAGTTTTTACCTGTAAAAGAATGATTTTTTATGGATACAACTAGTCAGCGAAATGGTTAACTCTTGTTTCACTTTCAATTTTGACATTCTTTTTCTTTTATTGGCTTAACTCAACTCATGCATGCGTAACAAATCTCTCCCTGCTGGGATAAATTAAAGGTCAAATGATTACGTTTTTTTAGGTCGAATTATTTACTTGCAAGTGAATAATTCATCAGCGATGTTTCTTAGCTTACTAATATTTAGGCAAAATCGTACAAAATCGGCTGCTTAAAACGAATTATTATTTCAATTTTTCACTTTATCAATGATTGAACCAAACGAAATCATATTCTATTTTTCTTCATATCTCGCAGCTAGTGTCCATTTAAAATCATGTGAAAGTTCATTTTCGTGATTTTTTTTTATCGCAAATAGAGCTGTTTCTTATGCATATATCTTGGAATTTTCACTTTAAGCACTTCCTATGCCTTCTGACCCATCATATTGGTCAAATCTGCACCTAAACTATGCACGGTGAATATTTGTCCAGGAAGCAAAAATTCCTATTTCGAGACCTCCTTATTTAGATGACCTCTATTTCGTCTACACTTGGAAGCAGACTGCACATCGCGTCACCTTAATGCTAACAAGATTGCGGAGATACAGACTTAGTCAACACGAGGTAGAAAGCCATATTTAACTGGTTCTGGACGAAAAAGAAAAGAATGAAGTGAACGCCCAAATTAATAGATTCATATCTAAATTGGAGACAAGTAGGACCGCTGGAACGATCTGAAAGTTGCATTGGGAGTGAAGACGCATGCTGATTTGACCAAAATGTTACTGGACCGGTAAAGTTCAATATAATTAATATTTTATGTACACGTAATGCACCTGGGTAACAGTATTTATCATGATTTGCGTTTGTTTTATTATTTGTTACACTATAAATAGCATACAAGATCCGTCTTCTCTTGCAACTGGATTTCGTATTGACGCACGAGGAAAATAACAATTTTGATACATTGTGACAAATTCAAATTCTAAATAGTTATAAAACAATACAATGACTAGGAAAAACATTCTTATTCTAGACTGAAATCAATTGGAATAGAAGCTTACAGATTTTTATTATGTAAAAAGGTGTAATACATAATGCAAAAAATTCGGAATACATATAATGCATACCTGTTAATATTTTTGTTTAAATTATTGTAAAGTCAGTTTGAAACGGAATGTTTGTTATTAAAGTAACAACATATTTAACGAACCAGGAAATACACACACGAATTTCGGAGAGAAAATTTCAATTGGAGTCATGTCTGTTCACTGCTGCATATACCACGGATACATCGACTCTGGTTAACAAAAGTTCGAAATTGAGGTCATTCCGTCATAATACACAATTACTGTCATCTGTTGAGGTAAATACGAGGTTTTAATACTAAAAATGGTATTCGTTGAGGGCAACGGACGTAGAGATATCAGGCTTTTTTACAAAAGTATATATTTACCGAAACAAAAGACAGTGATACTGAAGTATTACATATTCCGTCCAAGGAGATCTTAAAACGGAAAATCCTTTATCAATTGGCAAAATCAACCACATTTACTTCAAACGAACGGAAACAACTGTCATAAGATTAGGGTATGTATCAGTCGACATTGTGTTATAATCTTATACGATATCATTATATGGCAATTTCAACTAAGAAAAACAAGAGGTTAATTCCTTAAATAACAATATCCTTTGATCTACCGACAATTTACCTGTATATTGTGTTGACATTCGTGGAAAAGGTCCAAGAGTACATGCTTATCATAACAATGATACTAATCAAACAGATAGGTAAATTACCGGTAGCTTAATCAAGTTCAGGTTTGTCTAGTTTTGAATTTTTGTTGTTGCTGTAACTGCTTCAACAAGTATGGAAGCAATAGCTCTTATAAAAAAAAAAACCATGCAGAACATTGTTTCAAAACTTCTCGTATTGAAAATATTTAAAAAAGAAGACAGCAAGATAGAAGATATAACGATTCAATTAAATGCAATGTCTTCCCAAATAAATAGCACGGAAAAGCGTGTTCAGGAGGTCGAAGACCGAAATACTAAAATAGAAGACAGCATTGAGGAGATGAGTCATTTTGTTATCTTGGCACTAGATAAATGAACGGAAAACTCTGATCAAATCGAAATTTTAGATCAAGCTATACATTGTTTTTCAAAATATCGTAAATAATCGGGAACTCGATGAAGTCCATGTCTCTAAGTTGTGAGCTCTTGAAGAAGGTGTCGTAGAAATAAATTGGAGATCTATGAAAAATAATTAAATTTTCACTAGGCTAAGGTATCAAACAGAAGAGGATCCGGAAATGAAAATTTCATTAACACTGAGTTTGTCATTAACAACACTATATCTTTTAGAAATGTTCATCGATTCGGGAGAAAAGATATAAAAGGAATTAGGCCTACAGAGGCTCGCTTCACATCCAGACGAAATTTTGATAATGTTTTGACATGCGCTTAACGATTGAAAGGTTACCATTGAGGGATAAAGAAACAATTCCCCCAAGAAAATAGAAATAAATCGTGAAGAACTTTACCCTATATTAAAACAGGATACAAAAGGAAAATGACAAAAAATCGGTTATAGTACGAGACCGATTTCATATCAACGGGGAACTCCACAACCCTAACATTTCTCAAGGAAGAGAACTCAGAAATAGACTCATGAGCTAACCAACAAACTCTTAGATTACTGTGAATAGTGGTCCTCCAGTTCCAACAATGCCTTACAAACGTTAAAGAACAAAAGTTGACGAGACTGAAAATACTCATTTATAGGACAGCTCAGCAAGAGGTGAATTGAAATCTTCATTTTAAACATATGGACATAATTTAAAATCTTTGGCCCAAGAATTTTCAGAAGTCGTTATCAATAACGATATCTCTATATTACGGGGCGCCGAATGGGACTCTTGTGGTTTTGTACAAAATTCAATTCTGTCATAACAAAATCATTTTTGTCTTACAAAACTATGTGCTACAGACTTGTTTTGTGAGAACTTCAATTTTGTGATGACAAAATTCATTTGTGTAGACAAAATTCATTTTTGTAGACAAAATTCATATTTGTCATGACAAAAGTCAATTTTGTCTTAAAGGTATGCAAATATAAACATATTTGCATACAAAATTGACTTTTGTTACCTGATATGGAAATTAACTCACACAAAATTGACTTTTGTGAAACAAAATTATCTTTTGTGAGACAAAATTGACTTTTGTGAGACAAAATTGACTTTTGTGAGACAAAATTGACTTTTGTGAGACAAAATTCAATTTTGTCATTTTTGTTGAGACAAAATTCAATTTTGTTGAGACAAAATTCAATTTTGTCATTTTTGTTGAGACAAAAGTCAATTTTGTTAATTTTGTTGAGACAAAAGTCAATTTTGTAAATTTTGTTGAGACAAAAGTCAATTTTGTTAATTTTGTTGAGACAAAAGTCAATTTTGTGACGACAAAATTCATTTTTGTGATGACAAAATTCAATTTTGTAACAACAAAATGGACTTTTATGAGACAAAATTGACTTTCGTGAGACAAAAATCAATTTTGTTAATTTTGTTGAGACAAAATTCAATTTTGTTAATTTTGTTGAGACAAAATTCAATTTTGTTAATTTTGTTGAGGCAAAATTCAATTTTGTCAATTTTGTTGAGACAAAAGTCAATTTTGTCAATTTTGTCTCACAAAAGTCAATTTTGTGTAACAAAAGTCAATTTTGTGTAACAAAAGTCAATTTTGTGTAACAAAAGTAATTTTTGTGTAACAAAAGTCAATTTCGTGTAACAAAAGTCGATTTTGTATGCAAATTAGTTCACAGAAACCAAACTAAACTAATTTAAATACAAAATTGACTTTTGTCGCTCAATTTTCAAATTAGGTAACAAAAGTCAAGTCTGTGTAACAAAAATGAATTTTGTCATGACAAAAGTGACTTTTGTCCGCTGATAGATAATTTTGTATGACAAAATTTCAAATTTGTAGTATGATACAAATTTTGTTAAACTGAACTCATTTTTGTTGAACAAAAGTCACTTTTGTCCGTACAAAATTGAATTTTGAGTACAAAACCACAAGAGTCCCATTCGGCGCCCCGTATATATTTGTAGAAACAAAAACAGATAAATAAGACATCATATAACTCCATAGCAGATACAGTTGGTTTAGTAAACACCAACCAAAGTTTAAAAGAAAGTCAGGTGGCATAGTCATCATTAACAAATCTGAACTTGAAAAATTTCCATATTTCAAAAACCTCCGAATTTATAGAGCGGATAAAATTTTCAAACGATCTATTTTAAAATGACAATGTATTAATGAGATGTGCATGTATACCAACAAAAGGATCTAAATACTCATCGATAGTTGCTTTTACTGAAATTGAAAACCAATTTCTTCCTTTGTCTGAACCTAAGTTATCAACACGTTTGGCTGGCGGATTTTAATGGTAAGACATCTACATTACCGGATTGTGTTATCTCAGATATCTTTTTCTTGAAATTATAAATGCTGATGATACACACACGACCGTAATCTCAAATTAAAAATGGAAGCAAACCATATACTAATATCTTCAATGTTTTAACCGTTGAGAAGCAAGTCATTTCATGGAACAATAATAAGCAAGATAAATTTGTTAAATTTGTTTAAGAAAAAAAGTCTGAAGAAAAACGGGATATAGAAAATATTCTTGATCAATTAATCGATCGAAATGATACTGTGCAACAAACCGATATTGATACGGCAATGAATAAAATTACAATGGTTCTTTTGCTACAGCAAAGAAACGTCTTAGCAAACAAGCATATACACACTTTTACTCAAAGATACGTAACCTCTTAATACCTGTGGAATTTGCAATTACAACTGTTTGATGCACTTATACTTCCTGTTCTTACATATGGGTGCGAAATATGGGGATTCGAAAACAATATTATGATGGAAAAAAATCAACTAAAATTTTGCCGGAATGTGTTAAAAATTAGATCCTCAACACCAAATTTTATGACGTATGGAAAACTTGGCCGTACCCCGTTAGATAACGTAATAAAAGTTAAAATTCTATGTTTCTGGAACAAACTTTTCGCCAATGATATTAAACTAAGCAATATACTATATCCTTTTCACGATGAAGTCTGATTTGGTGACGCGATTCAAATCTTAGATCTACTCTGCACGTTTTATACCTTCGATTGGTTCAAAGTATTGATGCTAAGAAAAAATATAACATTCTGTTACCTTGCAGCTTACTACTAAGTTTTATTAAAGTATGTCTCAAAGCATTTCTTTAGCGCACACAATGTCAGACATATTTGACCGCTACGACACAAACACTCTATAAAGTCTGATAAATTGACACACAGCACAAAGACAAGTTATAAAAGACAGAAGTATTTTTGACTGGAAGAAATTTCTATATGAAAAAAAACCAAACAGACTCTCCTTAATTTCTTTGATAGTTTTACTAGTATTCTACGAACTTTGACTACTCCCCCTTTTTATGATTCCATCTACAATCAAGCTTTACTTAGTCGGAATGTTTTGAAATCAAGAAAATGTCAAATTCTTTTTGGATACTGCTGTTAATTGCTGTCGTTAATTCTTCTGATACGGCTGTGATTGTTCTGTGTTTACAGTACTGTACAAGCAGATGAAACATACCAGCTAGTTGTTGGTTCTGCAGAGAGATATTATCAGTGTAACATGTGTAAAGAGCAGGCCAATACTTAGTAATTGATTTGCCTATTCACCAACTATGTGGCTGCCTTTTCCAGGAATTCGTGAACGGCTGCCTGTTGTAAATGCTTTCATTAGATGCGACACAACTTATTCTCTTTGTGGAGTAGGTAAGTAATCAGTCTATATTACTTATAAGAATACGCACACTGATTTCAGTGGTTTGCAGAGCTTCGGGAGTCCTGAAGCCATTGAAATATGCGAAAAAGTCAGCTACAAAGTTTTATGATAAACAAAATAATTATTTCTTCATGATATGAAAAATATACTCGTCAAGCTATCAACCATAAATAGTTACAAGTCTAGTAAGTTTCTTTCCTATGGATGGCACTGAAACATAATGTTTAATGTGCGTCTTTTCAAACTAAAAAGTTGACAGCATTAACCATTTCTAGACCCCTTTTCCATCATCGTTAGAGTACGGATGTCGAGAGGATAATAATGCATTTCACCCCGATCTTTTGTTTTCATGAAATGCAAATCTCCATGTAAATATTTTTTGTGTTTTTCACAACAAAACCTTACATGCTGTGCATTTGTCAGGGGTCAGAAAAATGCAGAAATTCCCAATCTAGTGTTTTTACAGATGACACGTAATAAACTACATGCTGAAGTCTATTGTTTGGGCCTCTTCGTTGGATTTTAGCTACGTTGTAACTGTTTGCGAGATATTTAGTGGTTTTTGGTTTTTATGAATTTCATAAACGAGCTTTTGCCAAAGACCCGTTGAAGGTAGTAGACCTCAAGTACAAACACAATTTATCATTTATTTCACAATTTGAATATCACTAGACAAGGTGACATCTGTAAATATGTGTTGAATAATATAAAGTTTTTGAAAAGCCTAAAGTTTCATTTAAATTGACGTTTTGAATTTATTCTTTTTTGGCGTTTTCGAGATAATATTTGATTTAAACAAATGTCTAAGGCCATATAGTACAAGTTTGTGTGACGATTGAATTTTGCGAATATTGAGTCTGGTCACCGTACTATGTGCTAATTATTTTTTTTTGGCGTTCAAGGAATATGTAACATAAAAGATGTTGGCTTTCGAGGAAGACACCAATGGTATATGAACACTCTATAGACAAAAAGACAAAATAAATACGTAAAAATGAACGACAAGAATACTAAAAATGACCCTTCCACCGTTAATCAATGGCGGGATATATAAATACTGATCCCCTTAAGCTGGGGTCACACATTCACGATTTTTACTACCGTTCTTGACAGGACCATTCCCGATTAAAATTTATTAAAAGTCTGATCAAGATCCTGTGAATCGTGGATGGAAATTCAAACTTAAATTAAAATTTGTAAAAAAAATAATTTGATCACGACAACAATCAGATAGTGTTCAGGAAGCACCGATATTCAACCGTTTCTAAGCGAATAAGTCCCGATAATCCCGTTCTGAATCCGCTTCTAATCCGATTTGTATTTTTCGCCAGGTAAAATTCGACCGAGTCTGTCACGACTGCGTCCCGACTCTACCGAATGTAATCCGACTGAGATCAGACAGTGACCAGACAGTGAACCGACGCTGACGAAAGTTATTTGTTCGAAAACTGTCGGCATGTTCGGGATGATCAGGTACTGTCGGAACGTAATCCTATCACGGTCCGCTCTATCGCATTGCAAACGGCTTTGTCTGGTCTCAGTCGTATTGTATTCTGTAGTTGTCGGGACTCTGACGTGGGTATCATTGACGAATTTCGTATTAATAACGGGACTGTTTCGGAACGGTTTCGGCAAAAAACGGTTCGCAATCGACAAGATCTGGATGCAATCTGGACTCAATCGGCAGAAAAACAGCTATGAAAAATTACTCCGGATCATTCCCGTTCTACAGGACACCGTCCAGAATACACAAGACATTGTTACGAATTCGATCCGATACAGCAGAATCTGTCACGACATAGCCACGATTGTAATCCGATTAGACAAAATCGGCTGAGTTGCCCCGAATGTTACGGGACGCACCTAACTGTCGGGATGCTTTGCCGAACTATTCGGACCCTTCCCGATCCGTAGGAATCTGTTACGAACTAAAACGAATGCGTTCAGACAATGATAGGACATTCCAGATAATTGAGGATACCAATCCGACTTTTTCACTTTTCGTATCGTATTGCTGTCTGATCTCAAACGGGAGCAATAATCGGCAATCGGGAGCAATAATCGGCAATGTGTGAACCCCGCATTACAGGTCGAACAATTGATGTTAATTAAACCTGCTGACTGCCATTGGAGATTGCCAAATAAAATTGATCACTAGATGTAACAAAATGGATCTTAATATAAATCTAATACTAAACAGAAAAAAAATACTTGTGGCCACGATGTTATGCCACAAATATAAGGTGTCAACATTTTTTTAGTACACCAGTTCCGGATTTCGACAATAAATGTCTCTTCAGTGATGTTAGGGATCGAAACGGTATTTGGAAGGCCATATAAAACGTATCCTCATTTTTAGATAAACTCTTGAATTTAAAGAGTCAATATAGGATGAACGGATCATATAAACCGGAGGGAAAATATGATACAAGCCCAAACGAAAAAATATAAACGAGTCTAAATTGAAAACTACGTTCAAACCTATGATTGCGTTGGATGAAAATCGCAATTTTTATACGTGTGCATGTAAAATAAATTTCGTTGTAGAAGGGTCTTAAAACAGCACAAACAACGTTTTCCAAAAGACCACAAAAGTGAAAAAGTATATTTAAACAAAACGCATTTGACTTACAGGTCGAACAACTGATGTTCTTTAACCCTGCTGACTGCCATTGGCGATTGCCAAATAAAATTGATCACAAGATGTAACAAAATGGATCTTAATATCAATTTAATACTGAACAGCAAAAAAATTACTTGTGGCCACGACGTTATGCCACAAACATAAGGTGTCAATATTTTTTTAGTACACCAGATCTGGATTTCGACAATAAATGTCTCCAGTGATGTTAGGGATCGAAACGGTATTTGGAAGGCCATATGAAACGTATCCTCATTTTTAGATAAACTCTTGAATTTAAAGAGTCAATATAGTATGAACGGATCATATAAACCGGAGGGAAAATATGATACAAGCCCAAACGAAAAAATATAAACGAGTCTAAATTGAAAACTACGCTCAAACCTATGATTGCGTTGGATGAAAATCGCAATTCTTATACGTGTGCATGTAAAACAAATTTCGTTGTAGAAGGTTCTAAAAACAGCACAAACAACATTTTCCAAAAGACCAAAAAAGTGAAAAAGTATATTTAAACAAAACGCATTTGACTTACAGGTCGAACAACTGATGTTCTTTAACCCTGCTGACTGCCATTGGCGATTGCCAAATAAAATTGATCACAAGGTGTAACAAAATGGATCTTAATATCAATTTAATACGGAACAGCAAAACAAATACTTGTGGACACGAGGTTATGCCACAAACATAAGGTGTCAATATTTTTTTAGTACACCAGATCCGGATTTCGACAATAAATGCCTCCAGTGATGTTAGGGATCGACACGGTATTTGGAAGGCCATATAAAAAGTATCCTCATTTTTAGATAAACTCTTGAATTTAAAGAGTCAATATAGGATGAACGGATCATATAAACCGGAGGGAAAATATGATAAAAGCCCAAACGAAAAAATATAAACGAGTCTAAATTGAAAACTACGCTCAAACCTATGATTGCGTTGGATAAAAACCACAATTCTTATACGTGTGTATGTAAAACAAATTTCGTTGTAGAAGGGTATAAAAACAGCACAAACAACATTTTCCAAAAGACCAAAAAAGTGAAAAAGTGTATTTAAACAAAACGCATTTTATATATATAAATGTGTTCTTCTGCATACCAGACTGAACTTATAATGTTGGATTGGTATTTATAACAATACATTTAACGCATGATCCTGTGTGAAAACACGGGGAATTGTACCACAATTAACATGATTAATGCAATTCCGCTAAGAAGCCTATTCGTTTAGAAAAAAAATGCTGTAAAATACAGGTAACTAATTATTACAATAATTTTAAATTAAAGAAATAGTACTAAATATTAGAAGTAAATTTCCAGTACTACAGATTTTAAGTACAGAAATATGCAAAAGTAGGAGTGCATGAACGTCTGATTAAAAAGGTAACAGGAACTCCTCGAGGGAATTATAAAATCTGAGTTTGTGTCCCTTATTTTGAGTGGTGTTATCTGATTCATTACAAATGTATCAGAAAATCATCCGTCGTGATTCGTGTACTGTGTATTCCGCATTCCTATAAGATTAAGAAACTTTTACTACCTGTTGAAGTTCAATCTTTAATACATAACAAATGTAGCCTGATCCAAGGAAGTAACATTTTTTTAGGAAGATACCAAGATGACAAGAAATGTCGTTAAAATAAAATAAAATGAAGCTTAAATTCCAAATTGATATAATCAGGACATCATAATAACTAAACCTGATAACAGTATATCGTTATATATGTTCCAGACTAAACCAAGCTGATGCATACATAGTTTAATTGCTGATATCAAGAATGTTCACAGTCTCACTATAGAAATCCTTGCTGATATATATACCAATTGCATGCCTTTTTCGAAGGTTTTCGAGAAATTCCTATCTTTACCGAAGTCATCAGAAATAGTTTGTACTTGCATTCTGACCGTCTTCGTATGATCACTAGGTGAATTGTATAACACAAAATTCTTAACAGCTGCGAAAGGTTACATTATACAAATAAAATATAAGAAAAAAATTGCTGCAAAATCTATATTAAAATTTCCCCTGAAATGGAAATAATTCACAGAACCCTTTTGACATAAACAGACCTTATAAATTGTGAACACGGAACATTGTTAGGGTTCATGTGTCACCGTGTTTGTACTTTTCTGTTATCAATATTTCTATGTTTAGAACATTTTGTATAAAAGGATTTAGTAATGATTTGGTAGTTACTTGCTTTTAGTTGTAAATATTAAGGTTACACAAAAACCTTTGTAGTTAAACGAAAGGTACTCGGTTTCAATCAAAGACGATATAGGAATGTCTTACTAGATGCAACTTAGATGCTGTCGAACGAATATCACAACGTTTAAACCAAACATTTCTCTATGAGGTGGGCTTCTTATATTGCGGCTTTCTCAGATGACCAAGTTATTAAAACATGCTGCATACAAACCGCCTTATTTTTTACTAGTAAAATTCATAAATAATTTCTTATTATTATTTTATGTCCATTATGGTTCCATTAGAAAAATCGATTGACCTATTTTCCTGTCTTAGGTTTTCAAATGCATATATCTAAAAATAAATTACCACTCTACTCCGGCCTCCAAAAGAAGTAAATACATAAGTAAAAATAAAATTAATATATAAATAAAAACACCTACAACAAAAAAAAAAACAGCCGCCCCATAAAATAGTACATAAATCTATTTGAAGAATTCTATAACTTTGATATACAACACGTTAACTACGAGAGAAAAACCCTGTTTGTTCCAATTTTCCAATGCGTTTTAAAATATTGTTGTTAATTTGTCGTTGTTTTCTATCTAGCGGAAAGGATTGAAACTCTGTCAGGTCGACTGAAATTTACTTTTGTATTTATATGTCCTCGGCAAATAAATGATAGCCACCAAAGAAAGTGACAATTAAGTTATAAAACTTTTGCATTCATCTTTACGCAGAGTCCTTGTAAGTAAATGCAACAACAGAAAAAAAGCTTTTGTAATGTAAGGTAGGCATGTACTGATGTCTAAGGTCTAACTGAAAGGTCCCCAATATCATACCATGATCAGGAAGCAACAGAACATTAGACACGTTATAACGTTCTACACTTCGACATACATAATCCTTATACTTGAACGGCGTGATGTTAGTAATGCACATCTGTGAAATTCTCACGACTTTTCTGATATACCTAACATTCATGTCATTTCATTTCTTCGCTAACTACTACACAGAAGGTAAGTGCGCAGTAGACGACATATTCATAAATAAAACACTTTGTATCATTCCATTTCAATTCTTTAATAAAAAAAATAATAATTATAAAACAGTTTTGATACAAAAACAAACACAATCATGTGTACTATCAAGATATTTTATTTGAATATTAAGAATCTAATTCAAGACATGAAGCTTTTTGTTTGCTGTCAGATTATGCCCCTTTTATATTCTGGGATTTTTATTTTCTGTCATGAGGAAGACATATGTTGCAGACGTCATTCATCGTTATACTAGATATACTCAGGAAAGAAACTCAAATTAATCCACTTGTAATTATTGCCCAAATCGTTAAAAATATTATCATATCATTGATTAGATTTCCATATGGAAAATTTGTTTTCATGAATTGCATCCAATTGGATGTTGTCCATCAAATTGTTTTTTCGTTTTATGGTTTGTATATTAATCAGGATAATTGTTTTAACATTTTGAATATTTTACATGTTGTCATTTCGGGGTCTCTTAGCTTACTAATCGAAATGGGTTTCGCTCATTGTAGAATACCATACGATGATCTATAGTCTCTTTAACCTAAGTCATTTGTTTTTCTCCTTTCAAAGGTCATTGGCAATCACACCTCTCACTGGATTTGTCATAAGTTGTGGGTCAAGTCAAATTTTAAATACCTGCCAGCAAGAAAGAAAACACATACAAGTATAATAAAATTCAAACACACCCGTTAACATGTATATACAGTTAATTTGTTAACCTCAACATTTTTCTTACTGAAAACTCATTATTAAAAGGGGAAGTTTTACATAAATTACCGTTATTAGCTAAAGTCAAATGTGCTCACCCATGTTAACTGTGTAGTAATGTACTGACTTTATGTTTCAACTATAGAATGAAGATCCTAGTTTTGTTAACGGCTTGTCTTCTGGTGGCAGCTGATGCCAGACCGACAAAAGAGTAAGTATTTACTACGATTTATCAAATACTCTTTTACTCATAAGAAAACTGCATTATTTATTATAAGTGAATTAAAAACCAAACGATATCTCGAGGTCTGGGCACGATCTTCAACGTATCTATACGTGTTATATTTTAACTCGGCCAAAATTCATGCAAGGACTATCAAAATCAAAATGGCTAATATATAGGGAATAGATATAGACATTTTTTAACGAGGCTATTGATTTTGGAATATTGTAAAGATCGTTGACGTTATAGATCCCCAAAAAGTTGTTAAAAGAGGGACAAAGGATACCAAAGGGACAGTCAAACTCGTAAATCTAAAACAAACTGACAACACCATGGCTAAAAATGAAAAAGACAAACAGAAAAACAATAGTACACATGACACAACATAGAAAACTAAAGAATAAACAACACGAACCCCACCAAAAACTATGGGTGATCTCAGGTGCTCCGGAAGGGTAAGCAGAGCCTGCTCCACATGCGGCACCCGTCGTGTTGCTTATGTGATTACAAATCCGGTAAATAGTCTAATTCGGTAGGTCAAATTCATGAAAGGGAAGGGGATTGTAGTTACGACGTAAGGAACATATCCGATATCATTTGTGAAAGGGTTATTCCATAACGGTCAACCAGCTCGTGATGGCGTCCGTAAAATTTACGAAGGGATGATTTCAACTTCACCATTTGGAACTCTTGGTTTAATAGCTTCCTTGTGAGCAGTTACCCTCTATCAAGAAAATCATGATAGGAAACGCAAGCACGGGAATATCGTATCAATTGGGAGATATATACCCCGTATGCAGGTGCTGCTGGAATGTTGCTACTTAGAAATGGAAAGTTCACAATTGGAAAGCTGAAATCATCTCTTTTGTCGTAAAGTTTTGTCTTCAACCGACCCTCATTGTCAATTTCTAGATGTAACTTACATTATTCAAACCGTTCATAAGATTTTGAATTAATCTACTGTCTACCCCCACAACTCTTCCCCTTTCCAGTCAATGGTGGACATTTTTTCTTTACCTGTTATTCTTATATTCAGGGAGAGATTCCTGAAAGACACATTCCAGGGTGTATTAGATCAACTGAAGGTTCAACTCCATGCCTTGGGAGGTACATTTACAGATACATTTAAACAAGTTGGACAAGCTGCTGCACAGTCTGGATCAGATTTACTGAGTCAGGCTTTACAACAAGCAACACAACTTGCTGCAACTGGGGCAACAAGTAAGTAATTCAAACAAAGCCAATGCCTAGATTATAGGTTTTTCTATATCGGAGCTGTGTATCAGTGTTATTTGAAATGAACTTATTTGCGTAGATTTATGCATTGACGCCTTGAATTAATATATTTTTTAAACTCATTTCGTTTTTTCAGATCTTCTAACAAATCTTCAACACACCTCAGATCAAGATCCAAGGTATTAAACAATGTGTTTTAGATTTTCTACTGTTTTATTTTGTTCATGCTATCATACGTTGCAAAAAGCAATATTTTGCATTAAAGTTTTAATGTTTGATTAACAAATGTTTCAAAAGCCTATTTATTAGATATTGGTTTTGAATCCTTTGTTTCTGTTTTCGTGTTACTATTTGAAAAATACTGTTTTATCATATTTGGTTATTCCAAAGCATAAGTAAAACGACATTTGTTGCATGCCAATTTGCTGGGTAAATCTTTTCATAGATCAAATATACAAATTAACATTAATTTAATGGTCAGACATGCAACAATGGTGCATGCTATTAATTGCGAAATGTTTTCCGGAAAACATACTGTTGAAGCCTAAACTTTGAATATTATTGTATCTATATTGTTGAAAAAAGTTGTTTATACTTAATCTGAAACTATGTTCTTTAGCAAGAGATTTCTTAAGGATGACGTACAGCACATATTGTCACAATTGAAACTTCAGTTGAATGCATTAGGTGGAACTTTCAATGAAACCTTCAAACAAGTCGGGCAAGCTGCTGCACAGCAAGGAACAGATTTGTTACACCAAGCTTTACAACAAGGAACAAATCTTGCAGTGAAAGGAGCTTTTAGTATGTGTGTTTGATAACGTTTGGTTTTTAATTATTCACATGTTTAAATATAAACAAATTGTCTATTTTTTCGATCCAATCCGTGCGAATAATGTTTCTGAGTTACAGAAAGCAGCGAACTTTTATTGCAACTCACAATCTATTACTTTGCCTATTTAAAATTTATACAACTTGAATGCAACGATCAGTAAGCAGAGATCGAGTTGCGTCTATCCTGTGTTCTGAAACAACAAAGAAAGCTAGTTTTATTGCATACCACATATGTTTGTAGGTCGAGATGATTATTTAAAGCACGAAAACAAATACTTAATGATTTTTCCGCCAAGAAAAGGCGTATGTTATGTGAAGTGCATTGCCTGATTCCATGAAGTTAAATCTAGGAGAGAACTTCGACTACAGGATATCTTATATAATCTCTCTTGTAGCCAAAGAACACAATTTTCCTTAACAAAATTATGCTATGAACATAAACATTTTTTTCTCCAATACCCTGACATTACCGTGGTAATTTTATGAATTAGAAATTATTTTGAAACACTGTTAATGATTTACTCTCTTTAATTCTAGACATGAATAAAAAGAGATGTGAAATTAACGTTCAGTTAGACATGAACTAAACATAAAAAGGCCATAAAATATATTTTCGAATTTGTTGTTCCATACTTCCCGTGCGACGAAATAAAGAAAACAAGATGGCAATTATACAAATTTTCGGATAAATTATTTTGAATCTAAAAATTCTTGAAAGAGAAACTATAAGTGCTGAACATGGTGAAATGCAAAAAACGTTTGAAAAAATTTGACGGTACACTGAAAAAAGAAGAAACACGTAGGACAACTTGCTGCTCCATAAGGAACAGATCCCTAGAGCGACTGCTATTCTATTTCTTAAAAAAAAAAAGTTGTGAATCTACTTTGGGTGTCTGGAACCAAAACTTAAGTTCATCTATTAGTGTATTGTATTCCACTTTCCTTTAACCATTATCATTGATATCGTTTTGACAGCCCTTCTATTATCTGTTATTCCAGATATGCATGTCACATAAGTTGAAATTTATGTATAATATAAAACATATATTTTTTTTAAACTTTTACTCGAAAGTGTGTACCATGTTGTAATTTTGTAATCGCGTTCCAGGTTATTGTTTGGTGTTTCCTTTTCTTGTCGGAAGCTTGTGCTTTTCTTCTGAGAAAATATGTATTGGAGTGAAATACTTTTTTTATACATTATTACCATTGCATTGTTATAAGCAGATCTATTCAGTATTATGAAGACCTACTATTCTCTTTTTCAGATTTGTTGACTAATCTTGCCCACCCTGATGGCACAAAAGCAAGGTAATACGCTCATGTTACCAAATCTTCAACACTTGTATATTTCGCTTTTATAGCAACATAACGTAGTAGCTTTAAAAAACACTAAACCATTGAAGGCCGTCTTTGTGTTTTGCATGAGAAGACTTATTTTCTTTTGAAAAGATTTTTTTTTATATCTCAAGGTATTATAAGTTCAACTTATTTGATATACGGGCAATTGTTTCAATGTTTTAAAAAGTGGTAGGAATCAAATTTAGTTTAATCACAAGAAATTATACATAAGACGTTTTTGTTATCAATGAAGACCATACGGCTACTTACATTTGAACTTTGGTGGACAATAGTCTCAATCGATCCACATCTCCTTATTTTTATATTGTAGAATAAACTGACGATATCCTTATGCAAACGTATGTCTGTTTTTTCTTCGTCATTACATGTTCAAATAAGATATTTCAATGCTACTTTGTACTTCATTTAATATGCTATCAACTTAAGATTATGGATTACTTTTTCCAGCAAAAGATTCTTGAAAGACACATTTCAAGGAGTTTTGGACAAGCTTAATGAACAACTAACTGCTCTTGGACAAACATTTAAAGAAACATTTAAACAAGTAGGACAAGTTGCTGCCCAACAAGGAACAGATCTGTTGAACCAAGCTTTACAACAAGGAGCACAAGTAGCCGCTAATGGGGCAACTAGTAAGAGCCAGCATTGAATGTTATCAAAATGAATCATACAATTGACAACATAAAAAAACTGTGTAACCATTTATGTAGCATAACTAAAAAGTAACGTTGCATATCTGTTTAAAACAATTTCGAAGGCAAACTAAACAAACTATCTATGAAATGATATGAAACAATATTACAAATGGTGTAGCATTCGCTTGTTTTCTTTGGTCATTACGATCACATGTTTCAAAGTTTATTTCATGTATCGAGACCTTGTTTTGTTTTGAAGTATATTTGCACTATATGTTTCTATTTTCAAAACTATACATTGACGGTCAACATAAAAAATCTTGCAAAATTTTGATGTATGACGTCATGGCTTCACAAATAATAACGGTTACCTTCGAAGCGCCTCGGCAGAAATTAAGAAAATCAAGTTAAATTTCTTGCAAAACACAATTCAATAATACACAGAAAGAAAATTGAACACCATTTTCATGATACATCATTTACATATGAAATATATATAATTAAGAACTTTCACTCGATCATTATGTTATATATGGACTGACACTTGGATTTCGTCCAAATATAATATGTCCTACTAGTGTAAATGTTTATCTGGTGAAGTCTTTTAGTCAAAGCATATTAAATACACTTTAATAGTAGTTTATCTAAGTTGTGTATCCGATATGAAAATGGCAATATAAAATAGTTTAAAAGATGTAATAACCGATTTTTATTTTCAAATTAAGATCTTCTGACTAACCTTCAGCATCCCGACGGAACAAGGTAATGTATATTTCACGGAACAATATTCAAATCAAATCAAATCAAATATTTTATTGTCATATAAACTTTACAGTTTGTGACCAACATATATTAATACAATAAACACAATAAACATATATACATACATATTAAACACACAAAATATGAACAGCATTAAAATTTATAACAACAAACAAGTTGTTAAGAGTCCCCTGCCCTCAGTTCTAATGACTTTTTCAAGAAGGATCCTAACTTATTTGTTTGTAAAGGCGATTACTAGTATGTCTATTTCTTCATTTTTGAAACGTACATCTTTATTGGTAATCAAACCACGCATCCCTTTTTCATATTGCTTTGAGTGCATTAGGTACATTATCTTAATGAGGGTTTGATATTAGATTTATAATAGACAAACACTGAGGTATGTATCCTTATCATTGACTCTAACTTATTGTACTGTAGGAAACACTTTATTGTCTCGTGGAGTAGCATCCACCTTTTGGGTTATGTTATCTCCAATGAACTTTATTTTCCCGTTCTGAATTATTTTACAGTATCAGATGCAGTTTAAACCAGAAAGATGTGAAGTGCACACACAAGTCTATATCGTACAAATTTGTTTTGTAAATGTCTTTAAAAGATCAATTGATTTAAATAAATTACAGAAAAAGGTTCTTGAAAGATACATTTCAAGGTGTCCTGGATCAACTGAAGGTGCAACTCCATGCTTTGGGTGAAACCTTTGGGGAAACTTTCAAGCAAGTGGGACAGGCTGCTGCACAACAAGGAACAGATCTACTTAACCAAGCCCTGACACAAGGAACACAGTTAGCAGCTAATGGAGCAACAAGTAAAACTTATTCTCAAATATACAAACGATTAGATATAATGCAATTCTAACAGAAGCAAACAAAAGCTATACAACCATAAAATACAGATTTGAGTTTGCAATTTGTCATGATTCTGCACTTTAAATACAAATAATAAGAAAAAAATCTGCAGCTTTATCAATTGTGTTCATATTTTATGCAATGTGTTGTCTGTATCAAATTGTGATGTTTGACTCGGTGGTTGCATTGCAATTGGTGCATCACACTTTGGTTAATTGAATTTAAATCTATTGCCTTTTGCGTGTTGATAAAATTAACTTAAAAAGAAGTTATAATATTTTAGCGCTTAAAATAATTCATTGTTTCTGGGGTTTTAAAAAATTATCTGTTATAATGTGAAATTCTTTTCATGTATAATCTTGCAAAAAGTAAAATCACAAAAATACTGAAATCAAAGTCTAAAGCTTAAACATATAAAACGAATGGACAACAACTGTCATATTTCAGACTTGGTACACTTAGACTTCTTCGAGATTGATATGTCCGTCCATTGAACTCCTCTGGAGTATATTTTCATTAAGAATAAACAAACAAAAGTTCAATGTATTATGCTTATTGAAACTCACCTCATACAATTAAGATGAACATTAAGAATTTTCGAAATAATCAACTGTAAAAAAACATCACTTGAAACGAACAAAAATTCCTGGATTCAAAATTAACATTAATTCACAGGACTGAACAAGGTAGTTGCGTTCGATTTATGAGCTACTGCTGAATATAACAAATTTTAAATGTTTGTCTAAATGATGTTCACATTCCTCTTGTAATTGAAAATGCATTATAAGATTATATAGGATGGATGAATAGTTCACATCATGAAGATAATCAGATGAAGCTGCAGCTTTATTTTTTTTTAAATTTATTTCTAACAGATCTTCTTACTAACCTTCAACATGCAGCAGTCACGGACGGAACAAGGTAGTTCTTATTATGTATACAATAAAGTTGCATGATAAAAATGTTCATTTTTATTTGTCAATTCTCAATTGTGTAAAAAGCTGAAACGGACAGTATTGAAAGAAAGGGTCAAGTCAAGTACACAGCCAATCATTTTAAGAAAGAAAGCTGGCATTTTTATTTTGAATGGGTAAACTGTCAAAGATGACTATTTTAATTCTTTTAATTTAACGAAGGTCTCCATTTATACCATAGTTTATGGGTTGGCTATATCTTCACACTCGATTGTAAAATATTTTGTATGCCGATACAGATTTAACAATGGCTTTAATATAATAAAATTTGAATTTTCTCAACAGGAAACGATTCTTAAAAGACACATTCCAGGGTGTCTTGGACAAACTTAAAGAACAACTAAATGCTCTTGGACAAACTTTTGGAGAAACATTCAAACAAGTTGGACAAGTTGCTGCACAATCAGGAACAGATCTTTTAAACCAAGCTTTACAACAAGGAGCACAGCTGGCTGCAAATGGAGCTACAAGTAAACATCTTATTTCATCCAATACCAGAGAGATATTCAAGCTTTACCAATGATATCGCAATGTTTCATACGTGCGTTATGTTCAGGATAACACATAACCTTATAATAAGATGTTCAAAGATCTGTTTCAATATTTTAAAAGGCGTATCTTTTCGCTTGAAACATTTGCTCTAGGGGATAAGCAGAAGTATCATATGCATCAATATTATCTTCAAGAAAACGTAGGGTTTCGAGGGCGCTTATGGAAATGTTCTTATTATGTAGTTTTAGTCGTTTTAATAATTTTGATTCAATTTTCAAAAGTAAAAAAAAAAACGATCAACGAAGCAATAAATAACAGGAGACTATAATGTTTTGTGTTTTCATTAACTCAGTTAAGAGTTACATTTGATCATATTCACAATTAAAGAAATACAACAAACAGTACACAAAACTCAACACCAGAAATTTCCTAATAGAAATTTACATATCCTCCATCGCCGTTCACACTTTCGACGAAAACAGTTACTTACGCGTTTAATCAGATCACATCGTTTTTATTTCAGATCTCGTGACAAATCTCCAAAATCCAGATGCAACAAGGTAAACATCAAAGGAGTAGGTCCAGTAAGGGCCGATTTTGGCCTCAAATTTCAGATTCATCTAACGAAATATTTTGGACACTTTTCGAACACTTTAGTGTTTATTTTACTTGATTCAATTCGTTTCTGTGAAAGATATACAGATGGTTTTTGTCAAATATGAAAGTGGCCGCATCCGTGTTCATTCTCAACCTTTATATATGTTATGTATTATCATCAAATACAAATTACTTTTCAATATTATGGATGAACACGAATGCGACCACTTTCATTTCACACGGAAACTGTCTACAATTTAACTAAATTGCTAAAATTGTGAAGATTTCAGTAATTTAGCATGACTTAATTAATGATAGTAGTACCCGATATATGTGCATTGTATTGTCAAATAAAGGCAACAGTAGTATACCGCTGTTCAAAACTCATAAATCCATGGACAAAAAACAAAATCGGGGTAACAAACTAAAACCGAGGGAAACGCATTAAATATAAGAGGAGAACAACGACACAACACCGAAACGGACCAAGCAACAGACAAAACACCACGAGAATAACAAATATAACATCAAAACCAAATATATGAATTAGGGATAGACAAGTACCGTGCCACGTCTTATCTCAAAAATAAGAGAAAACACAAACGACTCAACGTTAAAATGCAACACACACACAGAAACGAACAATATTATAACAATGGCCATCTTCCTGACTTGGTACAGGACACTTTTAAAGGGGAATAAAAGTGGTGGGTTGAACCTGGTTTTATGGCATGCCAAACCTCGCACTTTAATGGCACAGTTAAATATAACATTGAAATGAAAACAAAATATTACAGGACTACAATACAAATAAAAAACAGAAACATATTAGACAAAGAAAAGCATGATTAATAGATAACAAAAAGCATCAGGTTTAAAATTCAATACGCCAAAAACGCGTCTAGTCCACACGAGACTCACCAGTGACGCCCAGATATAAAAGATCGAAAGTGAAAAAAATACAAAATTGTACAGCACTGAAGATCAAAAGTTGAAAAGGTTTTGCCAAATACGGCATTGTTTGTATGCCCAGGATAAGAACATTCATATTATATAAAACAATTCACGCTATTGCAAACAGTAAATTTTAACAAATGAATATGAAAGAGATATACATAATGAAACTGAAGTAAAAACTAATTACAGAAAACTAAATTACAGAAAACTAAACCCGAATACATAACGCCCAGATATACAAGATCGAAAGTGAAAAAAGTACAAAGTTGTACAGCACTGAAGATCAAAAGTTGAAAAGGTTTTGCTAAATACGGCAAAAACAAAAACAGCCCACATTTGTGTAGCAGAAGCATTCTGCTTTCCAATAAATAGCTAAAAATTTTACATTTCAACAACTTTGTAAAACTGCTATATTTTGGGGCCAAAAAAGGTTCTTACTAAACCTACTTCTTTGTCAAAGACACTGTAAGGTTAATTTCAATTAGACATTAAAAGCTGGTGACCATTTTTTGTTTAAAAAAATAGATTCTATAAAATTTAGTATTTTTTTCTTTCTGTATTATTCGGCTGATAATGTCTTACATCTTAATTAAAAAAAAACACAGTATATTTTCGTCCTTAACAAATATCTACTGTAATATAATGCGTTTCATTTTATTACTGCAGGAAAAGATTTTTAAAAGACACATTTCAAGGAGTTCTTGATAAACTTAATGAACAGCTAAAAGCTCTCGGAAACACATTTACAGAAACCTTTAAACAAGTAGGACAAGTTGCTGCTCAACAAGGAACGGATCTGTTGAATCAAGCTTTACAACAAGGAGCACAGCTTGCTGCTAATGGCGCAACAAGTAAGCATCTACTAGTATTCATATATTGTAGTATAATAGGAAAATAAGAAAATTTGTAGTTTAATTTCAAATCATTATTTATGAATTTATAGATTTCAAAAGATTAACAACTGACATAATAGTAGAGAGATCTCTTACGTTAATAAAACAACAACAACAACAAAAAAGTTGAACATCCTCCTTGATTTATCTTAGAGTTGGTATTTTGTGATACATGTAAGAATCTTATGATAGAAAAAGGATACTTTTTTTGTGAGAAAACCCCACATTCTCAACAAAAATTTTTACGAACAAGCCGAACGAAATCTAAATTTATTCAACATATTGGCTTTATAAGAGCCGTTGATGTGTGTTTGTTATAGTTTTACTTATATCATATATTCAATTTGTAATACAAAATCATCGAACATTTTATCACACCAATAAGAAAATTACTTTCCAGTATGTTCAATTCATTCAGAATTGGAAACGTATCTAACCAAACAAATTATATAACACAAAGAGAAAAAAAAATTGATGAAAAAGTAAGCATATTGACTCTGATAATGTATGACTTAATATCAAATGTCATTCATTTTTTTATTGACCTTTTACGACATGATATTTAGTTGTGAAAGAAGTTAGAAAACCCATAACAATCTGACTGTCCCGCAGCTCCCGTTTCCCTTTCGAAAAAAAATGTTCAAATTTTTAATCACCACTTTTTCTTATTTCAGATCTTGTAACAAATCTTCAAATCCTGATGCAGCAAGGTATAAAAATCAAATATTGTCATAAAATTAACGCAGTAAATAATGGCAACAGTAGTATAAAGTAAAATCACAAAAATACTGAACTTAAGAGTATACCGCTGACCAATAGTCATAGCTCGTTTAAGCAAAAACAAATCCGGGTGACAACAAAAGCAATCGATAATATACATACACTAGTAAACGGATTCTAAATATCAACTGCCATATACCTGACTTAGTACATAACTTTTTAAGGGGAAATAGTGGGTTGAACATGGCTAACCAAACCTCCCGCTTTTATGGCAATGTTAAAAAATACCGCTAAAATGGCAACACTCCGTGACAATAATACTGTATAACAAATGCATGAACACGCAGCACAGAGAAATACCTAAATCATCAATATAATTGTACATTTCAACTGTGTAGAATTATGAGTTAAATATTAGAAATTTTGTTAGCAGACTATCGGTCATAGAACTTTCAAGTCAATTCATTGTACTCTGTAATCCAAATTCAAACAATCAAAATACTGGATTTCATGTTTCGAGCAAGATGAGTTAACTTTGCAATAAGTCAAGTTTTATGACTTGGATCACTGGTCCTTATGTTATATCTGCGACATTCTGGTTTTGAGCGCAGAATGTTTTGAGCGCAAAATGGAAGTTTTAACTTCGAAATTACTATGAAGTCTAATTTTAGTTTAAGGTGGTATGGGTGTCTTCCTCCATCTTGGATTGTAAAAAACAGAGAATCAAAGGTCCATATTTTCTATCAAGCTAGCAGAATTTGATGCAGGAATGCAGATATTTAATGTGAATTCCATTTAAAAGAAACTAATTTATAAGATTATAACTTATGAATATTAATATTTTTTCAAATGTTGATTATTTCTGGTTGTTTTTAAAAAAAAAATTGGGCATTTTAAGGGGAAGTAACTCTAAAACAGTGCATTTTCTGAAGGATTCTACATGAAATTTTCCTATTTTGTATTTTAGCCGGATAAAACGTACGGTGACCATATCTTTTCTTTTGATATTCTCAAAACATTGTCTGAAAGCCATCTTTTCCTTAAGTATTTAACAATTCTATCATTTTGTTTAGTTTCTAATCACAAAATTGTGTTTTTTCCTGTATAATCCATACAAAATGTGTCATTTTGTCACGTCCTGTAGCTTGAGAAAATGCGCGGTGACCTATCATTTTTATTATATTTTTGAACATATATCAATAAATACTACGTTTTGGCAAAGTATGAACAAATTCTATCATTTTTATTTTAGACTCCCATACCACCTTAAATATTTTTATTTATAGTGGATTAGGAAACAAGTTTTGCAACTTATATTCATCCCTTTCCACTTTGCGACTGCGAGTGCTGCCTTGTAGATTTAGTCAGCTCTTTTTTTAAATCTACAAGGGTGCCTTTAACGTGCAAGAGATATGACTCTCTCTTAACACGGGTCAGACATTTATCGTCACCTTCTGACGGACTATCAACGTTTCCTCAAGAGCATATTGGCAAATTGTCATCCTGGAACGGGAATCGAACCAAAAACCTTTGTGTTAGTAGTCCGATGCCCAAACCACTACACTACGGCTCTCTTATGTTGTATAGCTTATAATGCCCTCGGATCTAAGTGACTTTGATTTTATCACTCCGACCATGCATGTGTCCTTAACAAAGAACGAAATATAGATAGTTAAACATAAAAGTTTCTTGTTTTTCTTACTAAAGGAAAAGATTCTTGAAGGACACATTTCAAGGAGTTCTTGATAAACTTAATGAACAGCTGAATGCACTCGGGGCAACCTTTAAAGAAACATTCAAACAAGTAGGACAAGCTGCTGCTCAACAAGGAACAGATCTGTTGAACCAAGCCTTACAACAAGGAGCACAAGTAGCAGCTAATGGGGCAACAAGTAAGAGTCAGCATTACATTTTGTCATTAAAAATACTCATTCAGTTGACAACTTAAGAAAAGTTTAAATATTCATGTAGCATAACCACATCTATAAATTTGTTGTAGAGAATTAAACAAAAATAAGGAAGTTTGGTGGTATCAATCAGAGGTTTTCATTACCCGGAAGTGAAATGAAAATTTTGTTGTAGGCTAACGATATAATACTGTTTCTGGTTTGAATTGAGAGTAATTCAATAACTCATCTGCTGAGGTTTAATATGAAATTGTAGTGTCAACTTATCCATTAATGTGATTTTAATTCGCGCAACAACGAAATGTAATTAAAACTTCACAATGTAGGTAGATTGTGTCGTAGAGATTAAAATGATAGTCTCCCTGCAGACAGAATTATAGACTTCCGTTAATGTTTTAGTATTTCTTCTTATTGAAAAATCATCTCTCATCGTTACGTATCAAAACGTTGCGAAAAGTGAACCACATCCTTTTATTGACTATTACGGTGGATAAATTAGGATGCGTGTCACGATACCGTTTCTAAACTCTTTGTGTTTGCTAGAGTGACAGCATGTTTTTTGTTTGTGTTTTTATTGCCTTGACAATTTAATGAATTTTACAATTTTGTTTAATTTTTATTTGTGTTACCTATATATTGCACTGTCGTGTAGATAGCTTTTATAATAGAATAAGGGAATGGTATGCAGAAAAAAATATGTATATAAATCGTTCAAAACAGAAAACATGAATTGACTTGCAACATTTGTAGTACATAAAATGATCGTGTGTGGAACAATTGTTTTAAATCATTAAATTTACGAGGGAACACATCAACATATATAATCTTACTAACCTTAAGCTCCGCTTTACTATATTATGTGACAAAAAATGTTGCAAATGTTATCACAAATTTTATTTTATTTTAGATCTTTTAACGAATCTCCAAAACCCCGATGCAACAAGGTAAAATATTAATGTTTTTTATAAAAATTATATCAGGGCTTATTTATGACTACGTTAGGAATATGAACAATGAATTTGTTCGTTTTGGCCAACATGAATATACCATAAAATGAACGAAGACAACATTTTAAAGGCTTTGATTTTTTAAACATGCAAATTCGTTGTTTGGTCTGATGAATAGTTGTCTCATTGGCAATAAAACAATAAAATTACATATAAAAAAGATGATGTGGTATGATTGCCAATGAGACAACTATCCACAAAAGACCAAAATGACACAAACATTAACAACTATAGGTCACCGTACGGCCTTAAACAATGAGCAAAGCCCACACCGCATAGTCAGCTATAAAAGACCCCGATAAGACGATGTAAAACAATTCAAACGAGAAAACTAACGGCCTTATTTATGTGAAAAAATGAATCCTTATTTTGTTTTTATATAGAATGTATAAGGAACATTATCTTCACAAGACTTAGGATTTAAGATATATATAATAAATAAACAATTGCAAATCCTCACTTTGGTATGAATCCCTATCTTTGACTTCAAATTATCATATTTCATCGTAGGAGACACATAAGGGTGTCACATATGGAGCAGCATTCAAAGTTGTTTTTTGTAATCTGAACAATGAATTTTATTTCCTTAATTCCCAATCCAATCTTTGTTTACAGTATCAGATGAAGTTTAAACTTTGAAGTTTTTTCATTGCAAACTTAAATCTATATCGTACATTTTTATTAGCAGATATTCTTTTTTCCAATGTCGTCTTAAGATAAATTGATTAACAAATTTACAGAAAAAGGTTCTTGAAAGACACATTTCAAGGTGTCCTGGATCAACTGAAGGTTCAGCTCCATGCTTTGGGTGAAACCTTTGGAGAAACATTTAAACAGGTGGGACAAGCTGCTGCACAACAAGGAACAGATCTACTTAACCAAGCCCTGCAACAAGGCACACAGTTGGCAGCCAACGGAGCAACAGGTAAGACTCGATTTAGCTCTTTAATCAAAGAGCCAATATAAATTTTGTAATCCGGATTTTTTTTTAAATCGATTAATGAATTACGAACATCGGTACACTACTCTTGCCTTTATTTTGAATCAATTTTAACGTAAGTGCCTGTTAGTGTTTTTACTTAAAACCAAACGTATCATTCAATGTCCTTCTAATTGCCGATTTGTCAACTAAAAAATCCGCAGTGTAACTTTTCTTAAATCTAATTGGCTGACTTAAGAAGTAATATTAATAGTTATCAAAGGTACCAGGATTATAACTTAGTACGCCAGACGCGCGTTTCGTCTACATAAGACTCATCAGTGACGCTCATATCAAAATATTTATAAAGCCAATCAAGTACAAAGTTGAAGAGCATTGAGGATCCAAAATACCCAAAAAGTTGTGCCAAATACGGCTAATGTAATCTATGCCTGGGATAAGAAAATCCTTAGTTAGTCGAAAAATTCTAAGTTTTGTAAACAGGAAATTTATAACAATGACCACATTAATGATACTCTTGTCAACACCGAAGTGTTGACTACTGTTAAATCACTGAATAACTTAACTAACTGAAATCAAGGCTGACTTAGAGAAATGTTAAATCAATTAATAATTAAATAAACTGAAATCAAACTTTACAAAGTGATGGTTCTATCTTTTTTGTTATAATGTGTCAATCGGAAATTTAAAAAAAGACCGTTTTCGATTCAAAAACCATGCAGTGAAATAAAAACAAATCTTTCAGAAATTTCCCTTATGCTAATATAAACATTAGATATCTGTATGATAAACATCGTGTATGAACTGTACACCAGGGGCACACAACTAGACCAATTTGAGCATATTAGACTTCTTACAGAAACATCCACTGAACGCGTATCACTCATAAGCCGAACAGGAATAAACTATAATTATCAAAAGTACCAGGATTGTAATTAAGTACGTCAGACGCGCGTTTCTTATACATAAGACTCATCAGTGACGCTCAAATCGAAATATTTATAAAGCTAAACAAGTACAAAGTTGAAGAGTATTGAGGATCAAAAATTCCAAAAAGTTGTGCCAAATATTGCTAAGGTAATCTATGCCTGGAATAAGAAAATCCTTAGTTTTTCGAAACATTCACAATTTTGTAAACAGGAAATTTATAAAAAATGACCACATGATTGATATTCATGTCAACACCGAAGTGTTGACTACTGGGCTGGTGAAACCCTCGGAGATGAAACGTTCACCAGCAGTGGCATCGACCCAGTGGTTTAAATAGTTATTTAAAGTACCAGTATTATAATTTAGTACGCCAGACGCGCGTTTCGTCTGCATAAGACTCACCAATGACGCTCAAATCGAAATATTTATAAAGCCAAACAAGTGCAAAGTTGAAGGCATTGAGGATCCAAAATTCCAATAAGTTGTGCCAAATATGGCTAAGATAATCTATGCTTGGAATAAGAAAATCTTCAGCTGGACATGCATTATTCGTTTCAAATCGAAGGTGCCCTCCAGTAGTATCAAAGCAAAGGAAATGAAATAAACGGTATTAATGTTACTATATTGGAAACAAAATGGATCTATAAACAAGTAAAACTTTAAAAAAAATGTAAACTTATCTCACTCAGGTAATTCGGGATGGCAACAGAAGAACTAATAAAGAGAATCAGATGGTTAAAATAAATTATAGTTTACATATTTTGTATGTTCTTCATATTTGCAAGACAACTTATATGTTTCATATTTTTTTTTAATTCTAATTGATTATATTCATTTTAGATCTACTAACAAACCTGCAGAAAACAGATGGATAGACAGATTCAACAAATTAAAATTATATTATTGAAGTAGTTGTTTTGCTTTGTACACATATTAAAATATATAGGCACTTATATACGGAAGAGAAAATGTTTTCCTTGTCAAGAAATAGAAACAGTCTCTTCCAAATATGAATTATTCCAAAGTGAATTGCTTTAAAAATAAACTGACTTTTATGCTTTCATTTCAGTAAGTTAACGTTGTCTATAGACGAAGTTGATTTCCAAGGTGTGGTTCTTTCAAGTTGCATAGTCGACGTTGATATTTTATATGAAATGTTTTGTTTGTTTTCGTTTTCTTTTCTTCTGTTTCATGGCGTTGCCAGTTCCTGCCCACTTCTGACTTTTTAATGTCAGTATCGTCCGCATATTTTATTTGTAAAAAGTAATATTTATATAAAGCGTTTTTGGAGTTAAGTTTTATAAAAGTATTCCAACACAACCTGATATATCTTGCCCTAATGAACAATTTTATCCCCAACAGAATTTCTCTAAGTGCTTTGGTTTCAAAGATATGAGCCAAAAACTGCATTTTACACCATGCACTATTTTAAGCCATGGTGGCCATCTTGATTCACAGGCCGGGTCATAGGACACATTTTCTAAAACTAAATACCCTAATGGTTACTGTGGACAAGTTTGGTTAAATTTGTCTTTGTAGCTTCAGAGGAGATTTTTGTAAAAGATTATAAAAATTTACCAACAAATTGTTAAAAATTGACTATAAAGGGCAATAACTCCTAAACTGACCATTTTGGCAATGTTGACTTATTTGTAGATCTTACTTTGGTGAACATTATTGCTGTTTACAGTTTATCTCTAACTATAATAATAAAATATTCCTTAAAATTACCAATTTAGGGGAAGCAACCCAACAACTGGTTCTCCAATACATCAGAAAATTTCAGGGCAGATAGATCTTGACCTGATAAACAATTTAGATTTGCTCTAAATGCTTTGGTTGCAGAGATTTAAGCCAAAATCTACATTTCCCCCCCTATGTTCTATTTTAAGCCATGGCGGCCATCTTGGTTGGTTGGCCGGGTCATCAGACACATTTTTTAAACTAGATACCCCAATGATGATTTTGGCCAAGTTTGGTTTAATATGGCCCAGTAATTTCTAGGGAGAAGATTTTTGTAAAAGTTAACGATGGCGGACGACAATGGACGACAGACGCAAAGTGATGAGAAAAGCTCACTTGGACCTTTGGGTCAGGTGAGCTAAAAAGGAACTCAAATTTGGCCTACAGGAAAAAGAAAGATGAAAAAACTGTTTCTTTCTTATTTCGGAATATAGCAACAGATAATTACAAAAGGTATGTAATAAAGCTTAATACATGTGGAATGCAATGCCACCAGATTGTTTTCCCTATGTCTCAAATTCTTAGACTTACATTGCAGATAATAAAAATAAAAAACAGCAATCAATAAACAAACTTTAACAGTAAATATCACCCATAAATGATTAACTCTTGAAGGAAAAAAATAGACTAACAGATACCTTTGTATAGGCTTCTGAGATTTGAAAATAAGAGTGGGACATAAAAACAAGTTATATCAATAAAAATAAGAAATGTTGATGTTAACAAGAGAGCAACATGAGCATACAAAAAAAACATCTAACGTGACGGTACCCAAATTGCACCTATTTTGACAGTTTTTTCACCTACGTTTTTTTATGATCAGGAAAAAAATGTCCATACTGTGTTTATTTTGCAGCCCTATCCTTCTTTGTCATATAGGTACACCAATTTAATTTTTAGTCCATATTGAGTCATTAAAAAATGGGTTTGAATCAACCTCCAAACTATCCATGATTCTGTAATGAGGAGTACCCAAATTGCATCCATGCTTAAATTTACATCATCAAAAGTCTAATAACCGAGCTTTTGTTTAATTTCTTCAAATATTTTGAACAATTGGATATTTGTCCATGCTTACTATTCATATTTTACGAAATGATTACTTATAATATATTGTATTTGCCAATTTTAAAAAGATGACGTTTTGCAGACGTCGCATGGTGACGTTTTCGTACATTTTGTTTTTTTCAGTAAACAGTCCATCTGTTGATAAATACTGTGAATGTTTTGTGTATAACTAAATATGTTTACCTATGTTGAAAGACGGGCATAGTATCAAATCATAAAAATACAACTTGTTTAGTCTCTAGGAAATCTTGTAAGATTTTTATTGCTATTTTTTTCTAAATAGGTGCAATTTGGGTACTCGGTGCAATTTGGGTACCCTTACGTTAGGGAATAACATAATGTCATCTACAGTAGACATGTGTATAAACCATACATTAGGCTCTTAAAGGCAAAGATTATGGAAAATGTTTTGAATACTTGAATACGGGACACAAATGAACTGGAGTCCACACATAACGTATTTACACAGCAAAATATATAAGAACAAACCATGACTAGTAAGATTTTAGATTTGGGCCAGGTATATTAAAATATGTAGCAGGTAAAACCAATTTAAGGTTCCTTCTCTAAGATAACAAATGTACAAAGAAGAACATCTACTAAAACATCAGGTCAGAAATAATACAAGGAACTGTTTAATATAAGTTTTACAGAAGATAGAGATACAAACGTGTTGAAGTCATGTCTCATGGCATTGGCACTGAAATATCTGATACAGCATCATGGAAGAATGTGCCGATATCATAGTATAAGGTGGTTCATATATAGTATTGACTTTCAAAATTTATGGTGTCCAACTTGCTTAATGTGTGGGGCAAAAAAATACCCATGAGAGTAGTAATCAAGTTAACATTTATTTTTTTATTTATTTACTAAAAAAAATCAATAAATATGGTACAAGAATGTATAAACATGTTTTATGTATATATCCTTCATTGTTGTTGTAGAATATATGGTATTCTTTTAAAACATTGTCCAGAACTTATTTTACATTTGTAAGAAAAATCTAGATGACAAAGAAAAAAACGTCATAGATATAGTCACAGCTAGTATCTGCACATTTGTAAAGAAAGTAATACTACTGCAAAGAACTCTCATATTTTTAGATAATGAATTTCAATGCACATGTACCAAATTTTCTCATTCATTATGGCACACGAAAAATTAATGTTATGTATCTCTGGTTTTGTAACTATGCTGCTGTATATGGGTTTTTAGTGCAGGTATTGTCTTTTTCTCTTTCTTACAAACATGACATCTAAAATAAAAAGAAACACATTCTTAAGTATAAAATTGAGAATGGAAATGGGGAATGTGTCAAAGAGACAACATCCCGACCATAGAAAAAATAACAGCAGAAGATCACCAACAGGTTTTCAATGTAGCGAGAAATTACCTCGGAGGTGTCCTTCAGCTGGCCCCTAAACAAATATATACTAGTTCAGTGATAATGAACGCAATACTAATTTCCAAATTGTACACAAGAAACTACAATTAAAATAATAAAAGACTAACAAAGGCCAGAGGCTCCTGACTTGGAACAGGCGCAAAAATGAGGTAGGGTTAAACATGTTTATGAGATCTCAACTCTCCCCTATACCTCTAGCCAATGTAGAAAAGTAAATGCATAACAATACGCACATTTAAAATTCAGTTCAAGAGAAGTCTGAGTCTGATGTCAGAAGATGTTACCAAAGAAAAAAAACCAAAATGACAATAATACATAAATAACAACAGACTACTAGCAGTTAACTGACATGCCAGCTCCAGACTTCAATTAAACTGATAGAAAGATTATTATTTCATCATAAAAGGCACAATCCTTCCTGTTAGGGGTTTAGTATCATACAATCATAACATATATGAGAAGAACATAACTCGTGTTATGCCAACAACTGGTTTTTGAATAAAAGTGTTAAGTTCCGATGCAAAGACCCTATAAGTGAATCAATTTTAACGTCAAAATATGCAATCTTTAATGACCTGACAACAGTATCGTGAATATATCCCTTCTAAATAAGTCTATTTAAAGGTATTGTTAGTTTCTGAGGTGAATACTGACATTTTTGTGCTTTATAAAGAATATTTCCATAAAAAATTGGATGTGAAATACCTGAACCTATAAGAAGTCTGCATGTTGAGCTATATTTACGAATAATGTCCTTATACCGATGTTTAAATTTAGTAAATGTTTTGACTAGTTTGTGTCTTTGTGATTCACCTATCATGTGCAAATAAAAAAGAAGGTAAATAATAGTGTCAGAAACTTTTACTTTAGATTTTTTTTATGTTTGATTTTCCCATAGACAATCTATCATGGAATATAATGGAATTTTATGTGATTATCATTCCTACAAGTGAAAAGTTTAGTTACCTATAGAACAAGGTTTAATCCACCATTTTCAACATAAGAAAATGCCTGTATCAAGTCCGGAATGTACCAATTGTTTTCCATTTTTTTTATGTGTTTGAGCTGTTGGTTTGGCAATTTGATAAGGGACTTTCCTTTTTAATTTTCCTCGGAGTTTGGTATTTTCGTTATTTTATTTTTTAAATGAATGTCAGACAATAGGAAATTGTTTAATTGCAATCATGCATACACATAAAAATGGAATAATAAATATTCAATGTTATGTTGAAATTCAGTATAGTTTCTCTGACAAAAGCATTTAATATTCCCATGAAAATTAAACAAGAATGTGTCAATAGTACACAGATGCACCACTCACACTATCATTTTCTATGTTCAGTGGACCGTGAAATTGGGGTCAAAACTTTAATTTGGAATTAAAATTAGAAAGATCATATCACGGGGAACATGTGTACAAAGTTTCAAGTTGATTGGATTTCAACTTCTTCAAAAACTACCTTGACCAAAAACTTTCACCTGAAGTGAATTGACGCATGGAGGGACGAAGGAACATATGAACAGAGGCACAGACCAGAAAACATAATGCCCCTCTACTATCGTAGGTGGGGCATAAAAATGTAGATTATATGTATGTCTTATTTTATAATTAAACCAATGATCGTTATTCTAAGCTGCACTATAAAATATAACTCATCTTTATAGAATTTTTGATACTGTTATGCATAATCTTACCTGAGATCAGATTTCAGCAGGGATGTAAAGTGAGAGGATTCATGTTCTACCTTTCCAGTCTTCTCTAGAGTTTTTATTATATCTACAATGAAAATTCTCTAGAGTTTTTATTATATCTACAATGAGAAATCAATATTTAATGTTGCTGATTTTTTCCAAGTTCGATCATCTGGAAAATCTGCAGAAATTATCAATATGTGACTCTATTCAAAATGAACTGCAAATATTTAAAAAGTTGTATTGACAAATATTTATAGGTTTTAGGCTAATGAATAAAATATGTTAAAAAAATTTATTACAAAATGAATAAATTTGATGGAGAATGCTGCTGAAAATTTACCAAGTTTCATTCACTTCAAAAAACTTTCTAAATCGTTCAGTTGTCACTTGTCAGAGATAAACATCAAATACCACCATATTTCAAAATTAAGACTAATCATTCAGATTTTTTGAAACTATTGGATAAACAAAAATGGGTAGCATTCATCTTGAATGTTGCTGAATGATGACAAAGTTTTCATCATCCAAAAAAAGTAAAGGTTGTACACTTGTGTACATTTTCCATAAACATACAATCATTCTATAATGATTGATGCTCATATGTTAAAAACGTCATGAGTTTACACATAACAGGAATACCACATTTTTGCCAATCTACTGTCCATCATTCAGCTGGCATTGCACTTTTGCTGTTGGATATTTGTATAATAATCAACTATCTTTTTAAAGCTTATACTTCATATATACCTTAATTAAGGAAATATTTACATAAACAAGATTAATAATACAAACAACTTTGTTATTAGCATGAAAACAGTTCACCATTTTCTAAATTTATAAAAAGTTACCTTTTGAATCTACAAAATATTCTGTAGTAAAAGAGTTCCAATGTTTCTTATTCTTCAGGCAAGGGCTGTCAAAATCTTGACTTATCACATGTAGATGTAAATGGCTGGAAAAAATATAAATACTTCAAAGAAAGGAAATTCCCTGTATTTAAATCTTTAATGGATTATGTATTTGACAATCAAATTTCACTAAAACTGACTAGGGGAGTGTAGCGTATTAGAACATCGGATTTTAATGAGATTGTATGTGACAATCAAATTACCAGAACTACATGATAATTATTTTTTGTCTGTGATTTTTTTTCTTTCATTCAAAATGTTCAGATAGACGGGAGAAACCAAAGCAACAATCAAATCTCATAAATGCAAGAGAAACAGACAAAGGCTATAGGTTTGTTCTCAACATTGTCAATTGTAAAAAAAATGTAAGTCACGATTTAAAGCAGACTTACTTTAACTGTATCTGTGGTATCCTTTATTTCAATTTGATTGTTAAATAGTTTTGAAGGTTTTATTAATCATTTAAATGTGCATACCTCAACAAACAATTTGCCAGGAAAATTTTCAAAACATATCTGTTGAGGCATTCATTATATTTTGTGGTGTTTCTGTTTTGTCGTAGTTCTCCTCTTACATTTGATGTGTTTCCCTAAGTTTTAGTTTGTAACCCTGCTTTTTTCTCAATCGATTTATGAATTTCCAACAGCTGTATACTACTGTTGCCTTTATCTATTGATGATAATACAGTCCTTAATACAGATCAATATGAAAAAGGGTCTTTATATCCATTGACCAAGATGCCCCCTTTTTAAATGAATTGAGACAAAAAATGTGCATGAATGTTTCAATGAAGTTACATTTTTGTAATTGAAAATAAGTTTTATTTTATAATTTTTTGTACATCATGAAATTTATTTATTTTTTAGTATTTCTAAATTAAACTTTACCTTTATAATCAACAGCTTTATACTTATGCGTACCTCATACTGGGTATACTATGGTATCCATATCTAAACTGTCTTTCTGCATCAGATCTGAAATTTTAATACACAATATTAAACAATTTAAAACAGACTTTGAAAGTTATTAATTGGAAAATGAACAAATCAGATGAAAAATGTATGAAGAATTTATACATGTATGTTAATCAGCCTTTTTCATGATTGAAATATAAATGTGTTAAGCTAAGAAATAAACAAACAAGACATGCTCTCATATTATCAACCTTTTAGACTGTGTTACAGTGTAATTTTGTAAACATAAAAACCTGCACCAGTAGAATACCTTGATCCAGAGGGATCCAGAATATTAATTTGTGGAATCTTGACATTACTTTTCAAAAAATCCTAAACCAAACAAATACCTTTTTGCTAATTCTCTTCCTTTCTCTTCCATATATTTCAATAAATCAATATCTTCTTTCTTTAGACTTTTTAAATTAGGAATGTTCTTTTTTGGCATAATAAGGAAATGATACTTTGCCTGCAAATGAATTGAGTCAAAATAAAAATTACTACATTTTTACTACATTTGTAATGAATTTACATTTTCCAACATATAATCGACTCTTAAAATTCATTGACATGGTGAATAATTATCTCATTATTAAACAAATATTATTTTTATTAAGCCACACTCTTTATACTGTATATGTGCATGTACAATTTGGATAAACACCTCCTCAGCGGGCCATAACTGTTAATTATAAATACAATGTTAAATACTAAGCACAGTTCTCTTCTTAACATTTATAAATGATCTTCCTGATGTAGTAGAGGGCATAGTGAAAGTTTTTGCTGATGATTGTAAAGCGAAGTAAGTTAGTAAGTTACAGGAAAATTTGGACAGATTATGTGAATGGTCAGACATGTGGAAATTAAAATTTAATGCTTCTAAATGTAAATTTAAAGTATTGCATATTAATCCTGACAATGACCTGCAATATCGTTATACCATGTTGGATGAATCCTGAAATTTAATTGCATTATAATTATCTACAGTGAACGAAGAAAAGGATCTGGGAGTAACTTTAGAGTCTAATTTGAAATTTGAAAAACATATACATGTAAGTGATATTTATAACAAAGCACAGAGAGTGTTGTCTCATTATTCATCATTCTTTTCATTACATGGATCAAGATATGTTTCTTACTATTTATAAATCAATAGTGCGTCCACTGCTTAAATATATGCGACATGTGTCTGGTCACCGTATTTTAAAAAAGACATCTGCAAACAGGAATCTGTACAAAGAAGGGCCATAAAACTGGTAAAAAATATTTGTCATCTTAATTATGAAGACAGGCTACGTTCATTGGGTTTGCCAACCTTGGAATATTGTAGGGATAGGAATGATATGATACAAGTCTACAAAGCTTTGCATGGTATAGATGACATCGACTGGATGAACCTATTTACTTTAGCACCATCTAATATGGGGACGAAGTCCCCAATTACGGTAGAAAAATCAATAAAAAAAAAAAAAAAGATCAGGAAAATTTTCCCGAATTTTTTATTCTACTATTGAACTCAAAATCATTAACTTTTCTATTCAGATCTACTTCCTGTTCCGGTCTTGTTGCTTCCTGTTTCAGTCTTGTTGGCATGAGACTTTGAATAAAATTATTTATCAACATATCATCAAATAAAGTAAAGGAATTCAACACCCAATCATTTTTAATAATTATTTGAAATGAACAAAAAAACGTCACCTGATAACAGCGTTTCTTTGTTTACATTGAATATGACGTCATAACTTAAATAACGTCACAACTAACTCCCTAACAACAGAACCAATATCAGAAACATTACGGTATTTCCGTTTCTTTTATCAACATGTTTGAATAAAAAAAAAATACAGACTTCGTCCCCATTCACAGGTAATGCCTGCCTCATATTAATACTAGAGGTCACTCATTTAAACTTTTTAAAAAACAGTGTAAGACCACACATAGACTAAATACTTTTTCAATAATTAGACAAAGACTCTGAATAATTTTGAATCTTTTGAATGTGCACTAAATGGCGAAAATTGGAACCCATATAAATTCATATGTTCGTGTCAAGTGTTCAGCTGCGCACACCTAAATAAGTGTGTTTTTTTTTTATAAATTTAATATATTATATATAAATATATTAATTATAAGATGAGAAATCATATACGACAGTCCAAGATGAGGGGTCAGTAGAAGCCTTTGGCTTATGTAACGACCCGAAGATAAAGTAAAGTATAAAGTATAAAGTAAATGTATACATAATTTCATGCTTGCATCACAGCTGAAGATTGACCAATCAGATAATTAGATTGTGTTAATCTATTTGAATGTTGGAGTTGAAGCGGTGGCAAATCCTCGGGTTTTACCATATATAGGTGCACTTACTTAAAACTCAATTTACTTTTTGTGGAATCATTAAAGTTAAATTTGAGATCGCTTTTTCAAATCTCCTTATCATAATTATTAGACATGTGTTTGAAAAATCTTTGTAATATCTTTTACCGTTTGGTTTTAAATTGGAATTAAAAATTGTATTTTCCCATATAGTTTGAGGTAAAATCCCGAGAATTTCACCTCCTAGAAATTTAAAGTGCCAGGATGTTTGACAATATGTATCTATAATACTAAAATTACGAGGTCCAATTTGTCAGCCGTCATCACGTAAAAACGACGAATCAAAGATTTCAACATTATTTATAACTAATATAGTACAAAGGTGTTGATTAAAAATTACACCACTCCAGGCTCTTTTGTTTTCCACGTAATTAATATTGCGAATAATTAGGAAGTTCCGGGTTGAGTCCGATACCGATACCAATAGTATATTCACCAGTTACTTATTACCTTATCTGTATGTTCTGCATCTGACAGGCACACCACCAAACGGTGTATTCATGATTAATATGCTATATACACGGGTCATAATCACAGGGTTGACACTACTAAATTGTCAAATTGTTACCCATTGTAGTATTTTAATCAGTAAGACTTTCTAAGGTAAGAATACGAATACTAAAAATCTGGACTAAACATAAGGCGTATAGGTACAGTTGCCAATTTGTTAGCGGGCATGACGTAAAACAGCTAATTAAAGAATTTAACTTTATTTATAACTAATATAGGACAATGCTGTAGATTAAAAAATACTCCATTCCAGGACCTTATGTTTTTCAAATAATTAATATTACCAATAATTGATAAGTTTCAGTTCGACGGGTCCAAACAGACACATTTGAAATCAATTACAGTTAATCCGTACCACCGTAAACTCGTACCAACGTTAACTCGTACCACAAAAAAACAACTCGTACCAATGTAAACTCGTACCACTGCTAACTCGTACCAACTTATTTAAATGTATTTGATTGGTGTTTAAATTATGAATATATACTGTTATTTATCTCTATACCTATATAAAATGTATATAATTTTGAAAGTACAATGACCAATGTTCCATGTGTATTAGATGTAGACAATACCTTGGCAGATTTGATTTGTTGTCTCCCTTGAATACACCCTTTTTTAAACTTTTACTGATAACCATTGGAATTAATTTTTAATCATTCCAAATCAGTTACATTAAATAGATTTGGGTTCTTTTCTTCTGTTTCCCAAAGGAATTTTATTCACTAAAAGAATTAATTTTGTGTGTTTTAAAAGTTGTAAATTGTTTATGACCAACATGTTAAAAGTTTGATTCTTTTTATATATAGTCACGATACATTGGAAAGTAAATAATCAATTGTTTGCTGTGTCAGTATGATTTAGAGCTATTATTATAAAGCCATGGTGCTTATGTTCTTGTTCATATATAGTCTTATATTAGTCTTATAAGAATATGAATGTTGGTTAAATTGATATATATGTTTGTAATGATTGTCATGTTTGTCCTGGTAACAATCCAATATTTGGATTTTACACCAATAAAATGATTTGATTTGATTTGATTTGATCTATGGTTTTAATGGTATTGTGAATAGCCAGTATACGTAATGGTAGTGATAGCAGAACCTTCTTTAATTTATCTCTACTTATGAGTTACGAGATTGACTGTCCATCTGTATTGTGAATAATGGAATTGTGAATGGTCAATGGTAGTACTGGCAGAATAACAAAGGATATATATTTTAATTTTTATTTGTTCACATCTATAACATCTTATTACATTTAAGATTTCACATGGTATTACATTAATACAATAATGTTTTCAAAGATAACTGGCACTATTGTTACATAATAACTGGCACTATTGTTACATAATAATTGGCACTATTGTTACATTATACATATAGAAAAATAAACATTCAAGAAGCACTAATGGTCGCACTAATAGTTCATGTTCAATTATCAATTTACTGGTCGGTGTTTTCTGGTGTTGGTACAGGGCCATTCAAACGCATGGTCTGTTTCAGAAGTTCTGCTGTTGTGATGGAGTGGGTGGTGTACTGTTCCCACAAAGCGAATACCTTTCCCTGGACTGCTCGAACCTTCTTTCGTTGACACCTTTTAAGCTTGCCCTCACTGATAAGTTTCACCTTGGATGACAGGGTCGTCGAAAACTGAAGTAAGAGCTCTCCATAGGCCACTCTCAAAGTCCGCAACAAACAGCTTAACCTTTAACTGGTCTGAATCTAAATGTATGTTATAAAATATATTCTGTACAGTACAAATATAAATGGAAAACATCTTTTAATAAAGTGGTGAATATTGTTATTTAAAATTAAACGGTTCTATCAACATCTTAAAATAGCAAGTAACACTCTGAAAAAATTGTCTAAAGATCGAAAATTAATGCTATCAAAAAGTAATTCGTTTATCAACATATAGTGGACATTCAGTCATAAAGTGTTTATCATCGTCAACTTATTTTGATGTACAGTATATAAACATTTTGTAATACATTTACTAGATAAATTTCCCTCAGATATAAACAATTTAAACTGCTTAGTTTCGATAATCTATATAAACAAAGTTTTCTCACTGGCATCTATATATTAAGTTATATACAATAATGGGAACAGTTCCATTTAGATATATTATTTTTTCTTATAATCTTAATTTTCTTTTCCTTCCTTCCTTCTGTTTTAAAGTAATAAATGATGAAGATAACTTACCTATATTTCCACACTTTCTATGTTGCCATTTAGAACATACATCACACTCTATTGCTTCTTGTCGGGGTCTGACCACAGTGTGGCACCATATACAGTTGTCGTCTCCCATTGTGGTTATGAGGGGCCACACAAACATGCCCCATTTTATGAGGAAAGTGAGCTTTGAGACAACTCATATCAGCTTGTGTTTTGATAATCAGGAATTTCATTTAATAATGAACTTTATTTATTTAATTCCAAGCTGTGAAAGTATATAACAACAATAAAAATGTAATAATATGATTAAACAAGTTGATTAGTTAATAATCAACCAATAATCACACAATCAAAAGAATGTATTAATTTGATCATACAATCAAAGGAATGTATTAATTTGATCACACAATCAAAGGAATATCATATATTAATTAGCAGGGTATTAAGGTAATGAAGAAATTATATTAGTGTCTTAATTAAAAAAAAACGTCTTTTTTTTCAAGTTTTCATCACAATCCAGTATAAAACTTCAGTAATTCATCTTCTTTGTATTAAGTTTAGAAAGAAAAAACACCACAAAACATTCATATTTTTTAATTTATTTTTAATGGTACGACTTCCCAGTGGTACGACTTTACGTTGGTACGAGTTAACTTTTTTGGTACGAGTTAACATGGTACGAGTTTCCGTTGGTACGAGTTAACTTGCTTCCTTTGAAATTAGAGAAAACTGTGCATCTTATAATCGGCATGACTTTATCAGGTGTCAAAACTTATACTAAAATAAGGCTTGCAGATAGTTATAATATACTTTAATTCAGTCACGGACCCGCGATATCACGGGTGTGTTCTAGTAAAGTATACAGCTGTACAGTTCAGACAGTTGTAATAAACAAATTGTACTTTTGGATATTTATCTTTGATGACAGTTATTTTTTCGTCCGAAAAAACTTGAAGATCGGGGTCATTCATGGAAGTGAGAAGCCCTCCTTTCCAAAAATTATTTGGTTTCTTTGCTTTAACGTCATTATCAGAGTCGTTTTTTCTTTTCAATCCACCTGTAGCCATGTTGTGATCATTGCCAACATTCCAATGATACATAAATTCTGATTCGATGGTATTTTTAGAACATCCAATGAACACACACATAACAAAAACCTACCATTTATCTGGTTCCCAGTTTAAAAATCAAAAAGTGTACCAGACTAATATGAAATTTAGTTTGTTTACATTTATAAGCACTCACTCATGAATGCCTTGAACTTTATCAATAATTAATGATTTCGCCTGATGTAGGTACATGTGTGTCATTTGGTGTGTTTCTATGTTAGAAATTACATGTTTACTATTATAAACATGTATTTGGTCAGACAGAAGAAGAAAATTATTGAAATATAAATTCAATTTTATAAATTACAGTGGTTTGCCTAGACTCAGTTCATCCTTCACCAGAAAAAAACTCGTCAATTATATGCCCCTTTATGACGTCATTTACCAGATAGAGGGGGTCGCCTGTATCCCTGCACTATTAACGTTCATCAAGCGTCTTAGTGATCGTCATTGTGCAGGATAAACTAGAAATATTGGTTGTTCTGTAGGTACTAAATGACAATTTCCTAATGACAGCTGTGCTGATTGTCAATTTTGAGAATTCAATTTGCAGAATAATTCATACAATAGTATAGTTTTCCAACCACTTGCTCAACATTGGAATGGAAGTGACGACACCCCTAACCTAAACGAACAAATGACATTTATTAAAATTAACTAAAAGTTTAGATACTAAGGGAACATAGTTACTCTTGGTATACTTTTGCAAAAAATGTGTCACAAGATATAAATATTAACATTAAACTTATTGAGGAAACTAAAACTTTAAAACAGACTAAAATTTTAAAACCCCAATTAAAAAAAAGTTATATCAACTATTATCAAACTCTTATTGATGATAAAATAAATAACTCAAATGAAAATAATAAAATATATCTATATAAATTTCTTAAATCTAATATAAATAACCAAATGAAATACTACCTATCACACCCAAGTAAAGAGACTTGTAAGAAAAATGTTAACCAAATTTAGAATAAGCGATCATTGTCTCTTAATAGAAACTTGATGATATACCAAAAAAGCTCTAAATGAAAGAAAATGTAAAATGTGTAATATCTTAGATGATGAATTTCATTTTTTCTTCAACTGTAAAATAAATAAAAATAAAAGAGAAATCTTTCTAAAATATAATATACAAAAATATGTAAATTTTAATACACTTAATTTTACTGATAAACTCGTGATAATACTAAATCCATCAACACCAAATGATGTAAAAGCAGTTGTTTCTTTTATTAAAGAGTCATTAGAACTGAGGAAAGGAGAACAGTAACTGTTTTTATCATATTTCTTATAATATTGTCGAGTTTTCACTATGTTTCATTATGTTTGTTTGTCAATGTATTTGCCACAACCAAAATTGGTTTTTGTTTGTTTTGCAAATAAAGAATTATTAAAACCAGAGTTTTTGATGGAAATGCATCGAACTCGAAAGTTGTCTATTAACACACTCTTCATTTTAACCTCTTATGCCTTGTTTTAACTCATTTTTGGACAGATAAATTGTGAACAATTTCAGTTCTATTAGTCAAAACAGCCGTTAGATGTCAGAGTAATCTCTACGTCAGAGCAATCTCTACGTCAGAGTAGTCTCTACGTCAGAATAATCTCTGACTACAGTTCTATCTAAAGAGCAAGCATCGAAGAATGTATGTACAAAATGTATATATATATCTGCAATAGAGCTATAATTAAAGTTTTTTTGTCCACTTCATACCTTAATATGATTTGCATTATCCATTTACATATCCAATCGTTCTTTCAAAAATGTTGATCAGCTTATTTATTGTTTTCTATTAATATTTCAGATGTAGTTATTGACTTCAAAATGTAGATGGCTGAACATTCCATGCACACAACAGTATAAGGCTAAGTCCAAACAAATTCCTTCACCATGCTAGATGTTAGTAAATGGCCAATGTTTAGTGTGCTAGATCAAAGTGAAGTTCAGGCTATAAAGAAAATCTGTGTGTTTGGTAGTTCTGGAAATGAAGCTGTTTATATCAATGAAGATGATGATGTGTATGCTATTGGATCTAACTGTAGTAGCTGTCTTGGTCTAGGTTAGTTTTCTTGACCTTTAGAGATATGCAGCTTATATACATTTAGCTGTTGTCATTATTTAACTAATAATACATTTTATGTCATAATATAACACAATAATTTTAGTTTTATATCATATCAATTTGAGGGTTAATGCTGTACAATGTTTGTTTTTAAAAACTGAAAACACATAGAAGCCATATTATTGATGCAAGACTCTTTAAAAATATCTTCTTTTCTTTACTATAATCATGATAATTGATCTTATGAAATTTATTACATATATGATCTTGTTTTCATTTGGTAATAATAGAAATGTATGTCTTCCCTTTAAATATTTTTTTTAGACACTATTTATACTGCTCTTTGGTCGGGTTATTATTTCTTTGACACATTCCCCATTTACAACCTCAATTTTATGTTTTACTGATTTTATATTATAACAGGAGATTCACACAGCAGTTTTGAACCCAGAAAAATTGAAGTTCTATGTAAGAAGAAAATCATAGACATTGCCTTTGGAAGTGGTCCTCATGTTTTAGCAGTTTCAAGTGGTAAGTCCTTGTGTTATACATGTTATATGGAATATCTTTAGGGTGTCTTTTATATCATTTTTTGTTGAATTTAAAAAGTAAAATCATAAAAAAATCTACACTTTGAGGAAAATTCAAAACGAAAAGTCTCTAATCAAATGGCAAACTCAAATGATAAAACACATCAAACGAATGAACAACAACTGTTTTATTCCTGACTTGATACAGTCATTTTCAAATGAAGAAAATGGTGGAGTAATGTTAGAAACAGTACATATGTTTAGTTATTGTGTACAAGAGATATCTGTGGGTTTTTTTTAATGATTTATATTGATTTTACTATTTAATAGAAATTTATAAGGAATTGTGAAAGCCTACATTTGAGACACATAATATTACATCAAACTTGATTAACTTCTTTGCTCTGTCTTTTGTACTTTCAGATGGTGAGATATATAGTTGGGGACACAATGGGTACTGTCAGCTTGGTAATGGAGGTTCAACACAGGGACTGAGTCCTTCATTGATTAATACTAATGTCCTTGGGAAGAAAGTGACAAAGGTGGCGTGTGGCAGTCATCATTCTATGGCTTTAACACAGGATGGTGAGGTGAGATACACGCAGGAAATGGAATTAAAAAAGTTCCCTTTTCATAGAGTAATTACATAATACAGCTTAATGTCACCAATGTAGCTGAGTAAAACTTAAAGTTAGCACATTGTTGACTGACTACTAACACTTGTATCCAAAAATGAACATCTTATTAAATTAAGGCAAGTCAAGAAAATATTAATAAAGGGTCTTTACATCTTCTTATTTATATTATCTACAAGTCTTTTCTTTATATGACTTGTATACCATTATTACTCTTCTTACAGATATATGCTTGGGGACAGAATAATTGTGGACAGGTTGGATCAGGAACAACAACTAATCAACCTACACCGAAAAAAGTCATGGCCGTCATAGGTATAGTAATTTGTAGTTTGTTTTTCACAGTCAAGATCTCCTGGTAAAAGTTCGTCACCTTTGCAATCAGCCAGATCCAACCATCTTTATCTGATATTACAATTGGTATTACAGTGTGATGTGAATTTTCAGTTTGAAATACTTTTTTTTTTAAACTTCATTTCTTTACTATAAGTAGTAGAATCCTTTTCACAAAGATTATAAACCATAATTTTTGGCAACAAAATTTGGTAAACCTCAATTTAAATATTCCATTGAAAAGTTGGTATGCTATAATTAAAATAAAATTCAAAGAAGCAAATGTTGTATAACATGATTCTACCATTCAAATCAGCAGTCAACATTATTACAACTGACAGAATAATTTTCATTATATTTGTTAATATAAAAAAGAAGATGTGGTATGATTGCCAATGAGACAACTATTCACAAAAGATAAAAAAAAAAGAAGACACAGACATAAACAACTATAGGTCACCGTACGGCCTTCCACAATGAGTAAAACCCATACCACATGGGCAGCTATAAAAGTCCCCGATATGACAATATGAAATAATTCAAATGAGAAAACTAACAGCCTTATTTGTATAAAAAAAATGAACGAAGAACAAATATGTAACACATAAACTAACGTCAACCACTGAATTTCAGTATGTTTGAATTCAGTTTTAATAAGCTTTTGTGTACATACAAATATTGGTAGGACTTAGCATAAATTACTTAAAACCTTTACTAAATTTTTCCATCTAGATATAAATATTTGGTTTTGAAGTTTGGTTGTACCTGTAGAAAACTTATTTGAAACGGGATAGCACATCCTCATTTTTACGGAAATGTTGTTAACCGTGCCCGTAATTTAGAAATTATCCTTTTAAACTTATCACTCCTTTAAATAAACTTATTCTAAAAGGTTACCAACTCAACACTGTAATAAGATCATTGAATATTGTTTTTATTGGTGTAAATATTGATTTTGTTATCAGTAAATTAAAAGCAAACTAAATATTACTAGTATGTTATATACATATACACATTCATGGATCTACAATCTGTCAATACCTGTAACTTGACATTGCACAAGGTCATGTTTTTCTCTGACTGTTTATGACGTATTTACACTAAATCCATTGGATGTGTACGGATTGAAATTTACTGGTTTTTGTATGTATGAGTGAGAAAGATTTATTTATTCACTTTTGCACAGAATGTTTAATTCAAGTCATTCAAAATTATGATGTTTTTGATAGGTTCTAAAATGGCCATATCTATAGCTTGTGGACAGACTTCATCAATGTGTTTAATGGAAAATGGTGAGGTATGTACACTTAAATTATAGATAATTTTCCATGCTGTCAGTAAAGTCTCACTCAAAAGTATAATGTAAGATACATGTATGAGATAGAAATGTTTTTATTGCATCCATCACCAAACCAAACAATAGGAACACAAGGCTTGCAATAGTGCATGAAAGTCCTTTCAGCATCTGCTTAGATGAAAGAAAAGCTACGAAAAACACTTATGGATAAAAACAAGTTTGCTTAAAAGGCCAACAGTTTGGTTTTATATTCAATACAATTCTTGATTCTCAATCCAATATATGCTGTCAAGCTCTCAATGTGATATTTGCTTTTTATCATATGTACTACCCTTAAAGTAAAAAAACAAATGATACCCTTCACAAAAAAAAAGAGCTTTTTGACAAGGAACTACATGTAAGTGTAGTTTTAGTATCCTTTAAGCTGTTTATTAGATTTTTGAAATTATTTTTAATCTTTTATTGTAGGTATATGGCTGGGGCTATAACGGGAATGGACAACTAGGACTGGGTAATAATGTCAATCAACCAAATCCTTGTAGAGTACAACAGCTTCAAGGAATTATAATAAGTCAGGTTTGTTTACTTTATGTAACTTTGTGGTCAACTTGGAAATAGGTTAATTCTGTTTACTGTAACTTTTGATATAACCTGAAAGTGTTTTATTTTGCCTTCTTCAGTTCATTGTTCAAAACTAATGTTACTTCCTATATGATATGGAACCAAAAAGTACACTACTCTCAGTTAGTATAAAATAAAAGGTCTAAAGTTAGTTGCAAAATAAGAAAACTCTTTTTCACATCAACCAATGAAACGCATGAAATATATGATATAAAAAAGAAGATGTGGTATGATGCCAATGAGACAACTATCCACAAAGACCAAAATGACACAAACATTAAAACAACTATAGGTCACCGTACGGCCTTCAACAAGACTTTCTTATTACTGAATCCGACACTATGATGCACAAAACTTCTTACTTAAATTGACCTTATACTGAAAAAGCAGAAATTTTCATGGAGGATTTAATTTCGTTTATTTCGTGGAAAGAATATATCCATGAAATTAAAAAAACAAGAAAATTTAACCTTCATATAATACCACTTACATTTAAGGAGACCACGAAATTAAATCCCCATAAATCTTATAGAGAGATAAAACCATGAAATTTTAACACCACGAAAATGAATGTTTCTAGAGTATGACAGTCTTTTTAAATTTCTGAGGCATCCAACGCACATCCAACAATATCAAGTTAACTCAAATTATTATTAAAACTCAAACGACACACAGGTGAAAAAGTGAGAAAAAAAAGAGAGAGGCAATTTAAAACTCAAACTGAATTAGAAAATAGTATTCAATATCCGGAGGACTGTACTTACAAGTTTCAAATATTGTTATGATTTAACAATAGGACCGTATCAATTCTACTGGAGAAAAAAGATTATATGCTGAGATGCATTGTTAAAGAATCAAGTATAACCATAAACTTCTTCCACAATTTAACATCTTTATTTTTTTCTTAACTTGGTAGAATTTTTAATGTGAGTTCACTGTTTAAGTAGTTCAGACTTCATTTTAGAATTCATTGATACTGTTTTACTTATTTGTTTTAAATACTCAGTTATAAATGTTGAATGAGATGTTTGATGTGATTCAACTAGATTTTAATTTTTTATTTCATTCATTGAATGATATTTTTTTATTTTTAGCTTGTGTGTGGCTATGCTCATACACTGGCATTGTCAGATGAAGGAACATTATACACTTGGGGAGCTAATTCTTATGGTCAGTTGGGAACAGGGAACAAAGCTAATCAAGTTTCACCTATAAAAGTTATGGCCAATGAGAGGTATCCAATTAATAATACTGTTGATTCATTTACTTTCATGGGTGCATATTTTCGTGAATTAACGGAAACACAACTGTTTGTGGATATATGATTTTGTGGTTTTGCTAAAAATCTGCATGCAAACATATTGTAAATATGTCATTCGTTGAACATTTTTAAATTTCACGGTTTCGACTTTACCCTCGAAATCCACAAAATATTGGAATCCAAAGAATAATAACGAATCCACATGTACAGTGTCAGTCAAGTTTACCAAATTGTAAGGTTTAAGAGCACTCTCTGTAGTCAATAATCCAGATAAAAGTGATGAGTAATAGCTTATGAGTAAATCATTTGTTCATGCATTTGTTAAATCTATAATTATAACAAACTTTGAAAAATTGTTTGGTATTGAGATAAATACAAAACAATTTTAATTCATATAATTTTCTTATTTTTTTTGTTTTCCTCCTGTTGAATCTGCCATGTGCTGTATTTTTGTCTATTAATCATGAATAGGGTAGTTGAGATAGCTGCCAGTCATTATGCCCATATATCAGCAGCCATGACAGAAACAGGCCAAGTTTACATGTGGGGGCAGTGCAGAGGACAGTCTATAACATCATTATACCCAACCAAATTCTCCAGTACAGATGAAGTGTTTGCTTCTTTCTCATCACCTCCTGTTACATGGAGAACTTATTCCATTGGTAAGATTTTACAAGCAGAAATGTATTGTGATAATTTTATTACTACATATAAGTGTTGTCAAATATGACATTTTTATCTAAACATGTACCCAAACAATCTTTTAATTAATTAACCAATTAACTGGTGATAAAGTTGTTGTTCAAAGGCAATGTTTTTGGCTCTTTTTTCATGATCATATATGTGATACAACCGCTCACACTTTGAAATTTTGGTTGAAAGGTAAAGAATAGGTTTATAAAGAATGTTCTCTTGAAAGTATTTTGGTCTATGGATGTTAATTTTCCAGAAAAATGTCATCACTTATGGTGCAATTAGGCATTTAAGCATAAGTTTTAAAAAAATCACAATATCACAGTGAAAATTTTGCAGGGTAAGTCTTCCATAAAAAGTAGGTCAGCTTGACAATATCTAACATCAGATCTAGTTAAAGGTTTATTTAATTGTCTAATATAACATTTTTGCTTCGAGATGAAGGAACAAAGAAAGTCTGTTATTGTCACACTATATTTGTAACCTAAGATGTGAATTAAACTTTGATTACAGATAACCCTGATCTATGTGGTAGGATATATATCAAATTAATTGACATTGTTAAGTAACTAACAACTTTTGAGTTTTGTTTGCTTTTTATTAAATTAAGATATTTTAATTTCGTTCTCATTGCTAACCTCTCATTTATTCCATAATCATTGAATGAAATATGTTTTCAACATTGACTGTTGTCTGATTTTGGATGCAGATGGAACTTGGTGGAACTTTCCATTCTTAAAATTTGAAACATATTTTGTAAAAATGCCAAAATGAGATCCTACAATTTGTAAAAAGGAATTCTTAAAAGATTTTTTTATTGAAATAAACATGGTTTTATTATTTACATGTATTTAGGACAAAAATTGTTTATTCTGTCAATGTCAATGTGTATTTAGTTAGTGTATTTACAAACCATACCATATATAAGTGATTTAAGTATATTTTATAAACTCACTATAGTGTGTCACATCAGCTAATTGCACTTCTACTTTTCAAATGCGTAACCAAAGTATTTTAAAATTTTGAAAAATCTTTTTTTTGTGAAGCAATGGAAATTCAGTCCTTTTATTTCATGGGGTGGTGGTGGTATTGTAAGATTAATTGATCATTTTTCTGCTACAATCACAGAATTTAAAACAATGAAAATTAAAACATTTTTTTTTACTGTATTAAATACTTTCACTGTGTCCTCTTTTTATACGACCGCAAATTTTGAAAAAAGAAATCTATGAAATTTTAACACAAGGTTTATGACCATAAAAAGAAGGTTGGTATTGATTTTGGGAGTTTTGGTCCCAACATTTTAGGAATTAGGGGCCAAAAAGGGCCCAAAGAAGCATTTTCTTGGTTTTGGCACTATAACTTTAGTTTAAGTCTATAGAAATCTATGAAATTTTGACACAAGGTTGATGACCACAAAAGAAAGGTTGGGATTGATTTTGGGAGTTTTGGTTTCTACAGTTTAGGAATTAGGGGCCAAAAAAGGGCCCAAATAAGCATTATTCTTGGTTTTCGCACAATAACTTTAGTTTAAGTACATAGAAATCAATGAAATTTAAACATAATGTTTATGACCACAAAAGGAAGATTGGTATTGATTTTGGGAGTTTAGGTCCCAACAGTTTAGGAATTAGGGGCCAAAAAGGGACCCAAATAAGCATTTTTCTTGGTTTTCGCACAATAACGTTAGTATAAGTAAATAGAAATCTATGAAATTTAAACACAAGGTTAATGACCATAAAAGGAAGGTTGGTTTTGATTTTGGGAGTTTTGGTCCCAACAGTTTAGGAAAAAGGGGCCCAAAGGGTCCAAAATTAAACTTTGTTTGATTTCATCAAAATTTAATAATTGGGGTTCTATGATATGCCGAATCTAACTGTGTATGTAGATTCTTAACTTTTGGTCATGTTTTCAAATTGGTCTACATTAAGGTCCAAAGGGTCCAAAATTAAACTTAGTTTGATTTTGACAAAAAATGAATCGGTTGGGTTCTTTGATATGTTGAATCTAAAAATGTACTTAGATTCTTGATAATTGGCCCAGTTTTCAAGTTGGTCCAAATCTGGGTCCAAAATTAAACTTTTTTGATTTCATCAAAAATTGAATAAATGGGGTTCTTTGATATGCCAAATCTAACTGTGTATGTAGATTCTTCATTTTGGTCCCGTTTTCAAATTGACCTACATTAAGGTCCAAAGGGTCCAAAATTAAACTAAGTTTGATTTTAACAAAAATTAAATTCTTGGGCCTCTTTGATATGCTGAATCTAAACATGTACTTAGATTTTTTATTATGGGCCCAGTTTTCAAGTTGGTCAAAATCAGGATCTAAAATTATTATATTAAGTATTGTGCAATAGCAAGTCTTTTCAATTGCACAGTATTGTGCAATGGCAAGAAATATCTAATTTCACAATATTGTGAAATAGCAATTTTTTTTTTAATTAGAGTTATCTTTCTTTGTCCAAAATAGTAAGCAAGAAATATCTTATTGCAAGATTTTTTTTTAATTGGAGTTATCTTTCTTTGTCCAGAATCAACTTAAATCTTTGTTATATACAATATACAATGTAAACGAGTCTAAATTGAAAACTACGTTCAAACCTATGACTGCGTTGGATAAAAACCGCAATTTTTATACGTGTGCATGTCAAACAAATTTTGTTGTAGAAGGGTCTAAAAACAGCACAAACAACATTTCCCAAAAGAGTGAAAAAGTATATTTAAACAAAACGCATTTGACTAACAGGTCGAACAACTGATGTTCTTTAACCCTGCTGACTGCCATTGACGATTGCCAAATAAAATTGATCACAAGATGAAACAAAATGGATCCTAATATAAATTTAATACGTCACAGAAAAAAAAAAATTTGTTAACTTGTGGACAGGATGTTGTGCCACAAACATTCGGTGTCAATATTTCTTTAGTACACCATATCCGGATTTCGACAATAAATGTCTCTTCAGTGATGTTAGGGATCGAAACGGTATTTGGAAGGCCATATAAAAAGTACCCTCATTTTTAGAGAAAGTACCCTCATTTTTAGATTAACTCTTGAATTTTAAGAGTCAATATATAGGATGAACGGATCATATAAACCGGAGGGAAAATATGATACATGCCCAAACAAAAAATATAAACGAGTCTAAATTGAAAACTACGTTCAAACCTATGACTGCGTTGGATAAAAACCGCAATTTTTATACGTGTGCATGTCAAACAAATTTCGTTGTAGAAGGGTCTAAAAACAGCACAAACAACATTTCCCAAAAGACCAAAAGAGTGAAAAAGTATATTTAAACAAAACGCATTTGACTAATGTATATTCACTTTTTACTACCAACTGATAAATTTAAATAATCTTTACCATTCAGTGATAACAAGCAGTTTTTTTTACATCTTAATATTTTATGATGTATTTAAATGAGTAGTTATTGTTGCAAACTCAATTAGAATATTTTAATTGAGATTAGTTTTGGAATAAGGGAAAGGGGGATGTGATTAAAAAATTGGGTTCAATTTTTCTCATGTGAAATTTCATAAATAAAAAGAAAATTTCTTCTTCAAACATTTTTTTGAGAGGATTAATATTGAACAGCATAGTGAATTGCTCTAAGAGAAAACAAAAAATTTTAAGTTCATTAGAACACATTCATTCTGTGTCAGAAACCTATGCTGTGTCAACTATTTAATCACAATCCAAATTTAGAGCTGAATCCAGCTTGAATGTTGTGTCCATACTTGCCCCAACCGTTCAGGGTTCAACCTCTGCGGTCGTATAAAGCTACGCCCTGCGAAGCATCTGGTTTTTATTCAAAATCCAAAATGCATATCATTCTAGATCTGTCCGATAACATTGATTTTGAAGAGAAAATAAACTCTAGTTTCATATGAATTTGGAGTCGATATAATATAAGGCCATTGATTCTCGACATTAAATGATCTTTGAAAGAAAAATTACTTGGAAAGATAATTATAGATTTCTAATGGATTGACAGCAGAACTATTCATAACTAACATGATGAGGAAAGGATCATTAAAAAACATGACTCTAATTATTTATATTCTGTTATATAGTTATTTGGTTAAAAAAAGAATTTTGAATTTCAAAATATTTATATAGTTCATTGATAAGACTTTGTGATAGAATATAAATCAATTGATAGTAATGTGACATTAATTGGTTTTGGGTTGTTTTTCGAAAGATTTTTTTTTTAAACAAATCTGAAAAAAGGGCTAGAGTTTTACCATGTTGAAATTGGTTGATCCAAGAGAAAATTTAGGCAGATATACAGTAGGACTATAGGTGATTGGAAAAAGTCTTTTAATTGAGACACTGAATGTAATATTCAATTATAGAGAAAATACATGTAAAGTAAATTTAAGAAATGCACAATCTATTATTGACAAAACCTATACAGTAGATGCTAGATTTCTTGGCTTTATATTTGGGAAATGGTGGCATATATTTATCTGTTTGCTGAATATTCATTTTATACTTGGCATACATTGAGAATAATTAGGATAAACAATGATTTTATAAAAATGACAGTATTATTAAAATTTCAATTTTTTTAATTTGTACATGAGATCAGTGACTCGTATAAGATTTTCTTGGTGTCAGATCAAATTATCTCTACTAGACTGAATATATCTTAAGATTAAAGAAATGTCTTTAAATATCAATTGAAATAATATTATTAAGCTTGATTTGCTTTGATTTGTTATACTGATTAACAGTTCTATTTCTTTATATTTTATTTATTAGAAATCTTATGTAAAAATATCATTTATTAATACAATCTATCTAAAATATGACAGTATATGGGATAAGTGACAAAAATCTATATCTTAAAACAAAAAGGTGACATTGCTATAGAACAAACTTTTAATTTCAGATCGACAGAAAGGTGCTAGTGTATTAGATGATATTACCAGATCATTTGATGACCCAGTAAGTCAACAAAACTTCATTACGCTCATATTATCTCATTGATATATTCTCATGTCACTCTTTTCTTCACATAAACATTTTTAAGATCTGATTAAAATTTCTGATTAGTATGAAAATGAGCAAATGTGGTATGATTGCCAATTTGACAACTATCCATTATAGTACAAGAGATGTGGATTAGATGTTTGCAAAAAATATGCCTGCATGGAATTTGGACCTACCATGTGCATTAAGCTTCAAATTGAGATGCAAATAAAGATTTTTTGTTAAAATCATTTAATTTTTAGATATCAGACTTTTGAATATTAATACAAGCAAAAAGACTTTTGATTGATTTGTTGTTTCCTTAATGTCCAGATCCAAAAAAAATATTGGAAGTTAACATAAAGTCTTTTTAGCTCACCTGGCCCGAAGGGCCAAGTGAGCTTTTCTCATCACTTGGCGTCCGGCGTCCGTCGTCCGTCGTCCGTCGTCCGTCGTCCGTCGTCGTCCGTCGTCGTCGTCCGTCGTCGTTAACTTTTACAAAAATCTTCTCCTCTGAAACTACTGGCCCAAATCAAACCAAACTTGGCCACAATCATCATTGGGGTATCTAGTTTAAAAAATGTGTGGCGTGACCCGGTCAACCAACCAAGATGGCCGCCACGGCTAAAAATAGAACATAGGGGTAAAATGCAGTTTTTGGCTTATAACTAAAAAACCAAAGCATTTAGAGCAAATCTGACATGGGGTAAATATGTTTATCAGGTCAAGATCTATCTGCCCTGAAATTTTCAGATGAATCGGTCAATCGGTTGTTGGGTTGCTGCCCCTGAATTGGTAATTTTGAGGAAATTTTGCTGTTTTTGGTTATTATCTTGAATATTATTATAGATAGAGATAAACTGTAAACAGCAATAATGTTCAGCAAAGTAAGATCTACAAATAAGTCAACATGACCAAAATGGTCAGTTGACCCGTTTAGGAGTTATTGCCCTTTATAGTCAATTTTTAACCATTTTTCGTTAATTAAAGTAATCTTTTACAAAAATCTTCTCCTCTGAAACTACTGGGCCAAATTAATCCAAACTTGGCCACAATCATCTTTGGGGTAGCTAGTTTAAAAAATGTGTGGCGTGACCTGGTCAACCAACCAAGATGGCCGCCACCGCTAAAAATAGAACATAGGGGTAAAATGCAGTTTTTGGCTTATAACTCAAAAACCAAAGCATTTTGAGGAAATCTGACATGGGATAAAAATGTTTATCAGGTCAAGATCTATCTGCCCTGAAATTTTCAGATGAATCGGTCAATCGGTTGTTGGGTTGCTGCCCCTGAATTGGTAATTTTGAGGAAATTTTGCTGTTTTTGGTTATTATCTTGAATATTATTATAGATAGAGATAAATTGTAAACAGCAATAATGTTCAGCAAAGTAAGATCTACAAATAAGTCAACATGACCAAAATGGTCAGTTGACCCCTTTAGGAGTTATTGCCCTTTATAGTCAATCTTTAACCATTTTTCATAAATCTAAGTAATCTTTTACAAAATCTCCACTGAAACTACTAGGCCACAATCATCTTTGGGGTATCTAGTTTGAAAAATGTGTCCGATGACCTGGCCATTCAACCAAGATGGCCGCCACGGCTAAAAATAGAACATAGGGGTAAAATGCAGTTTTTGGCTTATAACTATGAAACCAAAGCATCTAGAGCAAATCTGACAAGAAGTTAAATTGTTAATCAAGTCAATATCTATCTGCCCTGAATTTTTCAGATGAATTGGACAACTGGTTGTTGGGTTGCTGCCCTCCAATTGGTAATTTTTAAAGAAATTTTGCCGTTTTTGGTTATCTTGAATACTATTATAGATAGCGATAAACTGTAAACAGCAATAATGTTCAGCAAAGTAAGATCTACAAATAAGTCAACATGACCTAAATGGTCAATTGACCCCTTAAGGAGTTATTGTCCTTTATAGTCAATTTTTAACAATTTTCATTAATTTGGTAAATTTATGTAAATTTTTACCAAATATAGTTCTCTGTTACTAATGGGCAAAGTTCATTATAGATATAATTGTAAGAAGCAAAATCGTTCAGTCAAGTAAGAACTTCAAACACATCACCATCACCAAAATAGAATTTTGTCTTGAATCCATTTGTGTCCTTTGTTTAATATGCACATAGACCAAGGTGAGCGACACAGGCTCTTTAGAGCCTCTAGTTTTTTATTATTGCAGGTGACTAGTGATTTAAAGTTTTCAGTTGAAGGAAGGTTAATTCATGTACACAAATCAATCCTTAAAATAAGGTAAATTTTAATGTTTGCTATGTTGTATATAAATGTATGTAAGCTTGACTTTCATTGATCAATGTCATGAAAAATCTAAAGTATACACATTTGTGACTTTAATATGCAGACAACATAATAGAAAAATTGCAGGTAAAGGATTTGAAGTGAGATAAAAAAAATTAGACAGACAAACTATTTATAAAGAAAATATCAAAGATAGTATTTGACATGGAATAGAATTTCAGATGAATATTGTTGACAAGCATCTCCTTTAACACCTTAATACATCAGATTAGTATTATGTTAGATGAGAATTAACAAACTTACATTGTATAATAGGATTTCATGTATTCTAATTGTCAAAAATTTAATTTTGGATGTAACGCGTCTTCTGATTGACTGACGTTATTTTGTTATGAGCCCATAGATATAATTTAGTCATGTGACCATTACGTCATCAACAATTTTTCATGGTTTTCTACGGGTTCAAAATAGGATTTAGAATTAAATTATAAGAAATGACTGTAATATTTTTTCTGTCTATTCAAAATAACATAAAAAATGTGGTGCACACTGTTAAATAACCCGCTACGCACGTTATTCAGTGTGCACCACATTTTTTATGTTATTTTTTCATAGAGAGAAAAAATATTACAGTCATTCCTTAAATAACATGTTTATGAAATAGTAGTGTTTTGTCATTGATTATTGCTGAAGATTTCCATAAATTTTATTTAAACAACATAAATAAAAGCCAGAATTGGTGTCTTCAACGTACACATACAGATACAACTTTACATATACATTTATACTCCTGTATGTGTGTGTTTTTCAGATGTGACCATTTCAGTTCAATGTTTCAATCTTGCTGGGAAGAAGATGAAAAACAGTAAGTGCCTCAACCACATGATCTCCTCCTTATTACCAGATATTAGACCTTTGAATGTCAATATTTTACAAGGGAAACACTCTTCATTGATTGATTGTTATTTTCTAAATGTTCAGAGGTAAAAACACTCTTGAAAATTAACATTATGTCTTTTAAACCATAGCATCATATAAATAAAGTTCACACAAAGCACATTGCTGCTGACTTTTCACAACTTTCACTTATAAATATAAAACAACTCAGTCTGTTAAATTCTTGCTCTAAATTTTTTGAATCTTAATTCCAGTTTTGTCTAATGAAAACATTTTAGGAAGTACACCACTAATTCATGGTCCCATTGCTTTCTATATATATGTTAAATTCCTCTGTTTCAAGCAGGCACACCTCTTTTGTTTTAAGTTCAAATAAAGTGGCAATCATTGCATTTCAAAGCAGCACTTTATGATGTCTTGTACAGAAAAAATCAACATACCTTAAATAGCATATAAGAAAGAATGGTTCCCGGAACTTTGGATGTACCAAAAAAGGTACTTCAGATCTGACAAACAGAAAAAATGTACCCTCTTTTTAAAATTTGGTGCATTTATTTGAATATTCAAAATCAAAAGTTCAAAAGTGTTCTACAATGATCACCAGTCTTTCAGCTTTCATTTGATACCAAAAATACCTAAGTATTCTTCACATTTTGAAAGTTACACTGATGTGTAGGAACTGTTTTGTGTTAAATATGTACTACTTTATGGTATGTGCTTTCTGGCCAGGCCGAAATTAGTGGTGTTACACCTTTAAATGAACTGGTTCATCAGATATTCTTTTGAATAATTTTCTAGTAAACCTGCCATAAAGTCGATGCCCAAAGACAATGTCTGCAGTATTGTACTAATGTTTGGTCATATAAATGTTAGCATTTGGTTTAAAATTTGACCTTTGAAGGGGATCCTGATGATTGACATTTACTAAGTTAAAGTGTAGTAATGAACTGAAGATTAAATGTTTCAGCTAACAACTGTATATTTACTTTATACACCTATTACTGTGTAGTTATGTTTACTTCAGGTTTTGGCCTAAGCTAATAGTCATGTCTGGTCTGATTGATTATGTAAAATTGGGATGTTTTTATAATAATAATTGATAGTCAAGCAATCAGTGTACTGTATAATTGATTTAATTAAAGAGGGACGAAAGATACCAAAGGGACAGTCAAACTCATAAATCCAAAACAAACCGACAACGCCATGGCTAAAAATGAAAAAGACAAACAGAAAAACAATAGTACACATGACATAACATAGAAAACTAAAGAATAAACAACACGAACCCCACCAAAAACTAGAGGTGATCTCAGGTGCTTCAGAAGGGTAAGCAGATCCTGCTTCACATGTGGCACCTGTCGTGTTGCTTATGTGATTACAAATCCGGTAAAAAGTCTAATTTCATAGGTCACATTCTTGAAAGGGAAGGGGATTGTAGTTACGACATAAGGAACATATCAGATATCATTTGTGAAACGGTTATTCCATAACGGTCAACCAACTCATGATGGCGTCCGTAAAATTTACGAAGGGATGATTTCAACTTCACCATTTGGAACTCTTGGTTTAATAGCTTCCTTGTGAGCAGTAACCCTCTATCAAGAAAATCATGATAGGAAATGCAAGCATGGGAATATCGTATCAATTGGGAGATATATACCCCGTATGCAGGTGCTGCTGGAATGTTGCTACTTAGAAATGGAAAGTTCACAATTGGAAAGCTGAAATCATCTCTTTTGTCGTAAAGTTTTGTCTTCAACCGACCCTCATTGTCAATTTCTAGATGAAAGTCAAGATATGAAGCCGACTTAACTGTATCTGTAGTATCCTTTATCTCCAATTCGATGGGATAGATGCGTTCCTTATAGTCACCAAATTTTGAATTGTTTAGTGAAAGAACGTCATCTATATAGCGGAAAGTAGAGTTAAAGGATATTGCTAACTTCTTATCTTTCTTCCTAAGAAGTTCCTGCATGAAGTCAGCCCCATAATAATAAAGAAACAAGTCGGCATGTAGAGGGGCACAGTTTGTTCCCATTGGGATGCCGACAGTCTGTTGAAAAACACGTCCTCCCAACGTAACAAATATGTTGTCAATCAAGAAATCAAGCATCTTGATAATATTGGTTTCAGAGAATTTTTTGTTTGAATCAGAATGATTCTTTTCAAAGAAGGATTTATCTCTCCCTAAGACAACAATGTTGAGAAATGTTAAATCAGTTTTGCATGTACATTTTGTATTTTAAATGAAGATTCATTATCTTTTTTGGATATTAATTTCCTGGATTTTGAGGGTAAAGGTAAACCACAAATTCAAGTAGTCGAACAAGTTTTTAACCGGATTTTTGTGACAAAAATGTCGGTTATTAAATTGGGGATGCTCGGCGGCAGGGCGGGCGGGTGGGCGGTCGGTCGGGCGGGCAGCAATCAAATGTTGTCCGTGCATTAACTCAAGAACCGTTCAACCAAAGCTTTTAAAATTTTAATATGTTGTTACTGACAACTAAATGAGGGTCAAGTTCAATAATGGCCATTTTGACTTTTACTGTTCAGGAGTTCTGGTTCTTGAAAGATTGAAAAATGGCGTTTCCAGTCGTGTCCGTGCATTTACGCATGAACAGTTCTACCAAAGCTTCCCAAATTTTAATATGTTGTTACTGGTGACAAAATGGTGGTCAAGTTCAATAATGACGATTTTGACTTTTACCGTTCAGGAGTTATGGTTCTTGAAAGATTGAAAAATGGTGTTTCCAGTCGTGTCCGTGCATTTACGCATGAACTGTTCTACCAAAGCTTTTCAAATTTTAATATGTTGTTACTGATGACAAAATAGAGATCAAGTTCAATAATGACGATTTTGACTTTTACTGTTCAGGAGTTATGGTTCTTGAAAGATCGTAAAATGGTGTTTCCATTCACGTTGTTGCATTTACTCACAAACCATTCAATCTAGGCTTTTCAAATTTTAATATGTTGATACTGATGACAAAATAGAGGTCAAATTTGATATTGACAATTTTCACTTTCACCAATCATCAGTAATGGTTCTTGTGATATTGCCAGAACACAAATAAATGCTAATAAATCCGGTTTGCTGTCGTTGTGACAGCCTCTTGTTATAACTTGTATGTAGAATATGTTAAAACTATTGAATCAACTTTCCTTCAGAAAAGAGATTTTTCACAGTCCATACAATTGAGAGAAAAGAATCCACAGCCACAAATATTGTATTTACAAATATGTTATTGCTGACAGAAGGTTGCAATGTTAAAAAGACTTCTTTAATTAATTTCTTTTATCAATTTGTTTTCACAATCATTGTTTTTATCAGAACTGTTTACAGTAAATAATGGTATAACAATTTGTGTTTTACAGAGTTATAGAAATAAGTCAGTACACTTATACAGTATACAAGGCTTTCCTTAGATACCTATATACAGACAGAGTAGACCTGAAACCTGAGGAAGCAATAGGTGAGTCTGTCATTATGTTTACTCTGTATTTACGCTGTATATATATACAAGAAAAATGATAATTATAAATGAGCTTTTAGCAGGCAAGTATCATTAGATTGCATTTGGTGTAAATGACTTTTTTTTATTTCAACCTTTTGAAGCAACTAGTAAAATATAAAAAGATTAAAACAGTTCAAATGGGATATGTTTTTAAAATAAGCTTAGTTTACCTTCCACCATCCTTTGCACTTCATAATGGGGATAACCCAGAACTGTAGTCATAGATTTTTTTTTTACTGTGAAAGTTCTATGTTTCATGTATTAAAAATACATTGTTGGCTGAAAAATATACAAAATGAACTTGCAAAAAAAGTATGCTATTCATAATTTACTGCAGTTTTTTTTAGCTATTTAGACTGACTTTTATCCTTATTTGATTTCAATACCATAACATTTGCAACAGAATTATGCAAACAATTGGAGAATATTATAATTTTAGGTTTGTTGGATTTAGCCAATGCCTACTGTGAACCAATATTGAAGAAAATGTGTGAACAAATCATCAAGAAAGGGATGACAACAGATAATGTAGCAATGTTGTATGCGGCTGCTATTAAATTTGAAGCTAAGGTATGAATACTATTTCAATGAATCTTAATTTTACTCCAGTCAAAAAAAAAAAAAGAAAAAAAAAGAATTAAAGGGGGCTCGCGGGTCTAAATCATTTTTTTTAATTTAATATAAGATTTCGCTAATTTTTTCTATAAATGAACTTTATCTTATACCTAATAGAAAAATGAAATAAAAAGGAGGGGTCACCGATCATTTACGCTCACAATCTGCCTTCGAAAGAAACATACATTTTTAGCTCACCTGGCCCAAAGGGCCAAGTGAGCTTTTCTCATCACTTTGCGTCCGGCGTCCGGCGTCCGTCGTCCGTCGTCGTCCGGCGTTAGCTTTTACAAAAATCTTCTCCTCTGAAACTACTGGGCCAAATCAAACCAAACTTGGCCACAATCATCATTGGGGTATCTAGTTTAAAAAATGTGTGGCGTGACCCGGTCAACCAACCAAGATGGCCCCCACGGCTAAAAATAGAACATAGGGGTAAAATGCAGTTTTTGGCTTATAACTCAAAAACCAAAGCATTAAGAGCAAATCTGACATGGGGTAAAAATGTTTATCAGGTCAAGATCTATCTGCCCTGAAATTTTCAGATGAATCGGTCAATCGGTTGTTGGGTTGCTGCCCCTGAATTGGTAATTTTGAGGAAATTTTGCTGTTTTTGGTTATTATCTTGAATATTATTATAGATAGAGATAAACTGTAAACAGCAATAATGTTCAGCAGAGTAAGATCTACAAATAAGTCAACATGACCAAAATAGTCAGTTGACCCGTTTAGGAGTTATTGCCCTTTATAGTCAATTTTTAACCATTTTTCGTAAATTAAAGTAATCTTTTACAAAAATCTTCTCCTCTGAAACTACTGGGCCAAATTAATCCAAACTTGGCCACAATCATCTTTGGGGTATCTAGTTTAAATAATGTGTGGCGTGACCTGGTCAACCAACCAAGATGGCCGCCACGGCTAAAAATAGAACATAGGGGTAAAATGCAGTTATTGGCTTATAACTCAAAAACCAAAGCATTTTGAGGAAATCTGACATGGGGTAAAAATGTTTATCAGGTCAAGATCTATCTGCCCTGAAATTTTCAGTTGTATCAGTCAACCCGTTGTTGGGTTGCTGCCCCTGAATTGGTAATTTTGAGGAAATTTTGCTGTTTTTGGTTATTATCTTGAATATTATTATAGATAGAGATAAACTGTAAACATCAATAATGTTCAGCAAAGTTAGTTTTACAAATAAGTCAACATGACCGAAATGGTCAGTTGACCCCTTTAGGAGTTAATGCCCTTTATAGTCAATTTTTAACCATTTTTATACGACCGCAAATTTTGAAAAAATTTTCGTCCTATATTGCTATCACGTTGGCGTCGTCGTCTGCGTCGTCGTCGTCGTCGTTGTCGTCGTCGTCGTCGTTGTCGTCGTCGTCGTCGTCCGAATACTTTTAGTTTTCGCACCCTTACTTTAGTAAAAGTGAATAGAAATCTATGAAATTTTAACACAAGGTTTATGACCATAAAAGGAAGGTTGGTATTGATTTTGGGAGTTTTGGTCCCAATATTTTAGGAATTAGGGGCCAAAAAGGGCCCAAATAAGCATTTTCTTGGTTTTCGCACTATAACTTTAGTTTAAGTTAATAGAAATCTATGAAATTTTGACACAAGGTTTATGACCACAAAAGAAAGGTTGGGATTGATTTTGGGAGATTTGGTTTCAACAGTTTAGGAATTAGGGGCCAAAAAAGGGCCCAAATAAGCATTATTCTTGGTTTTCGCACAATAACTTTAGTTTAAGTCAATAGAAATCAATGAAATTTAAACACAATGTTTATGACCACAAAAGGAAGATTGGTATTGATTTTGGGAGTTTAGGTCCCAACAGTTTAGGAATTAGGGGCCAAAAAGGGACCCAAATAAGCATTTTTCTTGGTTTTCGCACCATAACGTTAGTATAAGTAAATAGAAATCTATGAAATTTAAACACAAGGTTTATGACCATAAAAGGAAGGTTGGTAGTGATTTTGGGAGTTTTGGTCCCAACAGTTTAGGAAAAAGGGGCCCAAAGGGTCCAAAATTAAACTTTGTTTGATTTCATCAAAATTGAATAATTGGGGTTCTTTGATATGCTGAATATAACTGTGTATGTAGATTCTTAACTTTTAGTCCCTTTTTCAAATTGGTCTACATTAAGGTCCAAAGGGTCCAAAATTAAACTTAGTTTGATTTTGACAAAAAATGAATCGGTTGGGTTCTTTGATATGTTGAATCTAAAAATGTACTTAGATTCTTGATTATTGGTCCAGTTTTCAAGTTGGTCCAAATCTGGGTCCAAAATTAAACTTTATTTGATTTCATCAAAAATTGAATAAATGGGGTTCTTTGATATGCCATATCTAACTGTGTATGTAGATTCTTCCATTTGTGGTCCCGTTTTCAAATTGGCCTACATTAAGGTCCAAAGGGTCCAAAATTAAACTAAGTTTGATTTTAACAAAAATTAAATTCTTGGGCCTCTTTGATATGCTGAATCTAAACATGTACTTAGTTTTTTGATTATGGGCCCAGTTTTCAAGTTGGTCCAAATCAGGATCTAAAATTATTATATTAAGTATTGTGCAATAGCAAGTCTTTTCAATTGCACAGTATTGTGCAATGGCAAGAAATATCTAATTTCACAATATTGTGAAATAGCAAATTTTTTTTTAATTAGAGTTATCTTTCTTTGTTCAGAATAGTAAGCAAGAAATATCTTATTGCAATAATTTTTTTTAATTGGAGTTATCTTTCTTTGTCCAGAATCAACTTAAATCTTTGTTATATACAATATACAATGTATATTCACTTTTTACTACCAACTGATAAATTTAAATAATCTTTACCATTCAGTGATAACAAGCAGTTTTTTTACATCTTAATATTTTATGATGTATTTAAATGAGTAGTTATTATTGCAAACTCCATTAGAATATTTTAATTGAGATTAGTTTTGAAATAAGGGAAAGGGGGATGTGATTAAAAAATTAGGTTAAATTTTTCTCATTTGAAATTTCATAAATAAAAAGAAAATTTCTTCAAACATTTTTTTGAGAGGATTAATATTCAACAGCATAGTGAATTGCTCTAAGAGAAAACAAAAATTTTAAGTTCATTAGAACACATTCATTCTGTGTCAGAAACCTATGCTGTGTCAACTATTTAATCACAATCCAAATTTAGAGCTGAATCCAGCTTGAATGTTGTGTCCATACTTGCCCCAACCGTTCAGGGTTCAACCTCTGCGGTCGTATAAAGCTACGCCCTGCGGAGCATCTGGTTCAAAAATGTAAGTAATCTTTTACAAAAATCTCCACTGAAACTACTAGGCCACAATCATCTTTGGGGTATCTAGTTTGAAAAATGTGTCCGATGATCTGGCCATTCAACCAAGATGGCCACCATGGCTAAAAATAGAACATAGGGTAAAATGCAGTTTTTGGCTTATAACTATGAAAGCAAAGCATTTAGAGCAAATCTGACAAGAAGTTAAATTGTTAATCAAGTCAATATCTATCTGCCCTGAATTTTTCAGATGAATTGGACAACTGGTTGTTGGGTTGCTGCCCTCCAATTGGAAATTTTTAAAGGAATTTTGCCGTTTTTGGTTATCTTGAATACTATTATAGATAGCGATAAACTGTAAACAGCAATAATGTTCAGCAAAGTAAGATCTACAAATAAGTCAACATGACCTAAATGGTCAATTGACCGCTCAAAAGGAGTTATTGCCCTTTATAGTCAATTTTTTAACAATTTTCATTAATTTGGTAAATTTATGTAAATTTTTACCAAATATAGTTCTCTGTTACTAACCGGCAAAGTTCATTATAGATATAATTGTAAGAAGCAAAATCGTTCAGTAAAGTAAGAACTTCAAACACATCACCATCACCAAAATACAATTTTGTCATGAATCCGTTTGTGTCCTTTGTTTAATATGCACATAGACCAAGGTGAGCGACACAGGCTCTTTAGAGCCTCTAGTTGTAAATGTCCTTTTTTTTCTGTTGAACTAATAGGAGAAAAAGAGGTAATATCGAAATAAAAAAAGAACCTAATTACAGAAATCGCTTAAATTTTACAATTATTTAGTTTATGTATAGCTTATTTGAAAACAACAATAAAAAATATAGGTCACCGATGGGTAAAAAAAGATATTTCAATATTAATGCAAAAAAATAGCATTTTTGCACCTAAGGGAGATAATTTCCAGCTTTTTTAATGATATCTACATTTAAAAAGTCAGCTGGGGCCAACACGAATTGATTTTTTGGAATGTTTTTTGTGTCATATGATAAAGTAACAACTACTTACGGTAATTTATAAAATTTGTAATGAAAATAAAATGTTTAATTTTTTCTGAAAATCTTATACCCGCGAGCCTCCTTAAACATGAAAAAGAAGAAGACACACACATTGATTTTTTGTGTTTCTGTATAAAGTGAAAATTTGATTGAAATTTTTCCCCATCATATTCAAAATTATTATTGTTGAAACAAAATATTTACATTTTTAAAAATCAGAACAATTATGTAACAAAAATTAATCAAGTATTGCCTTGTATGAAATTTTTTTACTATTCTAAGAAATATTAATTATATGGTTTGTACATTTGTTTTAAAAATTTGAAAAAACTTTTTGTGTTTATATTTGTTTAAATTTCCCCGCCCTGAAAAATGGGATGTACTGGATTATTTTTGCCCCTCTGTCTGTAAAACATTTGTGTAACATTTTTTCTCAGCAAGTCATAACATATGGCATGAAGCTATTTGCAATACATTTGATATATTTGTATTACAGGAATTGGAAGATTTTTGTTTCCGCTTTGCCCTGAATCATATGACTGCTGTAACACAAACTGAGGCATTTAGTCAGCTGGAGGAATGTATTCTCAAAGAGTTCATTAGAAAAGCTGCATTATCAGGAGCTTTTAGAAACTGACCATAATCAAAATCAGGTGTGGATTCAGATTACAGCATTTTTTTGGGTCAAAATATGGTCCATCAGGAGTGCCTCTCCTAACATAAAATAGTGAATCCATGTCTGAAATTTCTTCTGTATGAAGTAGAAAATATCTGTGAAAGTTTATTATCTGATTCAAGAAATCTTTTGAATAGATTAAAGAGCTTTAACTGATCAACAAATTTTCAAAGTGTCACATAACATTGAAGGTTACAGAATGCCTATCAACCAAATTAATGTAATTGGGATCAGGTATTGGAAAGTGTAAACACAGTGATTAGTACCTGTGATCAGATTATAAACTTTTAATGATATTTTTAATGGTGTTATATGTGTATGCTCAACAGCTTAAAAGGCATGTAAGGTTTGTGATCAAAGCAATGTTGTTTGTTGTTGTCATTTGATTCAAGTCACTTAAAGTTATACAGTTTGAAAATTAAAAAAAAATGTATGAACTGGCACATCAAGTTAAACATTTGTTAGGACCATGCCTGCAAATACTCATTAGATTATTTTTCTTTTGTTGTATAATGAAGAGTTTCACTGGAAATTGCATTTTAATATGTTTTCGATTTACTTTTTATTCATTTTGTGGACTTAAGAGTTACAATATATGTAAGAGATATTGCGTTAGCAAAATTGTATATTATGCTAATCTACACTAGCTAAAACAGTTTAAGTGTCTTAACAGAAAAGGCATTTTTACTGTCATTTTTATTCAACAGAAATGAAAGCAGTTAGCAATAGAAGTCCTAATATGAGCTATTTGCCTATATTATTTGAACATAATTAGCCAATTTGATTATTTTAAAACTAGATTTGTCCACCTCACAAATCTAGGTAGACATTAAAGTCTGGGTTAGCCAGATGTAATGTAATGTAGAAGCTCTGGCTACTTGCAACAGATAGAATTGAATTTAACAATTATTTTAAAGCTTTATATCTAGTTGAGAAACTCTATTATACTGGTTAAGTTGGATCATTTATCAATGTTTAAATTTTGTTATTACAAATTTTTCTCATTGTTTAGGGAAAAAGTGACATTACAAAATATTTGAGATATTGAAAGATAAAATGAAGATGTTTAAGTATTGCACTCTCTCATATTTTGTTTTTTTGTCATGATCATTTTAATGTACATTGTATACAGAAAAAAAGTGTTGCATGCTAAGCAATGTTATAGCTAATATAATCAACATGACAGTAATTCAATCATTTCTGAATCATTGCAATATTGTACATACATTACCTTGAGAGTCAGTTATGATGTTGAAGTTATGGTATTGGTTTTTATGGTTTGAAACAGTATATAAGTGTAAACATTCCAGTATTCTTGTGTTCCTTGACAATACATACCAAGGTTAACAGTAAGTTGTCGGGTGTTGTTTGGGTCAAATCAATTGTATTTTCATATTAACAAACAGTTCTCAAACAAGTGAACTGACTAAGTGAAATTATTAGTGATTGTACAGAAGATAATGACATTACATAACCTTAATTTGGTTTTCAAGTAGAATTTGTGTTTACAATTAGTTGCTACAAATGCATGAAATGAATGGACATAACTTACAAACACACACATAACCTTGACTAATGAAGAACTACAGTGTAATTATGGCTTATATCTTGTTTTATACAATTTCAGCATGTACCTCTTTTTTGTGTTCATATTTTTCATCAAAATGATTTTAAGTGTACCAAACCATGCACACTTAGTTTTAGACCTATGGCATATGATAACTCGAGAATAGTAAATGAATTATAGAGACAGTTCAAGGGTTTGTTATTAAGACTTGTTATTTCTATATTTGAGAGTAATTGATAAAAATGATAGTTGTTATAATGTAAGAAAGCAGGTGAGACCTATCCTTCATTTATTCTATATATATTGTTATTAAAATATTGTTTGTGCAATGATGTGTATGTGATAAACGTTATTGTTGTTATTGAAAATAAAGATTTAAAATATGTTTACACTTCATTAAACTTCTTCTACATAAAACTATTTAACTACATGGAACAGCATTACTTAATGTTCTAAGTGACGAGTTGTCTATTGGCTCTTGGTGTTGTTAGTCATCCATAAACCATTGAAAGTCATCTAAATCATTAGGACATTTGGAGAAACAAACAGCCAGAATATTTTCCAATGTTTTTAAGCCGCCTTTGAGCGAAGGGGGCATTAAGTTCTATCCTTGTCCGTCTGTACTTCCCTCCATACATCCAAAATTGTTTTCCGTTCTCCAACTTTAGTTTCCCTCAAACGAATGTTATGAAACTTATACACACTGCTTACTAACACAAAATACAGATCAAGCTTGAATTTTGGTGGTGCTGGGAACAGTATATCTAACATATATGTTCCTGGGTGGTGTCACATTTACATTTCTAGAGTATTTCCAATTTTGTTTTATAACTTACGCTTGCCTCAACAAATGGGTATAAATCGTATACAAAATGATTATTACTACAAATCTTAGATAAAGTACAAATTTGGGTAGCATGACTTTAACAACTTTATTTGATATTCAAGTGGGGGCACCATCTGTGTCTACTGGCCACATTCCTATTTTTTTAATTTCCAACTCAGCAACCAGTATGGCTGCTGTCAAAATATTTGTGCAATAACTCTGTAGAAAACTCATTTTCTTCAATTTCACAGAAGTGACTGAACCTTCATGTTCAAATTTTTTTTTTATCATGAATTCGTCTTTCAGAATTATGGGGTAAGTCCATGCTCACCAAGTAGCTATTATTGCGGCGATATACTTTGAAAGCGATGTCATATATAAAGAATTCTTTCATATTGCAGTTAATTTTACTTGTCAAAAAGTCACACTTACAAATGATAGAACAAGTTGCAAATATAGGACAGTGTTGTCAAACGGTTTTTTAATCATAAGTAGAAGATGGGCTTTTTAAATTACGCAGTTAATCGGATTTATTACTATAAATAATTTAAAATGTGACCTTTTCAAACTTCTAACATTGTAATTATAATTTCTTTTGTGTTTAAAATAAATTCAAGACCTCTGTCAACACCTATAAATGTCGTTACAAAGAAATAGAAGAAATTGACTGATCGGAGAACTTGTAACAGAAACGAACAACAGGCTAATAAGATTCACGAATATTTGTCCAAACAACATGGAAAAAATGTAATAACAATACGATTCTTGATTTTGATTTAAACGACACTGTCTTGTATATTAAGTACGTCTGGTCATGTTTCATATTAAAAGCAAATGTACGTGTGTCAATGAACAGTAGTCGCGAAGGACAAAATGTTTTAAGAAAGTACACTGGACAAACTATAATCCTCAAATCTATAAAGGGACTTGCTTTCAAACATTGCTGCCGAGAAAATCAAAATAAGTTACTAAAAAAAAGAGAGAAAACGATTAAGGGTCACGTCTTGGAACAAATTGGTAACTTCCTATACAAAATTTTGAGTACGCTAAGGGTTCGTTTTTTGTTAATCGATAATCAAATAAACCGAACTTCTGCTTCCTCAAACATAAGAAATGATGACATGACACGACAGTTTTCGGCTTATAACATACTGTATCATATTTATTGATAATTTTCTTATTCTAACATAATTCATCTCCATCTGATTGGCGTCTTTACGTGAATTTTGTAAATACATTTCAAAATATATACCATTGTTTCTATAGATGCGCATATACGATAATTTGCATGTGTTTTTGATTACATGAAATTCTTCACATTTTTTAATAAGGATGCGGGGATGTGTTCACCTTACCAATTTTGTATTTTTAGTTCAAATTCATAACTTGGGCTTAGAGTTAGATTGTATGATTGTTTGGATCTTTTGTATGTTGTTTTGTATGTCTGTGATAGATGTTTTCACATTTTTGGATGCTAGATTCCATGTTTGTTACGTTAAGAATTCCAAGAATATTTATTTTATAATTAAAAAGGGGTGACAAAGAAAGTCTAACTTGTCAGAAAAAAGCTGGTTTCTTAAGGATTATTACGACCGTACCAAAACTTAGATACGCTGATTTCCTAAAATATACCCTACCAGAGATGAATATGCGGCTCATCAGGAGCATAACCTGGCTAAAACTTACAAAATAATATAGAAGTGCAGCTATAACTCACCGTTATAACATTTTCAGCATGACAATATAGTTTCAATTTTTTGTTTTGTTGACATTGTGTGAAAATGGGACTAGTATGTCTGTTCAAGTTACGCACCTGATTTTGTCAATATAACGGAATCATAAACACTTGTTTTTTTAAGTGGGATGTTTAACCAGCTATACATACAGGTCTAACCAACATTTCATTGGAAAATACCAATATCATGTCAAAAATACAGTTTTCCTTTCATTCTGTTTGTTGATAAAGTCTGTGAAAGTGAGGATAATGACAAAGGATCTTGAAAACTTGCTATGTGGAATCCAACGTGACAAATATGTTATGCATATTGCACCGACTAGACAAACCCGCTAGTATTGATTGTTTAATCGAGACCCATAAAGACCACAGTGATGTTTATAATGATATCATTTTTGAAAAGAAACGTCTTTTCGTGAAACTAAAAATCTTGTATTTATTCAATACAAAATTTTGAAGACGAACTCTCAAGGCTCATTTGACTGTCCCTTTGGTATCTTTCGTCCCTCTTTCGGAAAGGACAAGGGATTACAAAGATGTAAAGAACAAGATTTGCCAGAGAGATACAGAAATAAAAGAGGCTGTAACAAGATACTCTGACGAACTTTTGACAAAGACTAAATCAGAATGGCATACAACAAGAGCAATGATTACAGCAAAAATGCTTGGCACAACAAATATAAGACACGAAGGGGAAGAAACAAAGGAAAAGATGGAGAAAATGTTAATGTCCCATAAAGCTTTAAGAATATTCCCGAAAAAGGATACCATTAATTCGAATTTACCAGAAGCACATATTGAGTAGATTGAAATCTGTCAAGTTTATTCCTGGAAAATACTAAAATGTCATATAAGCATAAGTAAAATGTCTTTACAAAGTACATGATTCAACACAAGCCAGAATCCACACAACTAAAAATGAACTTGAAACTAGCATATTGTTGATTAACACCAACAAAGCGTTTATTGTAAGTTTTTCATGGGAGAAAAAAAGGTGATTCTTAACCAAAACAGCGATATACAACATACATACGAATGCGATATAAACAATTAGAAATTTTTCACGTGGCCATTAAAGATCATAACATTTGATGATAATATTTATGTTATAGACGTTCAAGATGAAGATATGACAGAAAGAGTCTTGGTGTTTGATTATCGAGGACAATTTCAATCGGTGTACAACGGTGAAGATGTTTCAAAATTTGGCACAGTAACATGGTAAAAATTGATAATATGATTCTTGTTTCTAGGGATGTTTTATTATATATAACTTGATACTCGGCAGAGATTTGTTTCTTTGATTCATTATCGCATTCAAGTTTTTCTTTTTAAAGAAAAAAAAGAAAACGATGAAAAGTAATCAACAAGACTAAAAAGAATTTGAAAAAAAATAAAAATTGGCAAAATACAATCCACTGACAACTAAAAATAAAAAATGGTCTGCATTGAAATGTTGCTGCCAAGATACCCAGTATGAGATACTGAAGATGAAATGAGAGTGAAACTGATGAAATTTCTGGAAGAAGGAAATGAGCATACTAGTATTTGTTGAATTTAGAAGTAGAGTGTGTCGTCAAATTGTCAGCATTCCCATGGGAGCGAACTGTACGCTTCTCTTTGCCGACTTATTATTTTCATATAAATCGGAGTTTCTTCAAACACTTGTCAAAAACAAGAAGATCATTGAAGCCATGTCATTTAATTTCACATTCATATATATTGATGATGTTCTTTCCATTAACAATCCAAACTTTTCTGAATCTGAATGAGTTCCATAAATATAAACCACAGACTAGCAATAAAAAGAACAGCTGACACGGCTTCTTACTGTATTCTTGTCTGTCTTTTGTGCTAATGTGCTGTGTCTTAATGCTTTTTGTGTTTCTTTGTTACATATTTGTTTGTTTATATAGGGATTAAGATTATAACACAATGTTGACTGATGTATCCCTATTTTGACATTTTTACCTATAATGTCTGTTTGTTTTGTTCTCACATCGTTGTCAATTAAAATGGACCTGATGCATCTCTTATACAAGTTAGAAGTTTAGCTACCTATAAAATAGTAAGCCATTGCAAGGTCGCATCGATGTCGAAAGGGTTTTTGTGAGCATTTAAATATTTTCTTGACGTCATGTTGGAAAAATTGACAAAAAAATGGTAGCCGATTTTGTTTTGGTAATATGCTTAGTCTTGTTTAGTATTTTGAAGTAGTGTTATTCCTTTACAGTGGCTGCTTTCAGGGTCAGATAAGTCATATGTGCAACCCGCTTACAACGATGATGGAGTACTGGTCGATGAGTCTCGGACATAGTAATAACGATGATAGGAAGCATTATCAAAGTCATAAGACATTTAAATCGGTGTCCATTATCTAACACTCAGGATACAGCCTCCGACGTCAGTCGGTATAACATTCTTCAATCCATAATGTATTTTTCGCATGGATGGTGAACGGGTTTTTACACAAACAAGAATTTAAACTGTACAGCGTTGGAATGGTTTCTGTAATCGAAAGTTGTAAGTCGTTTAGCCATCCATCAGTAAACCAACATCGTAGATAGCCGGTAAAAAGGAGCAGACCAAGCACATCCATTCTGTTGTTATGACTGAGGCGTGGCTCGATTGATGATGTGATGATATCTTATTATGTTATTATACTGATTATAACTCACACACACATGAAATTTTAGTTGGGTCTGTATCTGCGAAACAACAACATACTTGTCATGGAGATAAACCAGGTGTTTCAACAAGGTCGTTGGTGATAGATGTGACACGAGTATTTTGATATACCAAGAGGTTCAACCATGTGACATGAGTATATTGGTATACCAAGAGGTTCAACCATGTGACATAAGGATATTGATATACCATGAGGTTCAACTATGTGACATGAGTATATTGATATACCAAGACGTTCAACTATGTGACATGAGCATATTAATATACCAAGAGGTTCAGCCATGTGACATAAGGATATTGATATACCAAGAGGTTCAACTATGTGACATGAGTATATTGATATATATATACCAAGAGGTTCAACCATGTTACATGAATATATTGGTATATCAAGAGGTTCAACCATGTTACATGCATATATTGGAATACAAAGAGGTTCAACCATGTGACATGAGTATATTGATATACAAAGAGGTTCAACTATGTGACATAAGTATATTAATATACTAAGAGATTCAACCGTCGAGTTTTATATCTAAACATGCTACAAATAAGAAGTAAATGAGATTTGAGAGTTACTATTTCATTGTTTCTTTGTAATTTCTCTTGAAAAAATTGTTAATCCAGTTGAGCAGCATCAATTCAAATATGTTTGATATTTGTGACTTCATGACTGAAATTAAGGACGCCGAATATTTGACTTGCACCACAACATTAATTCATACCTTCAGCAATTTTAATTCAGCACATAATCTCCCTAGACTTAAAACAACATAGATGTATCGCCATTGTCCTAAATGTCACCGGATATGAATCACATAGTGCATATTTGGGAAGAACCTGGCATACCTTCCCTCATATGCATACCCACCCCAACCAATGGACCAACGCATTTCAGTCTTGCAACTTGATGCGTTTCTTCTTTTCTCATAACTATATACCGCAATCAGAGAATTAATGCTACCCACATTTGATCTTAGCTTTAATTAAAATCATTAAGACAATCAAATATGAACAGTCAATGAAGGTAGGACAATACCATGACAAAATAAAGGCGAACAATCCTTTAGTACAACGTAACAACACATTACGCACAAAACTTAAGCTTGGGGAATACAAAATCTTTCCTCCTTATAAAAACAAAATAAGTGTAATAAAAAAATATGATTAAAATAGCTAATATTCAAAGAATACGTCTTTTAATATTTGATTTAAATTTGAAATGGCGAAACTGCCATAGCTGAAAAAAATCATATTAAATGGAATCCAATGTATAGTTATCCAAGAACATTGTTTGTGTGACTTTTAGTGTGACACAATTAATCCCCTAAGGCTGTTATTGTTTTTTCCGCTTTTCTACTTTATGTGCTTGTTCTGTTAGCTTTAAGAAAATAAGAAAGTTAAACGTTATCCTGATTAGACATATTCAAAAGTATTTAAACATGAGGTCTGATGAGCTCTTCGTCGAATAAAATGAATTTTTTGAGCTCCTTCTATATAGCTAAGTTTTATAATTTCCATTCTTGACGTTTAATACAGAAATGGTAATTAAGCCGACTTTAATGAAGATGCCATTATTTATTTGTGCGATGAATTTATGATAGATTAAAAAAAAGTTGTAAACATTTGAAATTTCTAATAATCTATTAAACTGTCTATCTCGAGTGACACAAATTACTTATAAAGAGTTCAAATATTTTGTTCTATTTCCCATTATCTAAGACATGATTAAATACCGAAAGTGACCTGGACTTTTCCTAGTGATAGCTTGGAATACTCGAGTTTGATAACTAGGTAAGGTCTACTTGGTGCCTACCGATATTTACTTTATTAGAATGTTTAAACATAGTTTCTATTCAATTCCGATGATTAAATAACATGATGATAAATGATAAATGAAGGTAAGACATTTTAGAAAAAAAAATGATCAATGCATTCAGATCAAACTCATCTTTTTACTGAACAACATATATTCTACGTTTCAATCTCACAATTTCCTCTTCCATATTCTATTGATTGGCTAGTTTTGACCAAAGTCATACAATCTTCAAAACAAAACATTGTACTGGTGATCTTTTGTATCTTAGAAATACGCGTTAGGCGTACACTATTATAAGCCTAGTATATTTGATGAGTTTTATTTATTTTGTTTAAACTAGTATTTCATGTATTTGGCAACATTACTTGCTGTTATCAATATATTTTCGTTGTCAATAGAAGATTGGAATAGACGATGATGCAATACCTAATACCGGTATAATCTTATGACGTTACTATTTAAAATGAAATTGGATGTAATTGTTTGATGGTGATGGGATGTCACTGATTGATGATGAAATGTCATTGTTCGATGGTGAAATTTTACTGTTTGATGATGAAATGTCATTGTTCAATAATGAAATGTCATTGTTCAATAATGAAATGTCATTGTTTGATGATGAAATGTCATTGTTTGACAGTGAAATGTCTTGTTTGACAGTGAAATGTCTTGTTTGACAGTGAAATGTCTTGTTTGACAGTGAAATGTCATTGTTTGATGATGAAAGTCAATATTTGATGATGAAATGTCACTGTTTGATGATGAAATGTCATTGTTTGGTAATAACATGTTATTGTTGGATGATGAAATGTCATTGTTTGACAGTGAAATGTCATAATTTGACAGTGAAATGACATTGTTTGACAGTGAAATGTCATTGTTTAATGATGAAATGTCATTGTTTGATGATGAAAAGTCAATATTTGATGATGAAATGTTACTGTTTTGATGATTGAATAACATTGTTTGATGATGAAATGTGATTGTTTGATGATGAAAAGTCAATTATTCATGATGAAATGTCATTGTTTGACTGTGAAATGTCATTGTTTGACTGTGAAATGTCATTGTTTGACTGTGAAATGTCATTGTTTGACTGTGAAATGTCATTGTTTGACTGTGAAATGTCATTGTTTGACTGTGAAATGTCATTGTTTGATGATGAAAAATCATTATGTGATGATGAAATGTCATTGTTTGATGATAAAATGTCATTGTTTGATGACGAAATGTCAATATCTGATGATGAAATGTCACTGTTTGATGATGAAATGTCACTGTTTGATGATGAAATGTCATGCATCGCTTGATCATGAAACTTCAATATTTGATGATGAGATATTGAATTTCCTATGATTTTTTTTGTTGTTTTAATTTTTATCTTAAACAGGCTGACAAATACCAGCTAGGGTTAAACGTAATGTTTTGCGGTTTCATTTTACGGCTTCATCATAGAAATGTCGAATTCGTTCATATTTATAACCTAACTGAAATAGTGAATAGTAATTTAAAAACCATTTTAGGATATAAAGAGAGATGGTAGATTCCAGAAAATAGCAAAGCAAAGTTACACTATTGATGATCCACAAGTTTCCATGATTCATAACATTTTATTGGAATTTATTAATAGAAAAAGATATTTTGATCTACCAATGGAAGAAAGATTATGCAAAAAATGCTAAAAAATTGAAGATGAAATTCGTTTCTTTTTATATTCTCATAGTTACAGTAATAATAGAAAAGTTTATTCAGATTTTTTGATGAATGAGAATATACAATTTAAATGATATAGATAAAACACATATACTAATTACTCCACCCAAAATCACACATTCAGGTAAATAAGTATAATTTATCAAACAGTCTGTAGAGCTGAGGATAGGGGACTTATTATGTATATTAATGGATAACAGGCTTTATCTCTTGAGGAATATAAGAGACACACATTGTCAATATAATCATGATAATTATTTGCACTTAACTTTTTTTTTTAATAGTATTACAACAGTTTATGTTTTACTATATAGCTAGTTCAATCAGCAAATTTCAAGTTTTGGATGATTTTGTTGTGCTTCAAATGATGTTTGGTCAAATACTTCATATCCCAAAAATTTTGGCAAAATGCCTTGAAAGGATGATCAGAAAAAATGACATCTGATCTACCTGAAATGATCAATATATCAGCCTGTATGAAAATGGCTACCAAATGTATCCGTCAACGCTGTATTCAGTTAAAATATTGCAAATTTTGAAACTATCGCGGCAAAACCTCGGTTCGATGTTGATTTCTTTAGTGATGCTGACAGCCAGCAATAGATCCAGTTAATTTTAGTAAATACAAAGGTATAGTTGTACAGTTTTGAGTTCTCATGATCCTACAACGATACTCTTTACTTATATTTTGGCATAATGGCGTCCTTTCAATGTATACGTTGGATGTTTTCTGGTTGACCGTAAAGTGAAAAAGAATGATATAATATGCATTATAACAAGCTTTCACTGCGAGAACTCTTATATCGGTGCATTATGTATATTGTTTGTATGTTTTTGTTTTTGTGCTTAGTCTATTGAGGTTGTCTGTCGTATTAATCTTCAGTGAACTGTTTTGTTATAAAAGTGAGGGGAAATCACCAACAGAATATTCAAACACATCAGTCGAAATCACAATATAATGGCAAAAAAACGAAGAACAACAGAAAGACAAACAACAATACAATTCAATTCAATTCAATTCAAAGTTTTATTGCCATATAAACTTTACAGATTGTGACATATAACATGTATAACAACAACAAAAACAAATAAAGACAATAACTAAGTAACTCAAAATATATACATAAATTCAGGTAAATATTAAAGGGTCCCCTGTCCTCAGTTCCATTGACTTTTTTTTATAAAGGATCCTAGTTTATTCACTTGTGTTGGTGTTGATGGGTTGAGTATATATAAAACTTTGTCATTGTCTGTGAGATTAGCAAATGCATTACTTTCCCTGTTAATGCAATTAAAATATGTTAATCTAATATTTGAATTATGAGAACAATTTATTAAGAAATGTTTCTCATCATCTAGTACTTTGCATTTTTTGCAAAGTCTCTCTTTGCGAGGAATTTTGAAATGCCTTCCTTTTTCAATTAACAATGAATGGTCACTGATTCTAAGTTTTGTAATTATTTTTTTAAATTTAAAGTTTGGGTTAGAGAGGTAAGGTTTGATTAAAAGATTTGGCTCAATTCCTTTATAAAAATTTAATTTACTTTTATCATCAATAGATTTCAACTTATCCATCAACAGGTTGTTGTAGTATGAGTTTATTTGGGGTTTAATATAGCTTTTGATAATTTTTAATTGTTTTAAGTTATCACAGGTTTCTTAGTCTATCTATATCAATGTTAGATTCAGAAAGAATATCTTTTGCAAAAGTGAACCATGAATAGGAGCCACTAGAATCCAAAGTTTTAGTTAATTGAAAAGATTCATATAATAAGGGATTCAAATCTGAGGTGAAAACCTGGCTAAATACATTATAGTTTGGGTTTTTATATGTTATTCAATAGGCAGTCTTCCCAATTCGTTCTTTGTACCAAAATTTGAGGCACTCTTGGTAGTGCCAAGGGTAAACTTGCAATAACCAAGATGCAAGTTTTCTATTGGAGTCTTGTCAATAAAATTAAATGGGTCTACAATTTTTCCAGAAACCTAAGCTCTTTTTTTAGCTTTGAAATATGTTATATATGAGTCCAAATATGTTATTTCAGAATTATAAGTCATATAGGTCTCACTTCTAACATTACATATATATAAAGCTAAAGAGTGAGCAACACAAATTATAACTATAAACTAGGCCTTTAGTTTTCCCAAAGGAATTGTTGAGAATTTTGAATTCGGACCCGTTTATAGATAGTATATTTATTACGTATTATTGTTGGAGAATAACG
>CM034350.1:97548306-97585230 GCA_019925275.1 Mytilus edulis | reverse complement strand
TATAGCTTTTGCTGAGGCTACTGTTCCTAAAATTACAGTTATCACTAGAAAGGTGGGTCACAGGAACAAATTAATAAAACTATCACATACATGTATTGATTCTGTGTCCAATGCTAAAATATTTTAGATTCCTTCTCCCCCTCTCTAAGTTGACAAGTAACAGACTAATGATGAAACTTCTTTTTTCTGAAACCTACACACTATAAATTCTGTAGCTATACAAAATATAAAAATATTGATATTTGGAAAATGTAACTGGTGTGATAGACTTGTGAAACATGCAAAATCTATTTTTTTCCTACCATTTCCTTTAAAAAAACAATGAAGATATTGGTCAGATTTCCCTTTTTAGCTCACCTGGCCCAAAGGGCCAAGTGAGCTTTTCCCATCACTTGGCCTCCTTTGAAACTACTGGGCCAAATGTAACCAAACTTGGCCACAATCATCTTTGGTGTATCTAGTTTAAAAAATGTGTGGCCTGACCTGGCAAACCAAACAAGATGGCCGCCATGGCTAAAAATAGAACATAGGGGTAAAATGCATTTTTTGGCTTATAACTCAAAAACCAAAGCATTTAGAGCAAATCTGACATGGGGGTTGGGGGGGGGTTAAAATGTTTACCAGGTCAAGATCTATTTGCCCTGAAATTTTCAGATGAATCTGACAACCCGTTGTTGAGTTGCTGCCCCTGAAAGGAAATTTTGCAGTTTTTGCTTATTATCTTGAATATTATTATAGATAGAGATAAACTGTAAACAGCATTAATGTGCAGCAAAGTAAGATCTACAAGTAAGTCAACATGACCAAAATTGTCAGTTGACCCATTAAGGAGTTATTACCCTTTATAGTCAATTTTTAACCATTTTTCTAAAATTTTAATTTTTAAAAAAAAATCTTCTCCTCTGAAACTACTGGACCAAATATAACCAAACTTGGCCACAATCATCATTTGGGTATCTAGTTTTAAAAATGTGTGGCGTGACCCTGCCAACCAACCAAGATGGCTGCCATGGCTAAAAATAGTACATAGGGGCGAAATGTAGATTTTGGCTTATATCTCTGAAACCAAAGCATTTAGAGCAAATCTGACGGGAATACATTGTTGATCAGGTCAAGATCTATCTGCCCTAAAATTTTCAGACAAAACAGACAACCTGTTGTTGGGTTGCTGTCCAAGAATTAGTAATTTTAAGGAAATTTTGCAGTTTTTATACGACCGCAATATTTGAAAAAATTTTCGTCGTATATTGCTATCACGTTGGCGTCGTCGTCGTCGTCGTCGTCGTCGTCCGAATACTTTTAGTTTTCGCACTCTAACTTTAGTAAAAGTAAATGGAAATCTATGAAATTTTAACACAAGGTTTATGACCACAAAAGGAAGGTTGGTATTGATTTTGGGAGTTTTGGTCCCAACATTTTAGGAATTAGGGGCCAAAAAGGGCCCAAATAAGCATTTTCTTGGTTTTCGCACTATAACTTTAGTTTAAGTAAATAGAAATCAATGAAATTTAAACACAATGTTAATGACTACAAAAGGAAGGTTGGTATTGATTTTGGGAGTTTAGGTCCCAACAGTTTAGGAATTAGGGGCCAAAAAGGGACCCAAATAAGCATTTTTCTTGGTTTTCGCACCATAACGTTAGTATAAGTAAATAGAAATCTATGAAATTTAAACACAAGGTTTATGACCATAAAAGGAAGGTTGGTATTGATTTTGGGAGTTTTGGTCCCAACAGAATAAGGGGCCCAAAGGGTCCAAAATTAAACTTTGTTTGATTTCATCAAAATTGAATAATTGGGGTTCTTTGATATGCCGAATCTAACTGTCATGACTGTGTATGTAGAGTTTTAACTTTTGGTCCCGTTTTCAAATTGGTCTACATTAAGGTCCAAAGGGTCCAAAATTAAACTTAGTTTGATTTTGACAAAAAATGAATCAGTTAGGTTCTTTGATATGCTGAATCTAAAAATGTACTTAGATTCTTGATTATTGGCCCAGTTTTCAAGTTGGTCCAAATCGGGGTTTCAAAATTAAACTTTGTTTGATTTCATCAAAAATTGAATAAATGGGGTTCTTTGATATACCAAATCTAACTGTGTATGTAGATTCTTCATTTTTGGTCCTGTTTTCAAATTGGTCTACACTAAAGTCCAAAGGGTCCAAAATTAAACTTAGTCTGATTTTAACAAAAATTGAAATCTTGGGGTTCTTTGATATGCTGAATCCAAAAATGTACTTAAATTTTTTATTATGGGCCCAGTTTTCAAGTTGGTCCAAATTAGGATCTAAAATTATTATATTAAGTATTGTGCAATAGCAAGTCTTTTCAATTGCACAGTATTGCGCAATGGCAAGAAATATCTAATTGCACAATATTGTGAAATAGCAAATTTTTTTTAAATTAGAGTTATCTTTCTTTGTCCAGAATAGTAAGCAAGAAATATCTAATTGCAAAATATTGTGCAATAGCAAGATTTTTTTTAATTGGAGTTATCTTTCTTTGTCCAGAATCAACTTAAATCTTTGTTATATACAATATACAATGTATATTCACTTTTTACTACCAAATGATAAATTAAAATAATCTTTACCATTCAAGGATAACAAGCAGTTTTTTTTACATCTTATTTCCTTATCTTATCTAAAATGTTTTTAGATAATGTATGTTGGACATTTGCCAGACATGACTATGATGTCATTTTCTATTTTTATTTGCCAATAACTTTTATGTAAATAACTTCATTGGAAATTTGCCAATATAAAATGTTGCTGATGAAGTTTTTTTTATTGTTTTATACAATAAACAATGTATATTCACTTTTACTACCAACCAATCTTTACCATTCAGTGATAACAAGCACTTTATTTTACATTTTAATATTTTATGATGTATTTAAAAGAGTAGTTATTGTTGCAAACTCCATTAGAAATTTGAATTGATATCAGTTTTGGAAAAAGGGAAACGGGGATGTGAAAAAAGGGGGGGTGGGGGGTAAATTTTTCTCATTTTAGATTTCATAAATAAAAAGAAAATTTCTTCAAACATTTTTTTGAGAGGATTAATATTCAACAGCATAGTGAATTGCTAAAAGGCAAAAACAAACTTTTAAGTTCATTAGACCACATTCATTCTGTGTCAGAAACCTATGCTGTGTCAACTATTTAATTTTAGATTTAAAAAGTTTGAAGAAGAAATCTTTAATTGTAAAATTTGTAAAATCTTGACATTTGTTTTGTGTAAAAAAAAACCATGTAATGTCAAAAATTTGATCACAATCCAAATTCAGAGCTGTATCACGCTAGAATGTTTTGTCCATACTTGCCCCAACTGTTCAGGGTTCGACCTCTGCGGTCGTATAAAGCTGCTCCCTGCGGAGCACCTGGTTGGTTATTATCTTGAATATTATAATAGATAGAGATAAACTATAAACAGCATTAATGTTCAGCAAAGTAAGATCTACAAATAAGTCAACATGACCAAATTTTTTAGGTGACCCCTTAAGGAGTTATTGCCCTTTATAGTCATTATTTAACAATTTTCATAAATATTTGTAAATTTTTGTAAATTTTTAGAAAATATTTTCCACTGTAATTACTGGGCCAAGTTCATTATAGATAGAGATAATTGTAGCAAGAAGAATGTCCAGTAAAGTAAGATTTACAAACACATCATGATTACCAAAACACAATTTTGTCATGAATTTATCTGTGTCCATTGTATAATATGCACATAGACCAAGGTGAGCGACACAGGCTCTTGAGAGCCTCTAGTTTGCCAATGAAAACAAATTATTTACAGTCTGTATTTATATCTTAGCTTTTGTTATAAAACCAATTTTATTTTCTGATTTAATAAAAAAAAATCCTTACTTACCTCAATGGAAAAGTTAAGGGTCAGTTAAAAAAGCAAGCATATTTCTATGGATGGCTTGACTAGAACTTTTAAATTTATTGACTGCACACGTATCAATATCAGTATCAAATATATATAAAAAATTAAAACACAATTCTGTGTGATTTTGATGTTTATTATACCCCCGCTTTGAAAAAAGGGGGGTATACTGTTTTACCTCTGTCTGTCCTTCCGTCAGTCCGTCCGTCCCATGAATATTTTTCGTCACATTTTTCTCAGGAACTACACTACCAGGATTTCTGAAATTTAGTTTCAGGGTTTATATAAGTCTGCAATACTGTGTGATGCGTTTTCAGATTCATCACTCGACAACTTCGTGTTTACGGACCACTTGTATGATTTTACATATGATAGCCAAGTTGAAAATTTTCGTCACATTTTTCTCAGGAATTACTACACAAGGATTTCTGAAATTTGGTTTCAGGATTTATACAAGTCATCTATACCGTGTAATGCGTTTTCAGATTCATCACTCAACAACTTCCTGTTTACCGAACACTTGCATATTTTTACACTATTAAAATTATCCACTTGCGGCGGGGGTATCATCAGTGAGCAGAAGCTCGCAGTTTCACTTGTTGAATACTTGATAAAAATTGTACTTGTGAACAAAACAAACAAAAGTGTTTCTTTTTATAAAAGTGTTGATTCTTGTAACTGGTTAGTTAGGTTGCATGATACATCCATTTGACTTTTTCAGGCTTATGGTGGAGCATATGATGTTATGAGTTCTAAACATTTGAGAGGTGATACAAACTATGCTTGGCCTACTGCAGAGGTTGCTGTCATGGGTGCAAAGGTAAAGTTGTTGAATTGTAATTAATATGAATTTAATTTTTAACCGGATTTTTGTGACAAAAATGTCGGTTATTGATTTGGGGATGTACGGCGGGCGGGCAGTCGGGCGGGCGGGCGGCAATCAAATGTTGTCCGTGCATTAACTCATGAACCGTTCAACCAAAGCTTTTAAAATTTTAATATGTTGTTACTGACAACTAAATGAAGGTCAAGTTCAATAATGGCGATTTTGACTTTTACCGTTCAGGAGTTATGGTTCTTGAAAGATTGAAAAATGGAGTTGTCCGTGCATTTACGCATGAACTGTTCTACCAAAGCTTCCCAAATTTTAATATGTTGTTACTAATGAAAGAATGGAGGTCAAGTTCAATAATGACGAATTTGACTTTTACCGTTCAGGAGTTATGGTTCTTGAAAGATTGAAAAATGGAGTTTCCAGTCGTGTCCGTGCATTTATGCATGAACTGTTCTACCAAAGCTTCCGAAATTTTAATATGCTGTTACTGATGACAAAATGGAGGTCAAGTTCAATAATGACGATTTTGACTTTTACCGTTCAGGAGTTATGGTTCTTGAAAGATGGAAAAATGGTTTTTCCCGTCGTGTCCGTGCATTTTCTCATGAACCATTCAACCAAAGCTTTTGAAATTTTAATATGTTGTTACTGATGACAAAATAGAGGTCAAGTTCAATAATGACGATTTTGACTTTTACCGTTCAGGAGTTATGGTTCTTGAAAGATCATAAAATGGCGTTTCCATTCAGGTTGTTGCATTTACTCATGAACCATTCAATCTAAGCTTTTCAAATTTTAATATGTTGATACTGATGACAAAATGGAGGTCAAATTTGATATTGACGATTTTCACTTTCACCATTCATCAGTAATGGTTCTTGTGATATTGCCAGGACACAAATAAATGTTAATAAATCCGGTTTGCTGTCGTTGTGACAGCCTCTTGTTAGAACTTAGTAGCGAGTATTTTAATTATGAAAATTTCTACTTTCTGTTAGAGATTCTGAGTGAAACTAACTCACCAATCTCAAAAAGGCCAATATGACCAGTACAATAGAACAAAATGTTTAAATATTGTTAAAAGAACCATTTTACTTGAGGCTGTTCATCAAGAATTTGAAGGCAATTGATTAAAATTGATGTGTTTTGTCATTTTTGTCGAGCCTGCGACTTTTGTTGCAGAAAGCTCTACATAGAGATAGTGATCCGACGGCAATGGTGTTAGCTAATTTCTTAAAAGCTTTATATTTTAGAAGATGCAAGACCTGGATGCTTCAAACTTTGTATATGGATGTCTCATGTTATGTTTCAGTCAGTCACATGTCCAATGACCTTGACCTCATTTTCATGGTTCAGTGACTACTTGAAAAAAAAAGTTAAGATTTTTTGTAATGTTAAATTCTCTCTTATTATAAGTAATAGGATAACTATAATTGGTATGTGCATTCCTTGCAAGGTCCTCATGCCCATCAGACAGTTTTCACTTGACCTCAACCTCATTTCATGAATCAGTGAACAAGGTTAAGTTTTGGTGGTCAAGTCCATATCTCAGATACTATAAGCAATAGGTCTAGTATATTTGGTGTATGGAAGGACTGTTAGGTGTACACATCTAGCTGGCAGGTGTCATATGACCTTGACCTCATTTTCATGGTTCAGTGGTCAAAGTTAAGTTTTTGAGTTTTGGTCTTTTTTTCTAATACTATATGCAATAGGTCAACTATATTTGGTGTCTGGAAACATTTTATGATCTTTTTGTTAGTCACACAAGTTTTATTTGACCTTGACCTCATTTTCACGGTTCATTGCTCAGTGTTAAGTTTTTTTGTGTTTTGGTCTGTTTTTCTTAAACTTTAAGAAATATGTCAACTATATTTGTTGTATGGAAGAATTTTTAGCTGGACATGCCTGCCTGACATGGTTCATCTGACCTTGACCTCATTTTCATGGTTCATTGGTCAATGTTTAGTTTTCTTGGTTAATGTTAGGTTTATGTGACATTTGTATTAAAGCTTTATATTTAGGACTATCAACATAGTATTAATGATTAGTAAAGAAGGCGAGACATTTCAGTGTGTGCACTCTTGTAAATTTTTTTAAAAGATAACCTGAGAAAGTATAGGGAATATGTAAATCAGTTGTCAAGAGAACAGTTGAAGGTTTTTCCACCTCACATGTTAATGTTTAATGTTTAAATGAACTTTTATGAAGATTTACAAAGTAAATTTTTTTTATACAAAAAAATAACCTTTGTTGAAAAAAATCTTGTTTCAGAAGATAACTTCTCTTAAAAGTTTGTAGTTCTTTTCTTTGAAATATAAGCGATAATCAGCTACTTCAAGTTTGAAATTGTCACTTTCAACCATTTTTATTTCATAGATCCCAAAAATAAATGATTTCTTTGTATTTTCCATTGAAAAATTGATGATATTTGTCTACTTTCATTGTACAAAAAGCCACTTCCAATGTCATTTGATATTTTTCATCAAACTGTTACCAAAAATATATGGTTTCTATACACTTTGGCTTGAAACAAGGGAGATAATTTGCTATTTCCAGTTGACAAACAGTCCAGTTTATATGATAAGTTATCCCAAATTGATTTGTAAAATATATGGCATTCTACATAAATGAACACAGTTCAAAAATGGCTACTCCTAATTTTAAGTTCTACCAAGATGCCATTTATGACACACAAAAGGGAAATAACTCTTTTTTAGATGTAACTGACTGCATCAATCCATATTGTACAGATTATCCTAAGGAAGTATTAAACATTTTAGAGAAAAACTTTAAAGCAAAAACTACTGTGGCCCTCTTTAATTCTGGAACAGCCCTTATGTAATTGTGTACTAATATGATTGAATACCTTATTAAGATATATTACACAATATTTTATTCTTTTTTATTTCTATATGATATGATATCTTATTTCAGGGAGCCGTGTCTATTATATTCCGTGGTAAAGATCAGGATAAAAATGAAGCAGAATATGTGGAGAAGTTTGCTAATCCCTTCCCAGCAGCTGTCAGAGGTAAAGTGTTCAATGCTTTTAACAGGTAGTGGTAACGATAAAGTAGTCATACCTAGTTCTGAGAAGTATTAAACAACTGATAATAATGATCACTCATTCAGTTGTTTTAGAGATAGTCAGTACATACTGGTATCCTTTTAGAAAAATTCAATTGTGTCATTGCAAATCCCTGATGGCCATGTTTAAAAGATGTCAGTGCAAATGCTAAGCAGCTGTAAGAGGTAAAAAGATGTTAGTGCAAATCCCTCATTATGAACTGCCAGAGTTACAAGATTAAATTTTATCCCTGCTCAGAAGCTGTCTGAGTTTTGATATGTCAGTGCAATTCCCTACTCAGTGGTTGTTAGATCTTAAGGTGTCAGTGCTAAGCAAATGTCTGACTTATCCTGACATCAGTGCAAATTCCTGCACAACCCTTGTCAAGGTTTTCAAGACTTTATCATAACATAAATCTTGACTTAAACAAAAAATTCATAGAGCACAACATTCTATACATCCTATCATTTATCAATGAAATATAAACTCAGATATTGAAGTTACAAAATGATGCGTATGTGTACAACCATACTTGTCAATTGGCCTGAATTTATGATGACTTCTTAAAATATCAATGATGTCATTGTTGAAGTTATATTTATCTTCATTTGTCCATATTAAACTATAGCTTAACACATTGTTTGTATTAATACAATTCTGTGCATTACTTTTAGTTCCAACTTCAAAATGAATGCAACTCTGTCTGTCAGGGCTCCCCAGCACTTAAATTATCATTTATGTGTCCTAAAGCAGTGTTATATTGACTATATAATGCCAATAAATGCCAAGGGGAAGCATGATACACCCTTAATGTGCATTTTGAAATTGTTTAAGAATAAAATGGGATCTTTCAAATGTACTTTATCATATATTCAACATGTGAAAGATTTACCAAAACCTAACAATTAGAATTGGAATAATAATATATGGTGTTATTTTAGGTTTTGTTGACGACATCATAGAACCTCGTTCAACTCGAAGAAGAATCTGTCAAGACTTACAAGTACTGGCTAGCAAGAAGAGAGAAAACCCATGGAAGAAACATGCTAATATGCCATTATAAATACGACTGTGTTATTTTTGAATGAACTCAAGTGGAGAAACGCTTGCTTTGACCTGAGCTGAAAACTATTCCATGAGCTTAGATATTGGAGGATGATTTCCAGGATCTAGATTGTATTTAGAGAAGGAATTTGTTGATTATCTTCCTGAGGATTGAATATCAAATTTCTTTAGCATATTTTGAATGAATTGGAAAGTACTGTATCTTTAATTCTAAGTTTGGATGTACGTACATGGGAAAATATGTTTTATTTGTGAATAGTGAAATCTTCTTTCTTTATTCCTATATAAGATTAAATTGGGAAATGATGTATTTATCTGATGGACATTTTCATATGTGTTCTAGCATCAGAAACAAGTAACTTTGTTCAAGATATATTGTATTGTTGTCTTTTTATAGCCTCTACCCTACAAGGGTATTTGTGGAAGATATGAATCATGTATACAGCATTTTATAGTATAGTAATCATTGATATCAACAACCTATAACGTATATATATTTCATCTACTCAACACGTACCATCATGTGATAACATATTTAGACACATGATAGTACATATACCTTTATGAGAAAATAATGTTAAAAGTTAAGAAAATAATCTATTCTTTCTGAACACTTTTTAAATGATTTTTTCTAAAGATATACTCATTTTCACAGGTATCAAAGTAAAAAAAACATCCATAAATCATGGGATAATTTTTTTTTTGTGTGCTTTTTGTGGTACAACAGAAGTATTGCAGCAATATGAATAAAATAAGTTTTAATTACAGGGAGAAAAATGTAATATACACAAAAGTATTCAGCACCAATCAACATTATGCTCCTTTATAATGGTGTTGGAAAAAGGTTTGCTGTATTTGTCTGAAGTTTATAGTTATCAAGGATTAGTATAGTGAGAAATACAAATCCCTATAGTTATGCAAGTGCTAATACTTGTATGTTATTGATATTTTTAAGATTATTAGCTGTCTGCTATCTGTGATGATTTATTAAAAATCTAAAACTTATTTAATAATGTTGACTTTTTGTTTTATCCTCACCTGGTCCAAATCTCTTGTGTTGGCTTCTATTTTCTATCAGAATATTTTCAATGTTTTCAATCCTTTCATAATAAGCTTTGATAGAAGCTTCCACTGTATATAGCATATTAGGAACAACCTTGTTTGAAGTCGTCCTTATGAATGTTTGTGAATTATAATCTGTCAACAAATCAACAAAACAATCATTATTTATTTTTGAAAGAGTATGGTTACAATTTTCTAATTAGTTGTCTTGTTTTGAACAGTACTGAGTTTTCTAAAAAAAAAAATTACAACTGAATTTTCTGAAGTTTACTGATCTTTGTAGTGATCATAAAGTGTAGATTTATATTTCCATCATATTTATATATAAGAAGATGTGGTATGAGTGCCAATGAGACAGCAATATTGCACTTTTTAATAGACACCAGAAGAACAGATCTGCACTTGCAAATATCTGTTATTCATTGATGAAAAAGGCAAACACATATATGTCAGCTCAGATAACTTTTTCTTTAGAACTAATTGCGAGGTTTTGTACTAGAAATACTGATTTTCTTTAACCCATTTTGAGGTTATTGGCCGAAAAATGTCGGTTTTTAGTTGGCATTCTATTGCCGTTGATTTTAAAACTATAAAAGATAGGTTAATAGCGTAAACTGCAAAAATGATCAGGCTGTTGAGATGTACCCTCCCTGCAAATTGAATAAAATCTAACTACTTGTTATGGATTTTTCCCCCTGAAACTTTTTTCAAAATCTATGAGGGATGTCAAAATCACTTGGTATTTTTTAACCTACCACCAGAAAGTGTGTCACATGTTGAAGGTTACGGTCAATACTCTTTTAAGTACAAGAACAAAACAATGGTCAATTTGTTAGCGGCCTATAGTAAAATATTTTTGCACCAGCAAATAAAGAGCCCACATTATAAACACTTTTGATGAGTAGACACATCAGACATCTCAAATAAATTTTATTATCAATGTTCTGGAAATATAGTCCTGAACATTTTAATTGCATGAACATTTTAACACTAATTCTAGTATATTTGATAAGATTAGAGGTTTGATTATGATTAGGATGGTAGTAGATGGCTGTTAACTTGAACTGGCATTCAGATAGGGAAAATGTTAATGTAAATTGATATAAATTTTAACCCTGCTTTGTACTAGCTTAACTAGATTTTACAACATACTAGTTCACAAGGTTACCTTCAGCAGAAAGACTAGTACCCCTACCTGGACACACAAGTCTGACTATGGAAGTACGCCAATATAATACTTCCATGGTCTGACTCAAAACAGACCTGTCTTTGCTCTATATCCTTCATGGTGTGTGCTTAACAAAGAAGCAATAAATATGTAATTTAACAAACTCAAGACCTCCTGCTCCAACAGGAAAATCAAGGCAGTTTGAATGTTGGTCCTCTGAAAGACTTCAAATGTTTTGAGTCCCTATCAATCATTTCCTGCAAGACCTAAAATCATGCTTAAAAATGGGAATACTTTTGAAATTATTCATATGTAACCAGGTTGCTTTGTTTCCATAACAAAACAGAAAACTCAGATCAAATGAATAGGTTTATTGCTAGTATTTTTTTATATATAAAATCTTATATATAAAAATGACACTGCACTACAAATAAAAATAATTAGTACAAAGAAAGATAACTCTATTCATTTTTATGTCAATATCCAAAACACAAATATTTCCTACTGGAAAACAGTTCCATGTTTTGGGCTTCTAAATCTATACATAAAGAATGTAAACTATGATAAATGATGTTATCATAAATTAAACATCTTGAAATTTAATAACATATCAAATTCTACCAAATATTTTCTGATTCATTTTTGATGTAGATCTAATTCCATTAAAATGACTTACAATATCGCATAAGTACACATTAGGCAAGGTGTACAGCAAGATAACACACAGAGCTTGTGAGAATATTATTATTACACAGTGTGTAATTGTCCTAATACGAGAATTTATCGGGTCAATAAAATTCATATCGGGTGAGGCGAAGCCAAAGCTGCCAAACCCAATATGAATTTTATTGACCCGATAAATTCCGTATTAGGACAATTGAACACTGTAACGAATTTATCCTGATTTTGTTATATTGCATATTATTATATTTGAATTCAATGTAAGGACAATATCAACCAATTATATTTTAGATATTTAATCTAAAACTGTGAAAAATAAAATATTAGGACTATGAAGCAACTCATTTTTTTTATTAGGTCAATGGTATAAGGGAGATAATCCCAATTGACGTAATAAATAAGGGAGATAATTCCTGTTGACGTAATAAAAAATTGTACTGAAATTTATTAGGACAATATCAGCCAATCAAATTGCGAGAAATTACTCTAAATCAAGATAAATATTATTGCCATGCTTTTAATAGACAATTGTTAAGCACAAAGACACACATATGAACATAAAACACAACTTACCATCGTATGAGGTACAAAGGTCCTGTATACAAAATTATGGCATTGATTGGTTTTACATTATGAAAATTGGAACAGGTTCATTGTCTGTAATATAAAATCACAATTTGTGTTAATAGTTTGTCTATCCAAATCAAATCAACGTTTTATTTATTGTCATACATAGAAAACAAAGTAACACAAGCACTAGTGAGCTTTTAAAATCGACATTATAAAAAATTGCACACATGCAAATAACAGGCAAACAAAAAACACATATTAAGAAGACACACATACACACATTTCAACAGGATATAAAAGCATCAAGTACATACATCACAAAAGCAAAAAAAAATAATACTGTTCATGCAGATAAAATATAAAATCATAGCTTGCTAATTTTAGTATAAAAAAAACAGGAAAAAAGCCGAGCTTAGCTCAAATCACAAAGCACTAATGGCATGCATAACATTGGCATGAGCTGCCATTCCAGGTCTGTATTTATAGATTGGAAAATTGAGTAAGAGAATTTTCCTGTCTTGTGTGGTTTGGCAGCTCATTCCATAATTGTGCAGCACTATAACGAAATGATTTTAACCCATATCTTGTAGTTTTAACTCTCGGTATGTCAGCTGTATCCTTAGATCTAAAGTTATAACATTTCAAATTATCATCAGAATCTTCATTCATCAATTGGGGCATTGATAAGTAAAATGGTTCTTGTTTGTTTTACGTCCAGTTTCAAATTGTTTTAGTCAGTTCAGGACGAGAACGAATTAACAAATAATACAATAGGTAGGTCATAAAAGGGAAGTCAAAATGGATGAATAGAAGGAAATTGAAAATACCACTGGAAAAATATATTGGATATGCGCAAAAATTAAGCCTTGCAAAATGCTATTTACGAATCCTTCAAATATGTGTTGCAAGGGTTCGTTCTTGATGTGCATATATATAGAGGGTCACACTCTCTCAAGATCTCTCAACATGAAGCAACGAATTAAACATCTATTCGGACTGAACATGACTGCGATTTTGGTAAAGGTTTCATTGCCGATTGCAACATAGTTCTATAACCAGAGACATATAATACATTGTATTATATGTCTCTGCTATAACCAAGACAATCATTGTGAGTAAATAGGTTTATGACCGATTGTGCAGGAAAAGCCAATATGGGACAGAAAATAGAAGATAGTAATGCAGTAAGCGTTTAATACTGAACTTTTCAATCCGTTTTCGCCTATTGCTACGCAGCTATAACATAAAATTGAGAAGGAAACGGGAAATGTGTCAAAGAGACAATTCAACCCCACCAAAGAGCAGACAACAGCCGAAGGCCACCAATGGGTCTTCCAAGCAGCGAGAAAATCCCGCACCCGGAGGCGGGCTTCAGCTGGTCCCTAAACAAAAATGTATACCAGGTCAGTGGTAATGGAAGTCATAATAAACTACGAACTATATAACAGAAATTAAATTAAAAATCAAGACTAACGAAGACCAGAGGATCCTGAATTAGGACAGGCGTAAAAATGCGACGGGGTTAAACATGTATTTTGGAGATCTCCCTCCCTTTATACCTCTAGCCAATTTAGAAAAAAAAACACAACAATACGCACAGTAAGTCTCAGTTTAAAAGAAGTCTGGTGTCTAAATAGGTACTAAGTAACAAAACAAACTAAACAAAATGACAATAAAACATAAACCAACAAAGGACTAAGTACTATAAGTTACAGACCTCAATTTAACTAATTGAAAGATTATGTCTTTGGCATATGTCTCATATGAATAAGAAGCACAATCCCTCCTTTTAGGTATTAGTATTATACCATGATCAGAAAATATATGAGAATAGCATAAAAGCCGTATCATGTCAACAACTGGTTTTAGAATAATTGTGTTTTTTCCGACGAAAGACCCTATAAGTAAATCAATATTAAAGCCAAGATATCAAGCTTTAATTACCTGACAACAGTATCGTAACTATATCGCTCTTAGTAAGTCTATTTAAAGGTTTTTTTTGTATCAGATATCCTTCGATGGATCTTTGCTAATTTTACTCATAAATTGTAACTCATAACAATACAGAAACAGGTCTGCAATAATTAGTACACAGTTAGTCCCCATTGGAATTCCGATCCCTTCACGATATACGGAATTTCCAAAGCGAACAATAGGGCAGTTATAGTCTCAAAGCATGTCCAATTGACATAGTTCTTTTGTTTGTTGTTACTTAAAAATAATCTTGAAGAGTTTAAACATATGTATATATATGTTCGCATTCTGACTTTTAGATGCCCATCTAAATAGGTGTGTGAATTTTTTCTTAATAAGAATATGAGGCAAAGTGGTATATAGGTATAAAAATCAAAACTTTGAACAGATTCAATATAAGCATACAGTTTATCAAATACTTCCAACGAATTTTTGACACTCCATAATTTAACATGCTTTTTAATGACCCAATCCTAACATTCAAAGAATTTTCAAAGATCTTCAAAGTACTCCAAATCAGAAGAACAGTTTTCGTAGGTGACAAACACTTGTATCTCCTTCAAGTAAAAACTTGATTGAAATAAAACACACTCTACTGTCTCTCTGCCACCAACAAAGAAAAAACAAAATATGAATTGTGTCTAACAGCTTCACTGAACATACGCAATTGAAATCAGTCAATTCTATGCAATGTACAATGTAATGTACAATTCTATGTAATAATCCCCATCAAATTCTGTTAGTTTCTGTTCCATGTCAGGAGCCTGTAATTCAGTTGTTGTTCTGTTGCTGTGTGTCATATTTGTTTTCGTTTATTATTTTGCCTATGAATTAGACCGTTAACGTTTGAAGGCCGTATGGTGACCTTTAGTCGTTAATGTCTGTGTCAATTGGTCACTTGAGGAGAGTTATCTCATTAGCAATCATACCACATCTTAAAAGTAAAGCTATTTTTTCAATGACTCTGCAACAAAATTTGCTTCACATGTCTGTTCTTTTAACTAACTTCGTCAGTTGTCCTTTGTTAACATTTGTATCTTCAATTTTTCATTTACTATTGTATTAATCATTGAATTTGTTGCTCAATGCAAATCTTTGTTAGTAATTGTTAAACTAATAATATGCACACATGCGCGCATTATATGGGGTACATTCATATGCCCATATTCTTTTTAAAATGGCCATTCGAGGGTTTTTTAGTAGCTTGTACAATCTGATGCATGTTGCATTGTCAAGCAATACTGTTTGGCAAAGAAAAGTAACCATAATAAGAGGTATCTTCCAGTAGAATGTGAGTACTCTCAGATCTGGGTTTTTTTTTATATCTTGTGTTTGTGTTCGGGTTTCTGTATGCTTTAAATCGATTTTATGAGATAACACTATTTCAACTAATTTGTAGTTTGTTCTTATTTCGTACTGGTAGACCAGTGTCAAGGGTCAGCAGAAGGGTTTTTCGCAACAAGTCATGTTTACCCCCCCCCCCCCTCAATTCTGTATGTGCATACCGGGTGGTGATGTCCCAAGTAAATAGCCAGTAATCCAGTGTTTTTCGTTTGTTGCTGTCATATCTTATTTGTTCTTCGTTCATTATTTTGTACATATATCCGGCCGTTAGTTTTCTCGTTTGAATTGTTTTATTTGTCATTTCGGGTTTTTAAGTGATTACTATGCGGTATGCGTTTTTACTCATTGAAGAAGGCCGTATGGCGACTCATAGTTGTTAACCTCTATGTCATTTGGTCTCTAGTGGAGAGTTGTCTCCTTGACAATCATACCACATCTTCTAATTTTTATATATTCTCTGATAATACATCTGAATGAGTCACAGGTTTTTCATAGTAAACCAGCACTGTGTGAATGAGAGAAGAAAGTTTCAGACTAAATGACTCTACTGAATTTTCTTGTAATACGGTTGCTTCGAATCTTTTGTACCTTCTTAGTGCTATATATATCTACTGTTAGTAATAAAAATAATTTATAAATTGACTTTTAATTATTAATGAATTTGTAAGTCGTTTCTTGACAGAACAAATTACACCGTGAGTAAACAATTTATGAACTTGAAGGTTGTAAGCCCTTCTAAGACATTGTTTTGGGACATAACTGCCATTCTCCACGTTGGAATTCACTATGCCGTTAAGCAGGAACAGTGCTCACATTTATTAAATATTTTCATTCAGAAATATTAAAAAGAGTTCTGAGCATTTAAATTCTGAGATTCAGATCTGGAACATGATCTTCATGTGTACGTGTTGCTGTATACAAATTTTTTATAGACCTTTTTGTCTTTTCGTCAGTAAATTCTGAAGCATCAAAAATCTCATCATACAAATATCCATCGTCATCCGGCTGGTCTGAAATCGAAAATAACTGTCTCTCTGTCCTTGGAGGAGGATCACTGGTACCAGTTTCGTCTGGTTCTAGTGGGTTGTGTTGACTGTAGTTAGATCCCGTAGACCAAGTTCGTCGTTTGAGATTTCGACAAAAAGTAAATCTATTATTCCTAAAAGTATATAAAGAAAATATAAGGAAAGCGAAACTTTTTGAAAGCTTCAATTTTACCAAGCTTATTATTTATATTAAAATACATACGGAACTGGCACCATGCAACGTTTTAAAAATAATTTCCATATGTTTGCGTAAACCTAAAATTAGTTATAACGCCGTACGAATGTAAAGGTTACAACGCAAATATTTTAATTTTTATTATACATGTATTTGACCATTGAAAGAAAACACCTGTCTAGCAGGCAAAATACGAAAATACAAATCAATAAATATATTATCTGGTTGTCTGTATATTGTAAAATATCAGCTTCTCAACACAATAGTGAAGCCTTTTTGAACTGACTCGTTCGCTGCGCTCACTCGACAAAAAAGCTTCCTTCATATTGTGACTCGACGCATATATAAAACAATATTTATATGCAGACAAACCTGATAATTGGTACTTGTATGTTCTTATATTATAGCTTAACTGTATACTGTGAAAAGTATAGTTTTTTGTAAATATCGGCACTTTCATGTCATTCAGCCAGTAAAATTTGGTTGTGATTAAGTTTACAAAAAGACCATTAGAACAAAGCCGAGTCATTATCATTAAGATACACGTGATTGGAGATAACCAGTCTTAGGCAAGGCTCGTATAACGGGCGTTTATTTAAGATGTATATGTAAAGTATAATAATCGAGTCTAACGTTCTAACCTATGCCGGATTGCGTTGGATAAAAACTGCAATTTTTATACGTGTGCATTTAAAACAAATTTCGTTGTAGAGGGGTCTAAATACAGCACAAACAACATTTTCTAAAAGACCAAAAACAGTGAAAACGTATATTTTAAAACAGAACACATTTGTCTAGCAGGTCAAACAACTAATGTTTTAAACCCTGATGACTGCCATTGACGATTGCCAAATAAAATGATTACAAGATGTAACAAAATGGATCTCAATATTAATTTTATACTAAACAGAAAACAATAAACTTGCGGCAAAGATGTTAAACCACAAACATGAGGTGCAAAAATAAGTACATCATATCCGGATTTCGACAATTAAGGTCTCTTCAGTGATGTTAGGGATCAAAACCGTATTTGGAAGGCCATATAATTTACATTAATTCAGGATAGACTCTTAAATTTTAAGAGTCGAGATAGGATGAACGGATTATATAAACCGGAGGGAAAATATAATACAAGTCCAAACGAAAAAATATAAGCAAGTCTAAATTGAAAACAACGTTCAAACCTATGATTGCGTTGGATAAAAAGCGCAATTTTTATACGTGTGCATGTAAAACAATTTTTGTTGTAGAGGGGTCTAAATACAGCACAAACATATAAAAATAATGATTCATTTTGTAAATATACATACCTATATTTGGTAAAATAATAAAGTAAAATAATGACGGCACTGGTAACAATCACTACACCAATGATAGCACCAATGACTGTGCTCTTACTTAATTCTGGATCTACAAGATAAAGTTTGGCAATGATAAAAAATTAAGGCATGATTTTTAGAATACGTTATCCATAATGAAATGCTCAAAGTTCTAGGCGAAAAAGGTAGAAAACACTTCACATTTTTAAATATTGCATAGCATGTTCTACGGGGCGCCGAATGGGACTCATGTGATTTTGTACTCGAAATTCAATTTTGTACGGACAAAAGTGAGTTTTGTTCAACAAAAATGAGTTCAGTTTAACAAAATGTGTAGCATACTACAAATTAAAAATTTTGTCATACAAAATTATCTTTCAGTGCACAAAAGTTACTTTTGTCATGACACAATTCATTTGTGTAACACAGACTTTACTTTTGTTACCTAATTTGAAAATTGGACGACAAAAGTCAATTTTGTATGCAAATTTGTTTAGTTTGGTTTCTGTGAACTAATTTGCATACAAAATCGACTTTTGTGACACAAAATTGACTTTTGTGAGACAAAATTGACTTTTGTGAGACAAAATTGACTTTTGTGAGACAAAATTGACTTCTGTGAGACAAAATTGACTTCTGTGAGACAAAATTGACTTTTGTGAGACAAAATTGACTTTTGTGAGACAAAATTGACATTTGCATACAAAATTGACTTTTGTGAGACAAAATTGACTTTTGTGAGACAAAATTGACTTTTGTGAGACAAAATTGACATTTGCATACAAAATTGACTTTTGTGAGATGTCTCACAAAAGTCAATTTTGTCTCACAAAAGTCAATTTTGTCTCACAAAAGTCAATTTTGTCTCACAAAAGTCAATTTTGTCTCACACAATTGACTTTTGTGTTTTAATTTCCATATCAGATAACAAAAGTCAATTTTGTATGCAAATAAGTTAATTTGCATACCTTTTTTTAAAAAATTGACTTTTGTCATGACAAAAATGAATTTTGTAGGATAAAGACAATAACTGTTTAGTGTCTTTAAATATCAGCTGTATTTGTACTCGGCGCGAAACAGGTGCAGTAGCTCGCTAAAAGCTCGCATACACCTTGTTTCCTAGCCTCGTACAAATACAGCTGATATTTAAAGACACTAAACAGTTATTGTCTATGTAAATTGTATAACAGCCTATACTTGTCACAAGTTGAACTTGACTTTACTTCCAATTGATAAAAAATAATGAGAATTTATCTGTTAAAAACGCGTTTGGTATGTTTTCGCAATGGCTCATATAATATCTTATAAACTAGTATCTCTGACTTTTAAGTAAAGTTAAATTGTGTTGCTAAATTATCATTCAACTAAAAATACATGCATACACACCTGCTGGCTTTGGCGTTATAGAAGCTGTTGTGTTAAGGGTTGTATATACAGTTGATGGTGTGGTGGTTTTTGCTGGTATTGCTGTAGATGCTGTAGGTGCTGGTTTAGACGTAGTCGTAGCCGTCGCCGTCATTTTGACTTGTGTTTATTGTTGTCTCTCAGATAGGCATCTTCATATCAATTTCATCTTAAAGAGCCGTTCATAAATATATAACAGGAAAGTTAGTAAATATAAACTAAGTGTTTGTGTATCAAGATAACGAAATTGAAAATAGCTGATATAGTATTGCTTCCGTAAAATATGCATAACGATCACAAAATGTAGTGTTAATGGTATGAGATATGTTTACACATCAAAAAAATGTTTTTTCGTATTTTGTCAAAAGGTAGTTTACATTGTGTTATTTAAAAAAAAATATGATAAAATTTGTTTGCAAGCTAAAGGTTGTAAAAAATGACATTTATTGTAATGACATTACTATGTGAATAGAAAGAAAATAAAAAAAGATAGAAAATTTTAATTAAATATTAGAAGATAGCTCTTTTAAAAACGCTGTTGGGAAAATTGTGGAAATTATTTGTCAAAAAAGTAAGAAGGTGAATGAAGTCATGCGCTCAGGAGGGGTAAGAAATGCATACTCCAGTAGTTACCCCTTGGTAAAATAGTAATAATCGGTGTGTAATTTCAACTACAGGTTTGACATTGATATACTACGTAGCATTCTGTAACCCATTATTCGCGACTGACTGCAACAGTTTGTCATTTCTCTAGGACCGAATGTCATAGTTTGTTGAAGTTCATTAATTTTCTAACTCGTATTCATGACGGAATGTCATTGTATGTTAATTTTCTTACCCTTTGCTTGCCCAAATGTCTTAGTTCGTTATTCTTTTACCCGTAATTACGATCGTTATTTTTTATTTGAATATAAAACAATTTGTCAGGACAAACGATTGGCAATACCATTCCAAATAGAAACAGCTAAAAATATATTCCTATGGACTCCAAATAAGAGTCGATGAAAAGAAATACACATACTACCGTGCTACAATATAATTATTTTTTAAAACTCACCTTGCCATAATCCATCCCTTCAGTTCGAAGATAACGACTTTGCACTTTATTCAGTTTATATCATTTACATAAATAAACCTATGATAACTTATGTATGATTATTTGTAAACACGACTGTTATATTTGGGTAAAGTATTCACATATATTATTCTTATCAAACTGGACATTGAATTGTTTACAAATAATTTGATAGTAATAATACGAAATATCAGATATTTATATTCTTAGGTGTGACTCTTAAGAAGTACTTCTTATTTTTTTATCTGTGTCTTTCTGTTTAATCTCCAATTTTCCTTATACTCTCATGCAAGTGTAACTTGAATTCAGAGCTTGATTTCTGTCCACACCATGACTACTACTCTTTAACCATCGATCAGAACGAGCTAGGTCTTAACACAATGAGCCACTACTCCATCAATGATCTACAAAGCACGACTACATATCTTCTATAACCTACCTAAATCTCTTGTAGTACATAAAAAGGATACCAGTATATTAGTATAAATTAGTTTCAAATTTATGATCTATATATGGTTTAATTTTGGTCACCGATATAACATGATTATGAAGTGATAGAATCAAATTCATAACAGTGTGGTCGACGGAAATACGTTTGTTAGTAATTATACTGAAAAATTTATCTATAACTTGTTTGTCGTTGGCGATGATTTTATGCTCACTCAGTCTTTCGGACGCTTTCAAGTGGGGATTTAAATAATCACTTGTTACACATTTTAATACATAAAATGAAACTAGTTTTAGATAATTTTTATACCATCACTTACAACAGTTTCACTTTTAAGAATAATAATGTTCAGAGCTGATATCAATACATGATAAAAATTAAACAAAAATGTATTCATTGTAAAAAAAACACCAACACTTTTAAGGTAATGGGGACCCGCGTTATTTCACAAACTATCTTATTGATTAAGAGAACAAAAACTTTTACGTTGTGATCATTTAAGAGTGGTCTACTATTTATTCAATGCTAACCATGTGGGCTTGTTTGTGAAAAGTTCCGGATAACAAAAAAAATCTTTTTTTTTGTGTGTATCATTGACGTATAAGACAACTTGACTCCCCTTTATTCAAATTAAAAAAAAATACATGGCATTCATGACACAAAATAACTAAATTAAACTTACAGCAGAAGAAAGATAATGAACATCGCTTTTATAGTCTACTAAATATCGAAGTCTGACACAAAGTGGTCTTTTTAAAAATGATGTAAATTTGTTAAGGAAACAACAAACAAAATAGTTCGAATATTTATATTGGAAAAAGTAACGGTGAGTAAATCATAACAATTATCTTAATTCGATTGAAAATCAAACTGTTGAATATCTCCGCTGCAAGCACATTTTTAATTTTGGTCGCATTTTTAAAATCAATAAATCTTGTATTCTTTTTGGAAGTTGCACTGTGAAGTTTATACTCTTGTATTTTTTAATGCCACACAAATCCAACACAGACAAAAAAAAAATGGTAGGTTTAAGAAATAATTGATGCAAACTATACTTTATTGTAGTTTTAACATGGGTAGGCATTATATTCGTGATAATTTTTGCCCGAGCAATATCGAAAAACTATTATAAAAAGTGTACTAGTTCAGTGAAAATGTACGTCATACTTAACTCCTAAACAAATAAATGAACAAAAATTAATAAACATACAAGACTACCAAAGGCCAGAGGCTCCTTACTTGGGACAGGAGCAAAAAATGCGTCCTGTATGATTTTGTAAAAAAAATGCATCTTTTTAAAACTATATAGGTCCCCGTATGGCCTTCAACCATTAGCAAAATGCACACTTTATAGAATGAAAGCTCCAAGAGGTCTTGGCATGCAAACACGAAAGTTAAGCGAGAGAAAAAAAATAGGGATACCGAATGAAAATTGGAAAATGGTCCGCAATATTACTTTAGTCAACTCACTAAGTTGAAATTAAAGACCTGGCGAATTTTAGCCTTTTTCAATGGATGTATGTTTAAAAAAAAATCATGGTTTGTTTGGACATTTTTATAATTCAAGTCTTGATTTTAAATTATTTGCAAGTAAGTTTAAAGTCATTAACAAATAATCACTCATAGAAAGACGTCAAATAAATCAACAAAAAAAAAAAAATGAACAGACGACCTACAACGCACAGAGTATCATGTATGTGTTCCGGACCATATGAGTATTTGGACCATACGCGTATAGTCATGACCATACGCTTATACTCATATGGTCCAACCATACGCGTATCGTCGGACCATATGAGTATACGCGCCATGACCATAAGCGTATGGTCCAAATACTCATATGGTCAGGGACATATTTTATTTGCGATCACAAATGCATTTCTATGTAAATTTGGTCGATTTGTATAAACAAGATGAATGCGTTTCTGTTGCCAAGTGTTTTCACAAGTATAGAAGCAGTATAGCAGAACAGTTTAAGTTTCCTATATACACCAAATGATACATTTTACCAATACAATAACGTAAATGCATGCAAATTTCACATGGCTTAATCCAAATAGCTTTCTTACTATCCAATAACTTTCAAGAACGAAAAAGACAGGGCAGAAGTATATTTTGTCTATATGTTTTGTATTTGCACAACTTTTGAAAGTGGATTATGCATTCGTTCTAAAATAAACTTTTAGACCAGATAAACGTTAAAAGATGACATAATTCGACAATCGCAATTGTTAAATCGCTTTGACGTCCTAAAAAGATGATCAATCAACACATGCATTGCAACTTTTAAAGCCAGTAAGTCATTCTTTTTTCTGAAAGAACATGCGATATTATATTATGAAAATTGATTGTCAAAACATAACAAAAACACAAGTAAAGGACGTTTAATTATTCCATATAAATCAAAACACAAATTCCTGATTAGTATTTCGAATTATTTTATTTAGGCGTTGAGAACCTTTGGTGACCCCACGGTTTAAATGTCTATACTACAGACGTCGTGAGCAATGGGCGTTATAGACGAACGTTCACCTAATCTGTCCCAGTCGATGGGCTATTAAAGTGCGCCAATCAATGTCCACAGCCACACTGTTATGAATTCGATTCTATGAACATTAATATGACTTTTTTATAAGCATTAAAAACCTAAATCCACCTGAATAATCATTATGATCCGTTTGCATAGCGCAGTGCAGTCACAAATTAGCGTGCAATAAACGCGAACATTTGCCAAAATAAATTTAAAAAAAACAATACAACAGTCCGGAATCATATATATGCTCAAAGTTGATGTATTTATTAAGTAAAAATATAAATCTGTGTTTGCCGGGGACAATACAAACATAGATTATATTACAAAAAGTCAAATGGGGATGATGTAATTTACACGTATTGTTAATATACTGAACACTGATCTGATGAGTCAATATAATAAAAGGAATTGTGGTTCAATGAGACAAATATCCATAAATTTTCAAATGATAGGCAAACGTACGGCCTTCAGTAATGAGAAAATCTCATACCGTAACGTATTGTTGCCTATAAAAGGCACCGACATGAAAAATATGAAACAATTCAGTTGAGAAATCTAACGGCCTAATCAATAACAAAACAATTTAAGAAAAATAAATATGAAATATATTAAAAAACTAAACAATAAATTCTGACAGCGGACTTGAACTACTTTCTTTTAACCTGAGTTATATACCGTATTGCTGTGTTTTTTTGTACTTTGACTAGAGGTATAGGCGGAGAGTTGAGATCTCCTCAAACCAATTTGACCCAGCCGTATTTCAGTTACGTCTGTCTTATGTCAGGAGTCTCTGGGCTTTGTTAGTCTTTTATATTTTTAGTTCATATATATGTTTTAGTTTGTTTTTTCTAGAGGTATAGAGGGGGGGGGTGACATCTCAAAACACATGTTTAACCCCGCAGCATTTTTTGCGCCTGTCCCAAGTCAGGAGCCTCTGGCCTTTGTTATTCTTGTATAATTTTTAATTTTAGTTTCTTTCAAATATTTCGAAGTTTAGTATGATGTCCATTATCACTGAACTAGTATACATTTTTGATAGGGGCCAGCTGAAGCACGTCTCCGGGTGCGGGATTTCTCGTTGCATTGAAGACCCATTGGTGGTATTCGTCGGCTGTCTGCTCTTTTGTCGGGCTGTTGTCTCTTTGACACATTCCCCATTTCCATTCTCAATTTTATTAATTCAATTACGGTTTGTTTGACTTTTGATTACATAAAAACTGCACAAACATTTTATCAGAAAGGAGAGACAATGTAGCAGTCAAGTGAGTTAAACAACAAGATATAGTTGAAATAAAGTAACTCTTATATCAAATAGTGTTTATATCATTCAATTTTATTGTCATTTAACATTTACAATGCTTGTGACAATACAAGTTTAAACAAACAATAAACAACAAAATAAAAAAAATAAGTATATATGTTCCTGGGACGGACCATATGAGTATACGCATATGGTCATGATCATATGCGTATGGTCCAAATATTCATATGGGCCGGAACATATACAAATAGTGCACCTGATTAATTTATCTTAATGATAAAAATCATTGTTTTCTGAAAAGAATTGACTGTGATCTTTGAGATTATATCAAATGTATACTCAAATACATAGAGGGAAATGGTTCATATAGTACACAAATATGAAAATATGGTACGATTGCCGAAGAGACAATATTCCACCGGAGACCAAATACCGTAGAAGTGTAAATACTGGTATTATCAAACGATTTGATTTACATTTTGTTTTAAAAAAGTCGTGAAAATAAGCAAGAAAGGAGAATTCGCCAGATGAACTGCTAAAGCTCAATGCAAATCAGTATCCAGCTGATAACGAGTCTACACAGAATTCAATGTTGCTTCGGGTAAAAAATATGGTTACTTTGCTTAGTTATAAAATGTGACTTGTGTAATCTTACATCAAGATTTCTTATCTTAACACGAAGCTTGTATGTGCCTTTAGTGATAAATTGTGTTTACAAAAGGACTTTATATATATATAGCTTTTAAAAGTGAGTACAAATTTTTGAAAAACAAAAAAATCAGAAGTTATTTAAAAATACCAACATAAAGGTCGTAGACTGTAAAGCTAAATAATTAAGCTTGTAACAACCAAGAGGACTGAAACAAAGATTTGTCAAAGTTGAATACTAATATGCACTCCTTTGTCTTCAACCGTGCAGACCAAATATTATCTTAAATCGTTATACACTAACAATGACTAAGGAAATGTCAGCAGGATAGAATTCTGCTCAAAGCGAGTCACCTGCCACCTTGAACACATATAATGAGCTGAGAACTTGCGGTTTTTTTTAATGCTGAGAAATTTTTCTTCGTGTTTTGACTAGTAATTCTATGGATTTTGTGTTATTTGTGCTTCCGCTCTACTTTGGGGTTTATACATTCTTTTTTCTCGATATTATTCTTTGTGAGATTATCCTAAATTAGATCACTCTTCACCAAAACTTTACTGTTATGTTTGTGTTGTCTCTCTTGTCCCCTTTTCTTGAACGTATAGTTATCTGACAATGTATCGTCTAGTTTTGCCATTTGGGACTCTGCTAGCGCCTTCTGAGTATATTGGATATTCTTGTTGAAACACTCTAGGCGGTTGTCTTAAATCATGGTCATGCTATTCAACTATGTTGTAAGCGAGTTCTGAAAAACAGCTTGAACTTCATTTTGGTATTTCGGATCGAATTTCTGCGTCCAAGTTGAGTGTTAACTCGTTGCACGGCAGCTAGAAAGTGACCCTATACTTTATTTCCAGAAAGTACACCCATTGCATGGTCACTAAAGAAGTGATACTATCATATATCCATACGACCCGTACCCGTCAATACAATATTTTTTCTTTATACTTTAACGAAACTCGGGTAAATACAATTATGAAGCTAGGCTATCTAGACCATGTGTTTTTGTCTTATCACGCATGTATTTGTTTGAAGGAGGTTGTTGTTCATGGTTGGTGTGGTCTTTTGTGTTGTCCAATGTGTTCATAAATTCCTGTTGTGCTTTGAATGCAGTATATATTGCTTCTGTTATCATGATACACATTGCGTTCGTCCAGTCTAGTGATAATATAGATAATAAGTCTTAGATATCAATTCTCAGCAACAATAAAACAACCATAAGTTTTAAAGTGATGAATTATTTTTTAAACTAAAGAAAAACTATCCTTTCATCCAAAATGTAAAAAATGAAAAATATGGAACAAATGTTAGTTGTATACCGTAATTTTCTCCAAAAGTAGGGTTCCTTTATTTTCTGGTTGTTTTCAAGAGATGTATTTTAAGTTTTCGTAAATGTCCGACATTTTGATTTTTGTTTTTTTTTCTTCTAACGAAAACATCTTTAGATGTATGCTTAGTTTGTTTCAGTTTAAACAAAGATTAAGTACAAAAATATTAAACTGTACTAGGAATATTTTCGTGTCCTCCGTTGCTAAATATATAGATAAAATAATGCACACGTACAAAGGAAAACACATTTTCTGTAAACATCTTTGCTAAAACAAAACTGAACTGAATTTCAGGCTGATTAAAGATGAAGGACTGTACTTGGTGGGTATTAATTGCGTGTTGCATTGCAGTAAATAGCACACAGAAAATTGCCATCGAAGGTAGGCTTCATGTACAAGAAATATGTTACTATCTATCTAAAACGGAACCCATGGACTATACTTAAGCAAAGTCCGCGTTTCGAGGTCAGACATTTCTTTTAGAAATGTGTAAATACTTGAATCAAACAATGTTTATTCACCTATTGATGTATTAAGTAAGCAAAAACAGTATCAAAATAATTTTAGATTGACTGTTAAAGCGCTGTCTCATATCTAAGTGAAAACCAGTTCCACTATAATTTTCCCATTAAGTTTTATTCCGTCTCGTTTACTTCGATCTATAAATCCAGTATGGTATTGCTTGCTTTGGAGTAGTAATCTTTATAGTGTTTGCTTTTTCATAACAATTTTTGTTTTTAGATATTTTGCTTTTCTATCTACCTACAAACGATACATCAATTAGCATATCATCAGAATTAGTTCTCTTAAATGACATAATTGTTTCTACGATCATCAATTAATCTTGCTGAATTACTACCAATAGACTATGCTGTAATACGTATATTCAGCATTCTGTAAATGTTTTTTTTCCTCAAATAAAATATATTCATTAAAATGAAATACTATTTGCATATATACAGCATATTTGACAGTATTGAATTTGTATGATTGTCTTCTGTTTTAAAATGTAAAAAAAGAAAGTTGAGTATAATTGCCAATAAGACAACTTTTCACAAAAGATCAAAAGCATTTTAGTGCCACGATGCAGATAACGGTTATTTTAGCCATCTCAAAACGTATTTTTTTTTAGAACTTTGATTCCTAAATTCTTTTGAAATTCCTTTCAATCACTAGTTGTTACATATATATATATACAACTCGTCTAAACATCAACCCAACAATGTTAGATCTGTAAATTTGCTTTCGCAAATTTTTGGTTCTTCCCTCGCCGGGATTCGAACCCATGCTACTGTGATATCGTGACACCAAATCGCCTGCACTGCAGCCGTCCCGCTAGACCACACGACCACCTGGGCTCTTAAAAAAAGAGCTTTCGCTGGCCGTGTGTTACCTTTCCACGTCAGTTTTAATCTAGCGGCGTACTGCAGTACATGATATATAAGGCATGAAGATGTTATTGTTACAGATCAGCTAAATATATATATATATATATATATATATATATATATATATATATATATATATATATATATATATAGGTCATGTATTAATGGAATCACAAGGCATAATAGACTTGCTACAATTCCCTTTCTATTATTTCACTCTTACTAATTGATATGTTTACTGATAAGTGCCAGCCTACTGATTGCTTCCTGCAGATGTCAGTATAATTGTAATCTCCTACGTATAGCAGTAAAATTATTAATGGGGCAAAATTGAAAAAAAGAAGAAAAAACCATAATTAGGAAGGGACATGTAGCAAGTCTAAAGGCATAATCGTACTGCAACTGACATCGAAAAATACGCTAATTAGTTCACGAGTTTAATGTTCCGGAATAACACACGGCTGCAAATTGTTTAAATGATAGAATAATATCTATGTTTTAATTTCCGTCGGGTCGTAAAAAGTTTCTATGGTCACATTTTCGTATTTTATCCCTTTAATAGGGTATCCCTCAATTTACGGTTTTTGGTAGTTACCTTAAAATCCAAAAATATATTTTTTGGTTAAATTTCCCGCTATTTTTGTAAATATTTTCTATGCACAATATCATCAAGGATCATCGGAATGATGAAGACATAAATATAATACCATCTCCAAGTAAAACTTTCAGACTTGTTTTTTAGATAGAAATTTAACGCGTTTTTCTTTAAAAACGAGAAAACATATGATTCAAATACAGTATTTGACATTTGAGAGGACAAAACATATTATTGCGATACTGCATGCAAATTTTGTTGGCTAAATTCCAAACAAATTTGTCAAAAACTCAAAAATAAAAACATCATTGTACCTTTTTTAATACTCTAGTTCAGGGAAACAATGCGCATGTGCAAGATCGATCGTGATTTTGCGTTATCGACTAATTAGATACGAGATTTGATAAACTGGGGGCATTATCAGTTTATTGATTTATCAGATCGGCATCGTCATTACTGTAGTCAGATTAATGCATACTTTATTTTCACATGCTATGGCAAACGAAATTATATAAAACATATGAAAAACAAAAGGCAGCAGAGAACAGAAGTTACAGAGTATACAATAATAATTATTATGACATTATATGTGATCTAATTTTCAAAGCGGCTGCATTTGAATAAATGCATAGTTTTACTGTCATAGATTTAGAATAAATTATCTAACTTGTGTATTTGGCCAAGAATAGTAGAATAAATATAAAATTCTATACGCACAGATCTATACATACGTCGGACATGATAAAACAAAATGATATTCGTCCTCCAAAACATTCATATTGCAACATATACAAATTCTATTTTCTCTTTGAGTATTCAGATAACGACCAACTTCAGCATTTAATCTTATTAATGTGCCGCTACGCAATTTTGTTAATATAGATACATTACAATGAAAATCTAAGTATCTTTCAAAACCAAATACTACTTTATATCGTTTATAAATTCAAAGTTTGTTACATTCTTCTAAAGCTGAAGATTCCACTGACATATTAAAACAGACTATTTTGACCGTTATATGTTAATTAATCTTAAAGTCACAAGGAACGAGTGACTGGTGAAAAATAATGTTTATCCAATTCTTGAACCAATGCATGTATATATCATAAACTTAGGCCGTGTTTACATTGACCTAAACTCGGTGTTGTGTAAGTGCAACTCACACGTAAACTAAACAAAATTACGTTCCCATTGATAAAACTCAATGTTTACATGTAGTGTAAATCATGGTTTGTCTACATGCAGTCGATACTCGATGTAGGCCTTGTGTAGATTAAGTGTACACAAAACTAGGCATTTAAAACATTAGTTTCACCGTGCATATTTAAGGAAGAAACGATTTTTTAATAAAATTGATATTTATAGCAATTATTTATGAAGTTCTTTACAGAAATATTTGTCTCAACTTGATATATTTATTTGTTTTGTTTAGAAATAAAACTTAACGTAGCTTTATTAAGCCCTTATCAAGACCCAAAGCAGCATCATTGCTGAACACATAATTCATTTGAAAATTAAAGTCTTTCCGAATTGACTTAACTTACACAGAAATATTTGCCACTGGTCTTTACTCAAACAACGATTCACTCATAAAAATTACTTAAAAAGTGTGAGGTAAATGTATTGTTTGTCTAGTATCTCGGATCCGTGAAATTACACTTAAAAAGAAAAAAAAACATTACCCACTCCCTTTGCCAAATACTTCTTGGATGAGAAATACCATTTGAACAAACAGAAAAGACAGAAATATAGTGATCCCTAATATATCAATCCTTCTTCTTCGTCTGTAAGCACGCTGTTGCAGCCTACGTTTTCTAATGCTACATCGAGACATCTTTAGTATCTTTAAACTACTGCAAATCATCAAAATGGCTTTCATAAAGAAGCAACCACTTAACTTCAAAAAAAAAAGGGGGGGGGGGGTATTTTGTTTATTTATTTGAGTCAGAATTTTGCTGCGCAAACGTTTTATTCCGTTTTTTTTTTTCGATGCTGGTAATCAATTTTTTTTCTTCAACATTTAAGGCCCCTCATTTAACACTTTAATGTATGGGGAAACTCTTGATTCAGAATATTTTTTATCATCTGTAGAACCAGAATTGTTTTCTTTATCCAATTGGGGTTCGGAATATTTCCATTCCCCCTATTTAGAGTAAAATGGTCGTCCCCTTACTGCTAGAAAAGTTGTCCGAAAATGTTTCATTCGATTCTACGAAATGAACATTTAAATGACATAGAGTTTACAAATGTGAACAAATCTTATGTACAGGTAATTAAACAAGGTGTATAGATGTGAACAAATTTAATGTGAAACCAATGTCCAGTTCATTAAACTAATTGTACACAAGTTTACTGTACATGGAATTTGGTGTGAACACGGCCTTAGTCCTCTGTGCACGATTTTATCATTTTTTACGCAATTATATCGTATAATCGTCTTTTTTTTCTTCTCTCTGTCTGTTATGATTTAACAAATATGGCTACTCATTAAATGTCGTGGTTTACCGATTGTCACCTTATAGTAAATAATCAACAAAAAGCATGGGTATTTAGCACGTGTTTAACATATACAATCAGGTAACTGTTTATTTTAATGACAGATTCATGCGTATTGCTATCACCGGATTTTTACGAGGAGGGTCACGCTTAGGTCACTATGCATACGGAAAATATGTCAGCGAATTGCTTCCTGGCAATAAGTAAACTTCTTCTAAATGTGGACAAATTAAAAAATGTGGACAAATTAAAGAATTTTCCTCAGAAAAAAGTATATATACATAAGTTGTATAATGAAAACTATCCATTTAGTTTTAAAAAAACATATGCATATTTTTTTTAATTTGAGGTTTCATATGACTTTAATTACAAAAGGAACGGTTTGATATGTCACCTGACTGTGAGTGTTACCTTCACGCAAAAATGGACAGATTCATGCTGTGATGTTCACTTAGCAGATCGTCTGTATATTCAAGAAGGTACGGATGCTATTTCATTACCATATCTGAGGAATTGATCTTAGGACATGAAAATAAAAGTCAATCAACACCTAGGCCATATGGTATCATAAAGTTTCACCTTAAACTATTAATCTCACCAGGCGACAGTTATTTACCGGATTTGTAATCACATAAGCAACACGACGGGTGCCACATGTGGAGCAGGATCTGCTTACCCTTCCGGAGCACCTGAGATCACCCCTAGTTTTTTGGTGGGGTTCGTGTTGTTTATTCTTTAGTTTTCTCTGTTGTGTCGTGTGTACTATTGTTTTTCTGTTTGCTTTTTTCATTTTTAGCCATGGCGTTGTCAGTTTGTTTTAGATTTATGAGTTTGACTGTCCCTTTGGTATCTTTCGTCCCTCTTTTAGAGACAATTAATATTCCCCTAATAATCGTAATCATGTTCTCACAGTTAGGTACCATTAAAATATATATTCAAAATGCTAGCCCTTCATGATTGCATGCGTGTATTTACATATTTTTTTGTGTGTTTAATTCAAATGCATCGGATATTGACAATTTTTGAAAGGAGTTCAGCATTTTATTTTGATTTATTGTATTGTATACAGAATATCTAGTTAATTTCAATGAGATTTATTAAGATCTAAACAGAAAAAAAAATCTTTATATTTTTTTGTTGTATCTTCAGAAAATAAATTTTCACATATATATATATATATATATATATATATATATATATATATATATATATATATATATATATTATATATATATATATATATATATATATATATATATATATATATATATATATATATATACAACTCGTTTAAACATCAACCCAACAATGTTAGACGAGTTGTATATACATTATGTACACAGCCATGTATCACCATCATTGATGGCGATCCGATGGATACATCTGTTGTAGGGTTGTCACCGACTCAGACGTACTTATATATACAACTCGTCTAAACATGAACCCAACAATGTTAGATCTGTAAATTTGCTTTAGCAAATTTTGGGTTCTTCCCTCGCCGGGATTCGAACCCATGCTACTGTGATATCGTGACACCAAATCGCCTGCACTGCAGCCGTCCCGCTAGACCACACGACCACCTGGGCTATATATATGAAAATTCACGTTAGTAGGTAGAAAAATGATACTAAATGCGATTTTTTTTGTTATACTACAATTACTATACAAAAAAGACCCCCCCCCCTCCTTAGACAAAAAGAAAACAATTATTGTCGTCTTGTCGAAAGCAAGGAGATCTTTAAGATTTATGAGTGAAATAGCTGCCTACTTGGATCTTTTGACATACATCCTTCTTTTTTACAAGTTTCGCGAAAGCGATACTTAGCGATGCTAGGTTCCGTCGTCAGCATTCACGCCGACTAATTCAGCATTTAGGTTCAGTCTGTGGTTAAAGTTTTGTATTACATCAAAATCGTTGTCAAACATAATGGAATTTCGGGAAATTGGGAGCTTCTTTATGTCCAAAATACAGTATCCAGGGGAAAATTTTGCAAATATTTATTTTCATTTTTCCGTATTTTACTACTATAGATGGACTTCGTTTTTCCTGAACAGTTAATTTCATGTTTTGTTTGAGGTTTTCGTGCAGTCATCAATAACCGTTTTGTTGAATCGTCCAGTTGCAAGTTAAATGCATATCCATGCAGGTCAAGATCCTGATAATGATATATGAATGTTGAAACTATTTTGTTCTACATTGCGCTGGACTTTCACTAGTTTGTTCAAAATGCAACAGTCAGAGTAAAGACATTGTACATATCTTATAAGTGGGGGCGGCTTTTTTGCTAAGGGAGCTACCATTTGATTTTCAGGGGGGGGGGGGGGGCGGGCTAGGATGAAAAATTTTGTCCTGCATTTTTTTTAGTTGTTATCTCTGTCCTGCCTTTTTATTTTTCACTCTATTCGGTCCTGCTTTTTTTTTTTTTAGTTTATCCTGACTTTTTTTTACCTAAATTGTCATCCTGACTTTTTTTTTTTGCAAGTGTCTCATCCTGCCTTTTTTTTAACTCAAAATTCCTGTCCTGCTTATTTTTTCAAATTTCATCCTAGCCCCCCCCCCCCCCCCCCCCCATAAAAATCAAATGGTAGCTCCCTAAGATTTTAATTCCATATGAGGATCTGTAGCTGTTTGATTTTATGGGAACTTATTTTATTATGGTTTAAACAAGGAACGTATATATACTGTACCAAGGTTTAACGGTCAGATTATTTATACAATATTGAAAACATAACATTTATGAAGCCATGATGTTTATTTTTTAATGAATACATCGCATGATATCATTCATTACGACTATGTGTTATGACCAGCAACAACTTTTCAAAAAGCTCCGTCTTACATGACAATTATATGGTTTAGGTTGTTTATCTATATTCTCCCGAAAAAAAGAGAATAAATTATGTAGTGTCACCATCGTATGATATACTGTTTTGTCAATTCAGAATGCCATTACGTCAGCATGTTTCTGGAAATTATTCTCAATCGACATAAAAAATTATATTTCTGCACATACAGTGGCGTAGCCAGGGTTGAAACGATGTGGGTGCGAAATTGTCGCCGAGCGGAGCGAGGTGAAAAAAATTTGGGACCATAGTATGCAGAAAATTATATTTTTTGGACATTTTCCCATTTAGGCATGAGTATTCCCCTAGAAATCGACACTAGTTAGATTTTTGTTTAATTTCAAAATACCAACCAATATATATTCATTTTCCAACAGAATTTTATTGTTTTCTCGAAAGTACCTTCATTCAATTCAGAAATATTTAATGTTAAAGAGTCACACTTGACATCACAAAAATATAACAAGTACAGCGGCACCTCTGTTCATGAAACTTCGGAATATAGGAACCGAAGTGATCCCCTTTCTCGGAATATAAGCCTCACAATGGGTTTTTTGATTAATTGTCTTAAATCGTTGCAGTGGACATGGAAAATACCGGGCGGCCTGCGTCCGTCTGGTCTTGTTAGCACTGTCATGTATACAATTCCTGCCAGCTTTTTGTGAAACTTGTATCATCAGCAATGTCTTTGACAATTGCGAAAATAAGTCCTGATCATCTATTTTGAACCCATTGGAAATATAAATTATAACTGAAATCCAATTGCATTTGTTCTGAAGCTGTTATTTCTCTCCAGATATTTTGTATCTTCGATAAATAAGATAAGTGTAATGCTTGGACATAGGTACTCTTTTCTTGAAAATAAAATTAAAATATTTGTAACTAGATGGAGAAGGTATTTATTAGCAAAGAAATGATAACACTCCATTATACAAATACAGTTTTTATCACGTTGTCTTTCGCGTCACAGGAAACGTTATCAGGATATGGTGGTTGAATTGTCAACTTGCTCAATTTCAGACTAAACATACGGACTTGTTATAACCACCCTCTATGCTTGTCGCACGTAGACTTTTCAAGAAAAAGTAGAGAACATTTTTTTTTCGATTTATCCATCTTGTTTACATACACTAAATGATCCTATAGGAAAGACCACGCTTACGGCTTCGTAAATGATTGGACGATATTTTCAAATCCTCACCCTTGTAACATTCGGATACCTCCGTTTGTATCTGCTGTGAACACATGCAATCATATATTTATTAAAAAAAATCATTTTGCCAAAATGATGTGGATGCTTGAGCATCTGAGCATACATGCAAGCTACGCCACTGAGTCACAAACTTCTTCAAAGTTCTTAACAGCTTCCAGGGACTTGAAGGACCTCGTTTCTTCTTTATCAAACATTTCGTTTTGGCTATTTGCAAGCAGTAATTTCAAATTTCTTTTCCAATTTTCTCTCGTAATTTTTAAACACTATGTCCCGAAATTTTTCAAAATATTATTTATTTTACTTTATTACACATAATAAACATAAACAAACAAAAAACAGATGACACTCAACGACTTCACAGGTAAACGGGAAAGCAGCAGGCGTTCTTATAAACGCCTATTAAACTCCGAATATTGATGTGTACCATATATGACTTTGCTCCTAGTTCATCCAAATCTCGCATATTCTCGCATGAATTTTAATTAAACGCTTGACCCACTCAGAATTCTAGGTCGCGAACAAGCTTTCCCTGAACTAGAGTATTACGGAAATTTCCTATCCGTCAATCAGCTCCACCATTTATTTTTTCCTTCACAATCAATTTGATAGTTTCGATGTGATTATTTAGATTTTGTAGGAGAAGTTAATTTATTTTTGAGTGATTTGAATATATATAGTAGTTCTTTCGTGTATTTTCTGTAAATAAGTTATATTTTGGTTAATAAAATTTTGACTTTATATAAAAGTTAACCAAACCCTTCGGATAAGAGGTTTTTTCGGATAATGACTATAGTTGACATTGTGTGAAAATACATTGTATGTCAATGCTTAACCTCAGAGCAATTAATATGCATGCAAGTGGTCGGGGGAAAAGTACAATTGAAGTTTCGCAGAGATTTGGTGTGAGACAAGGTGATGCTAAAACCAACTTCTCTTGATATTCTGCTTTCCGTGGGCGAATCCTTAGTGATGTTATGAGACTTGCACCAGAAGACAAAATTGGTGCGTCTTTAAATTAGATTGATTGATTGTTGCTTGCTTAACGTCCAATGGCAAATATTTATGCATGTTCAGGACGAGAACAAGTCAACAATAAAAACAATAGGTAGGTCACAGTTTGTCATAATAGAGGCCACTCGGGATGATGATCGGGAAAATTTAGACTGCCACTGGAAAATGATGGTATATTCGATTTAGACAGAAATTTTCCATTGCAACATGCCACCTACGGACCTCTCAAAGATTTGATGCAAGGGTTTTTAACGTGCAAAGAACGTGACACTCCCTTTACACGAGGCATCGGATTTAACGTCCCCATTATGACCGGACGTGACTGCGAATTTGATACGTCCCGCACAGCCAAACGGACGCCCCACTTCGTTTTACTGCCGGTCGGAAAAAGACCAAGTGACCATATTTCGTTTCCCCAGTCACCCTTGGGGAACTCTAAATTAGAAACAAAAGAAATCCATATATGTGATCTAACTG
>CM034350.1:97491229-97548206 GCA_019925275.1 Mytilus edulis | reverse complement strand
AAAGTTACTTTCCGTAAAGTCATTATAAATATTTGCATTCACGTTGTTTAATTTTCATATTGTACAATGATTAACAATGCAACTTGCAATCAATTGTTTTTAAAACGACCATAAGTCAAGCTGTTACGTCATTTAGGGGGTCTCCTTAAAAACTGCTACTTTTTTTTGCCCGACATAGAAAAAATCTGGGGAAAATTACAAAAATTGAGAAATGAATTGTCAATCGTTTAAGACCATTCCCAAAGTGGCACACCTAAAATTGACATTTGGACGCAATTTCAAAGTTGGATGTTATATGACGGGGTTTTGTTAATTAATTTACGCATCGAACACACCCGTCCTATATATGTAACATCACATGACTTTTAAGTGATTAAAACTAATTTTTATGCAGTTAAGCTGCATTATGCGAGCACCCTAGATTTGTGTTCTACCCAATAAATCCTGAAATACTTGCCATTGTTATTATCTAGCCTGCTACTATGTTATATATAACTAATTGAACACTTTTTATTCTGGATTACAAAAAAAATGACCAGAAAAACCTTAAATGATCGTCGATTTATCCAAAAGTTTTAAAGTTACACATAGGAAGTAGTGCTTATTAAGAATCCTTGTGTAGTTCATTATGACTTGTGCTTTTAGCTAAGATGTCAAAGAACAATTGTATGAAATATTTAATCGCCGAAAATCTCTTGAGACAAGTAGTTTAGATTTCCCAAATGACAAAAGTCGTAGGAATATTGTTTGTCATCAATACGTAGTACAACTACGTCAGTAGTCTATTATATAATAAGTTCAACTGTTCATGCTGTTGGCGGCAATTTCAAATTAGAAAAAGAAATTTTCGTAGCTTTTCAATTTGGAGGCAGGTGTGCAAATTAGCGGTGGTCCGAGGTCCGCGACCTTCCACTTTTGCAAGCGGAATTTCGACTAGGATAGTTGGTTTCTAGCTACGCCCGACGTAGTCACCTTACATTTGAAAGAAAATAAGAAATTACTTTGCAAACCTTTTCACCATGTTCACCAAAGTCCCCAATTAAACGAGCTAAAAACTTATTTTTATCATTATTATTCATGACGGCGATGTTCATTTTGTTCAACCGCTAGCTTTATACAGAAAATCGCCGACAAATATTGTATAAATTCGAGTAAAATCGTATCTGATTGACAAAAACAACATTGTAAACACATAACAATGGCGGCCGTGAAGACAAAATTTTACAAAATCGGATCCGATTCCGGAAGCGGATAAGGGTAATTCCGGGTTTGGCGATCATTTACAAAATAAATCCAAGCAGGTGAAAAAATACATCTATGCATGGTAAATGAATATAAACACTATTATTGTACACCGAAAGATATATGTACAAGAAAGAAAAAGCAGAAAAATATTTTATTCAGAAACTCAAAATTACTTTTTGACAAATTTTAATTTAAAAATCCAATACAACGTGACAGCTGGGAACAGTATATCTAACAATATACATGTTCATGGTCACAGTCTAAATTTTCTTTATAAATGATAAATGATGATAATGCATGTGAGATACTTTTAAAGTGTAAACATATTACTGCAATTTTGAGGGGTTATTTGTTTTTTCTCAATTTTGAAGGGTCAGTTAAAGTAGCTGAAAGTTTCATTCTTTATTTTCACAAATAATGCAACTATATTATATATACCTTAATGTAAGTAAATCATATGATATATAGGTGGCATTCTTTTGGCCACTTTACCCCCTCCTGTTTGATAACTTGGAAACGGTCGAGCTCCCCACCCCTAAACCATATGAGGGACAGATCCAGGATTTTAGGTTAGGAGGGGCGCAAACTTAAATTTTCGCCGAGCAGAGCGAGGCTAAAAAAAAAATTGAGGTAAAATTATCGGAATATTCCGGCTTTATTAAGCTGAGAACAACCCATACTTTGCAAATTTAAGGGGGGTGCAAGCCCGCAACCCTCCCCCGTCTGAATCCGCCCCTGCATATACAGGCAAGTCAGTCAGACCTCACCTTTGATCCCTGTTGTAGTGAACATTTGTCTGCTTCGTGTCTCATAACTTTTGTACTATAGAACACAAACTCAGTTTTCTTTCCAGGGAAACCAGTCCATTCATACTATTACATGTTCATACTAAGTCAAATTGAACTTCTAGCAGTCAAATAAAACCAAGGTTAACTACCAAGTAGAACAACTGCAATCATTGGGAACTTGTACCACAAAAAATATACATTGATATATGCATTGCTTTTGAAACCTTGATAACATATAAATTATTTGCCTTAATAAATAAATCATTAGATAAACATGAATGTACTATATATGAATGTTTAATGTTGAGGCAACATTGCAACAGTTTTCATAATTACGGTTGCCTTGGTTTTTGGTTAACTGCCTTCAGCGATTACAGCGCTTTGATTTAAAAATAATATTTACATGTTTGACATGTTTTTTTCTTAAACAATTACATTTACACCGACAGTCATAATTTCTGTATTATTTAAAAATGTTTTGTTACACATTTTGTTACATCTTAGTTATACAGTAACCCGGATTGGTTGATCATTGCGAAGTTGCATATATTTATATCGTTGTATTCCTTTTGTTTGTGTTAACCAATTGTCGTTCGGAATTATTTTTTATACATCATTTATTGATCTTGCAATTTCTTGTAATTTAGATTGCGTCTTATTTCTTTGGTGTCATATTTTGACTATGTTTGTGTTCGATCATATAGTATAATAAGTCGGTAGTTTCCCGCGAATGGATTTTTTTTAAATTTCTTGTGACTCTTTGTGTCTTATTTGTTGATTGCAGTTGGAGATATGGTGTGATTTTGTTTTTCTTTTGATGTGTTTGCACTTAGATTGGGATTGCACTGAATTATTTCATGATTTCTTTTGTGCTATATTTTCGATACCTTTCAATTGTCCCACCTACGATAGTAGAGAGGCATTATGTTTTCTGGTCTGTGCGTCCGTTCGTTCGTTCGTTCGTCTGTGCGTCCGTTCGTCCCGCTTCAGGTTAAAGTTTTTGGTCAAGGTAGTTTTTGATGAATTTGAAGTCCAATCAACTTGAAACTTAGTGCACATGTTCCCTATGATATGATCTTTCTAATTTTAACGCCAAATTAAAGTATTGACCCCAATTTAACGGTCCACTGAACATGTAAAATGATAGTGCGAGTGGGGCATCCGTGTACTATTGACACATTCTTGTTAGTCTATCTTATAGCATCTTACAATTGGCTCACTCTATTTTTCTCATACATGCTCACTATTACAAGTCAAGTACTATAGTAGTACATCGGTGTCTTCATATTTCATGTACTACACATGCGTATATATATAACTCGAATGTGAAACATGAAACAATACTCTACCAAAGCAAGCCAGGAAACAATCCTTGATGCCACTGGCGGATCTAGAAATTTTCATAAGTGGGGGCCCACTGACTGCACTAAGAGGGAGCCCGCTCCAGTCACGCTTCAGCGATTCCCTATATAAGCAACCAATTTTTTCCCCAAAAAGGGGGCCCGGGCCCCCTGTGCCCCCTCTAAATCCGCCTCTGATCAACAAGGAAGTAAGTTAATAATTTAACTTTAAAGGGGGTATGGTTTTCTTGTCTGAGCGCGACCATTTATTGTCCGCCTCCACCAATCAAATATGTTTTTCTTTCAAAACTTAACACTATAAGGTTTTAGAAGATCAGAATTCATAATATTTTTTCTGGTTTTAAGTTTTGCCGGACAACAATATTTTTTCGAACGAATTTTGGATCAGACGATATTTTTGTTTAATGAATCTTACCCCTCACTCTTTTTCACAATTTGAAGTTAAATTTTCGTTCCCGTATGTAAATAACCAGCACAAAGACTTTCATTTTTTTTTTATACATTTGAAGACTTCCATCACACTGTTCAAACCAATATTCAGTGGCGGATCCAGAATTTTACATTTAGGGGGGGGGGGGGGGGGGGGGTGACTGAGCTAAGGGGAGCTCGCTCCAGTTATGCTTCAGTGATTCTCTATGTTTAATCAAACATATTTCTCCGACGGAAATATCGAGTTTGCTTGATATTGACAAATCAAAAATTCAAGTCACATGGTAATGTTTGGGATGCTTAAACCTTTGACATATTTTGTAAGTTGAAAAATGAATATACTAATTTAAAGACCTTTTTTGGGTGTTAACATTTACGGTTGACTAGCAACATATTTTATGTAGAATGTACAACCTGTTTTATTTTAAAAAAAATGATGATTCTAAAAGATAACGAAAATTAAGCATATTGTTCTTGAACAGGGCTCCAATTTAAAAAAAAAAAAAAAGAAGGGTTCAGATGATCAAGTTCTTTGAAGAAGGAGAAAGGGGAAATCAATGGCACTGCTTTATCATCTCAGAAATTATATAAATTATTACCATCAGTATTACAAGGCTATGAAGGATGCATTCACATCTCTACTGTTATGGATACGTTTGACAAATTATGTATATAAAAAAAACAGTTCCTTTTGTGGCATAACTTTATTCATATAGATTATTTCTCCTACATATCTTTATATATTGCTTTCTTTAGTTCAAATTAGAATCTCAGATAAGCATCTGGTACTTTAAAACCCAATCTAATTAAAATATTGATCTCTGATTAGATCAATATTTTAATTAGATTGTTTAAAACCTCTCCTCTCTGTTCTATGCCTCTGGTCGACATATGTACTTCAGAATAATTCCTGACTGTCAGATGTATAGCAGAACTTTCACAAAACTGCTGTCTATCTCCCTTTTCGACACTGCAAACATAAAAATCGAACAGACAATTAAAGAGGGTTACAACCACATGTTCCCCGTACAAACGGATCGGAACCAAGAGCTCTTCCCGGATCTGCCACTTGATTTATACATCAGATGCATCACAAAATATAAACATGTTATTAAATATACTAGAATATGAAATAAAGAAAAATATAAATCGAAAATGTTGAAATATAATTTATGTCTACGAAACCCAAAGTTCCTACTTAATTGGCCATGTTTTCAAATCATATCAAATGTTTTCATTGGTCTTCACATGTTAGAATAATGTAGGTTATTGCATATTCTTCAGAGCTGTATCTTGAACTAATGAATTGAAAAAGAGGGGATGGATATACGTACTAAACATTTGTCTGTATTTTCAACATATCTTACAAACATGTGAGAAACATTAGTTTTAGAATACGAAATATCTCTTTCATTCTGTAAACAGATATTGTAGGATTGTTAAGGTATTTTGTGTTTTTACCCCCCCCCCCCCCCCTTTTTTTTTGTAATATACACCACAAAAAACATTTAGTTAGGATAAAGAACTAATTAACGATAGTCCTATAATGTAAGGCTTCAGAGTTTCATTTCATTTACATTCTAACATGTTTATCGGATTTGTTTTACTATCAATGTTGAACCGTTATTTTTTATCGGATTTTTTTTTAACTACCAATGTCGAACCGTTGAACCGTTCAACATTGATAATAAACAAAAATTCGATAAAAATGTTGAATGTAAATTATATGAACCTCCGGTCTTATATTAAAGGACAATATATAAGACTTCTGAGATTCATATCATTTACATTCAACGGTTTTATCGGATTTTTTTTATTACTATGAACCGTTCAACATCAATAGTAAAAAAAAAATCCGATATAAAAACGTTGAATATTAGTGATATGAACCTCTGAAGTCTTATATAATAGCACTACGGTAAATAGAATAATTGAAATTCAGTTAATTGAGTGTGAGAGGCTATTTTAATCCACTTATGAGTGTGTATTATATAATGTTACAATGTAACAAACCTATCGAACACACCGTGAAAAATAACATTATCTCCCCTGGAAATGCCTAACGACAAGATACAAAAAGCTGCTACCTTTTTTTGCCCTATATCACATAATTATGAAAACACATCACATAGATAGGGAATACTGTGCTTCTGTACACGTTTGAATGTGTAGGTGGCACACTCAGAACGATCGTCTCTAGATTTTTTTTAGAAATTCGTCCCAGCCTTTCCGGGTTCACGTAGCAACACGTTTCTTTCCTTTCCAGCTATTCCTGATTATGAATAAATCCAAAACATGCATTTATCCGAAAGCAACAACTATTAAACAACTCACCTATACCAATGGTGATCGTCTAATTCCTAGCTGATTCCTTTAATCGTACCTTTCTTGACGACACCCATCGTTGTAGCGTCTACCATTGGAGGTAGCGAAATTACATGATTTGACAGGAGAGCGAAATAAACAAGGGGAGCAATTTTATCGAACCGCATTCCGGACTGGAATATCATACGATAGTGACACTACATAATTTATTCTCTTTAGCTTTTTTTCGGGAGAATATAGATAAACAACCTAAACCATATAATTGTCATGTAAGACGGAGCTTTTTGAAAAGTTGTTGCTGGTCATAACACATAGTCGTAATGAATGATAGCATGCGATCTATTCATTAAAAAATAAACATCATGGCTTCATAAATGTTATGTTTTCAATATTGTATAAATAATCTGACCGTTAAACCTTGGTACAGTATATATACGTTCCTTGTTCAAACCATAATAAAATAAGTTCCCATAAAATCAAACAGCTACAGATCCTCATATGGAATTAAAATCTTAGGGAGCTACCATTTGATTGTTATGGGGGGGGGGGGAAGGGGGGGGGGGGGGGGCTAGAATGAAATTTTAAAAAAAATAGGCAGGACAGGAATTTGAGTTAAAAAAAAAGGCAGGATGAGACACTTGCACAAAAAAAAAGTCAGGATGACAATTTAGGTAAAAAAAAAGTCAGGATAAACTAAAAAAAAAAAAGCAGGACCGAATAGAGTGAAAAATAAAAAGGCAGGACAGAGATAACAAAAACAGTGTGTTAAAGTTACATTCTTAGACACTTATATATATATATATATATGTGAAAATTTATTTTCTGAAGATACAACAAAAAAATATAAAGATTTTTTTTTCTGTTTAGATCTTAATAAATCTCATTGAAATTAACTAGATATTCTGTATACAATATTATGTATGCTTCACAATAAATCAAAATAAAATGCTGAACGACCCAGATCCCCCTCCTTTCAAAAATTGTCAATATCCGATGCATTTGAATTAAACACACAAAAAAATATGTAAATACACGCATGCAATCATGAAGGGCTAGCATTTTGAATATATATTTTAATGGTACCTAACTGTGAGAACATGATTACGATTATTAGGGGAATATTAATTGTCTCTAAAAGAGGGACGAAAGATACCAAAGGGACAGTCAAACTCATAAATCTAAAACAAACTGACAACGCCATGGCTAAAAATGAAAAAAGCAAACAGAAAAACAATAGTACACACGACACAACAGAGAAAACTAAAGAATAAACAACACGAACCCCACCAAAAAACTAGGGGTGATCTCAGGTGCTCCGGAAGGGTAAGCAGATCCTGCTCCACATGTGGCACCCGTCGTGTTGCTTATGTGATTACAAATCCGGTAAATAACTGTCGCCTGGTGAGATTAATAGTTTAAGGTGAAACTTTATGATACCATATGGCCTAGGTGTTGATTGACTTTTATTTTCATGACCTAAGATCAATTCCTCAGATATGGTAATGAAATAGCATCCGTACCTTCTTGAATATACAGACGATCTGCTAAGTGAACATCACAGCATGAATCTGTCCATTTTTGCGTGAAGGTAACACTCACAGTCAGGTGACATATCAAACCGTTCCTTTTGTAATTAAAGTCATATGAAACCTCAAATTAAAAAAAAATATGCATATGTTTTTTTAAAACTAAATGGATAGTTTTCATTATACAACTTATGTATATATACTTTTTTCTGAGGAAAATTCTTTAATTTGTCCACATTTTTTAATTTGTCCACATTTAGAAGAAGTTTACTTATTGCCAGGAAGCAATTCGCTGACATATTTTCCGTATGCATAGTGACCTAAGCGTGACCCTCCTCGTAAAAATCCGGTGATAGCAATACGCATGAATCTGTCATTAAAATAAACAATTACCTGATTGTATATGTTAAACACGTGCTAAATACCCATGCTTTTTGTTGATTATTTACTATAAGGTGACAATCGGTAAACCACGGCATTTAATGAGTAGCCATATTTGTTAAATCATAACAGACAGAGAGAAGAAAAAAAAGACGATTATACGATATAATTGCGTAAAAAATGATAAAATCGTGCACAGAGGACTAAGGCCGTGTTCACACCAAATTCCATGTACAGTAAACTTGTTTACAATTAGTTTAATGAACTGGACATTGGTTTCACATTAAATTTGTTCACATCTATACGTTCACATTTGTAAACTCTACGTCATTTAAATGTTCATTTCGTAGAATCGAATGAAACATTTTCGGACAATTTTTCTAGCAGTAAGGGAACGACCATTTGACTCTAAATAGGGGGAATGGAAATATTCCGAACCCCAATTGGATAAAGAAAACAATTCTGGTTCTACAGATGATAAAAAATATTCTGAATCAAGAGTTTCCCCATACATTAAAGTGTTAAATGAGGGGGGGGGGGCAAGGGGGGTCCCAATAACAGCAAAACAGCAAATTGATTTGGCTCATAACAGATAACAAGGAATTAAAATGGACAAAAACAGATAACAGTAAATGAAATATTAAAATTATTCGGTCTTTGACAAATCAGTATTTCTTATTACGGATATAATCCTTTGTAATGCATTTCATTTTTTATGACTATGTTTTTAGTATTAATTTATGTATCTAGAATGTGTTTAAATTACTACTCAATATATTATAATATTTTTTATACGCTCGTTTACGGAACGTATTATGGTATACTGTTGTCCGTCTGTTGTCAACATGTCGGACATTAACTCAAAATCTCTTTAACCATTTGCATTAAACTTTGGGAAATTGTTTATATCTATTGACGTGAGCTCCCTTTTTGAGTTTTTTTTTTTTTTATATAAATTTTAGATTTTAAGTTTCTGGGTAATGGGTTTTTATTCAATAAAATTGGTGTGTTTTTTTTCAATTTTCTGATAATATCTCAAAAATGCTTTCACAAAGCAAGGAATTTTGGTGAATTGTTTATATCTATTAACATGAGGTAACTTTCAATTTTTATAAATTTTAGATTTTACGTTTCCGAGTGAACGGGTTTTATTAATTAAAAAGGGGTGATTTTCCAGTTTTCAGACATTAACACAAAAATGTTTTCAGCAGTTCTCATGAAACGTTGGTGTATTGTTTATATATATTGACTGAAGCTCCCTTTGTTGCTAATCACAAAAGTGACCTAAAAGAGTTTGAATATTCTGACTTTTTCTAAATGACCATTTAATGAGGTGTGTGAATTTTTCTTAATAAAACTATGAGGCAAAGTGGTATATAGGGTAGAAAAATCAAAAGCACCAATTATAAGCATGCAATTTATCAAGTACTTTTTGACACTCTAAAAGCAATTTATTCCACTATTTTCAAAGGCCTTATTTGAACAATTTTTTATCAGCTGAGGTTTTTGATTGTACCAAGTGTACTAGTAAGTAGAATACATAGTTTAGTAGGGAAACAATGGCTTGAAGCGAAATAACTCTTTGTTTGTAATGAGTTATGTGCAGCTTCGGACCCAAGTACATGGTTGGAACTTTCATGGTACAATGCATTTGGTTCTGCTTTGAAAAGAATCACAGAGCTGAGTCTATTTACCATATTATATAAAAGTTTAAGTGGTTGTTAGGACCTAGTCCTTAATTGAGATCCTTGTCAGATATATATTCCTGGCCATATGTTTTCCTTTTTGTCATATTAAGAACTGTTTTAATTTAATATGTTCGTACGGAAAACAAGGAACATTATTCTCATACAAAAAAATAAGATAATTCTAAATACACATTCATAAAAAAAATGGAATTTATTACAAAGGATAATCATAATATATACTTGAATTGTCCTGGACCACACTTCTGTGATGGGTATATGTTAATGGAATCCTTCTCTGAATACGGGACAAACATATCAGTAGTGGTAGACCCCAATGGCCAATGATCTTCAATTTATACCGAATATTGACTGTCAAAAAAAAATGCTAACATTCCAATTTTCAATAACAGTTAACAGCAAATACATTATCACAATAACAGATAACAAAAAAATTAAAAGCCCAATAACAGCTAACAAAGAATAAGACAATAACAGCTAACAGCAAATATATTTTCAAAATAACAGATAACAAAGAATTAAATTGCGCCATAACAACATAACAGTTAAACCCCTTGCCCCCCCCCTATAAACAGGGGCCATACCAAGAAGAATGTTTTTTTTCGTACAACTTTATGGAAGTGTGAGTCCCAGATATTACTTAAGATACATCTTCAACCTCAATGTCAACAATTCTTTTAAGGGCATACGATACAGTTACAGGGAAGGTAATGACGTTGCTAACGTACAATGTTATTTTCGCGACGTCAAACTGTGACATATCGGTAAAAGATGCATTTTTCGACTGATTTTTATCATTCAAACTGATTTAATTTGAAAACGAGTGCATAGACCCCTATTTTTTAAAACGACATTTAGTTTCATTTTGCAGGGAGATTATATGGACTAAACTTTCAAAAACTGTAAATAGTGCAATTTTTTTAATTTTGATAAATATACAGCAAAAAATGACTTTTTTCTCTCAATTCATGACCATTTGATAAAAATGAGTTATTTCTGAACAAAAAATGCATACATTTTTAGAATACTTATAAAATACAGAAATTACAAATTATTTAACAAAAAACAATTTGTGTTTATCTTTTAAAACAAAAACGTTGTGTCTTTCTTTCAAAAAGGAAAATACGGCCGCAAGTCCGAATTTTGAGCAAATATACAAAATTTCGACCTCATTTACCTCAAAAAGTAGCACACGAAGGTATAATTTTTATTATATATTTGATTTAATCAGGTAAAAAATAGCCTATGGTCTATGCAAATTTTCATCAACTTGTAAATACGGGATCAAAACTGTATCGTATGCCCTTAAATGAACACTAGACTACATTGTCATTTACCATCGACTCGTATTGTATAGTTCAGAAACATGTTATATGTGTATTATTTATATGTCTCTGTATAGTCAATGTACAAAATATCATTCTATTTTCAAAATTATTTCGAAGAATTTGGTTGTGTAATGCATATCTGATGTGTTGTCATTTCTATGCAAATTTATTTAGCTGTCGTCTTCGTGATTTTAATTTTCAAAGAAAAAAATTTCATCCATGCTTTGGGTTCACAAGTTCTTTTTTACTATATTTATAGCATGACCGGCATTTTATGGTTTTTCTGTAATGTACAATATTGATCTAGAGACATAATATAATTATATTATACACTGAATTTCTCTGGGATATCCAATAATTAGTATTCGAATCGTCTACTTTACAAATCCTTGCTATACCTTTTTTTTTGTCGAAGTCTTTCATCTTAATTCGGAATTTGTAACTTAGCATAACCTGAAATGTTGTCCGAATATTATTAAATCTGTCTAAATTTAGACATCATTTCATGGACAAAGTATGCTCTGACGTACTTCTGGAAAATCCCGTTTACTTCCGTGTTGTTGACTGAAGCGAACAAAGCTGTTGAAACAGAAAATGTCCGTAAACAGTCGTGAAAAAAAGATAGATTATGACACTTATATCAGGGATTTACCTTTCTCAACGCAAAGATATCTAAGTTCGCTCTTGGATCCAGATCAACTATGGAAAAAGTTCGTAATCCACGTCCCCAAAAAAGTGGCTTCTCCAAATTTTCAAGAAAGATATTCATCAATGCAAGTAAAATTGTTTGAAGAAAGGGGCAATGAAAATAATGGCAGTTCAACAAAATGCATTATTGATGACTGGGCAGGGGCGTAGCTACCCGGAGGCACGACAGCACGTCACAGGCACTTGTTTCTATCCATACGAAGGTCGACTATCCATATAAATAGAAGCTTCTATTTATATGGATAGTCGACCTTCGTATGGATAGAAACAAGTGCCTGTGCAGCACGTGCATCCACGTCGTTTTCACAAAAAAAAAAAAAAAAAAAAAAAAAAAAGCAGAAGAGAGAGAGATGAGTTGGTCAATCGGAATCGGAGACTGTTGGTGTCTTTTTCGTCTATCCTGGATATTAGTTTGACAACCTAGTTACAAGTGTTGATGAAGCTGTTCATTCAGAAAAAGATCGTAGCTCCGAAGTTGCGTGCACATTAATTCGACATGCAAAAAAAAAATGGCAAAATAAAAATATATAAATTGAATGTTAAAGGAAACACCTATGTTGTCACTTTTTTTAATTGATATGAAATATCATTAAATAACGACATTTGGTTTCAAAATTATTTTTTTTTTGTGGAGATTATGACAAAATCGGAAGGTTACTTGTATCTTTTACAAGATTTTTACTTTTGAATTTGTAATACTCAGTCTAAGATATGTAGTTTTAGAGCACTTTTTACAGTGTACAGTTCATCAGTTTGGAATGAGATGTACCAATCGGCATTAGAATTATCAGATCCCTTCGATATCGTTGAAAATATGCCGAGGCGATGTGGTTGACAGACTACCGGAGACAATCACCCTGCAACCACGCCAAAACAGTATTGGAAAGTCTCATTATTTTTTGCGTTCATAGACCATATGATAAGGCAACTGGAGAGTGGAGTCGCGTCAAGTTATCAGAAAATCGCTTCTTTGTGCTGTATCTGCTTCATCGTGTCATAGGAAATATCACAAACGAACAAATCTCAATATTGTCTGAAACATACGAAACTGACCTAGCATGTAATTTTGACGAATTCAATTGGGAGGTCGCTCGATGCCGAACACGTACGCTGGTTTATAACATCTCGCGAGTGCTACCATGCCATGATTGCCCTGAGATCTATCAGTCACGGTACTACGTATGTAATTGAAAACAAATGTACGATCAACAATGAACAACGAAAGTTACATAGCATTACTGCATATTCATCGGGATTTCAGTGTTAATGTTGACAAAGTAACAGAGAAGTTTGTTTCTGCCCAGACCCGAAGAGCAGATTTTGGACAATTTTTAGTAAATTCTGTATCACAAATATGTGTTGTTTATGTATTACTATATTCAGAAGATTTATTAATAGTTTTACATTCATAAATTTTTATCTACATATAGCTCCTCTTTTAACCGTCCTATGACCGAAAACCGCAAAAAAAAAAAAAAATCTGCATAATAGGGTCCCAAAATTTTTCGCCTCGCTCCGGTCGGCGATAGTTGCTTCCACATCGTTTCTTTCTAGCTACGCCCCTGCTGGGGAACACAAAATTCGCGAGTTAAACACTTATTAAAGGCATTAACTGAAGCAGAACTTTATGCGGCTGCTGATTATTTGTCTGTGAAGATTTTGCGCCAAGATCCTGTGCAAAGGAAAACAAGTGCTACATCATTTTCATCTCATTCGGATAGTCTACCATACCCTCCGTCATTCTCGCCAACACAAAACATTGACAGTGTAGATGAGAAGAAATTTAATAAGGATAAGGATATTTCAGAGTTAAGGGCCTTTTTCAAAAAATGTGGATTTTCTTAACATACAATCAATATTTCTAAAAAAGTGTAAATATTTTTATTCAATTTTTTGATACACCATTTAGTTTTTGGTGTGTGTAACAAGTTCCAGCAAATTCAATATGAAATTTAGCTACAGAAATTGCTTCCAGTGGGTTTCAAAGGGTCCAAAAACCCCAAAATTGCTTGTACGAAATTGAAAAACTAGTCTTTTTTAAATGCTGGTTTTAATATCCAGCGGAAATTATTATTTTTCTTTTGTTATTATAAATATATAGGTATCACTGCAGGTATGTATATACAAATACAGGGAATTATTAGATTTTATTAGCATTTTTTTTTACTTTTCATTTCGTACTTAAAAAAATGTCAACTACATAACACAAATGAAATAATGTTGCCAATAAACAACTGATTATATCCCGTGTAACTAAGGAAGTGTTCTCTACTTACTCTGCATCCTCTGATGACGTGCTTAAAGTTACAGGATGACATCATTGATTCATTTCGGAGTACAAATTACTCCGTAATTTTATTCTATGTCAACTTTGTAACGGCAAAAACATTGATAAATTTTGGCATAAATATATTTTTTTACATAAATCATTCAAAGTCTATAAATACTGACTCTAATTCAATCAAAAACAATTTATCTGGTAGTATTAGGGTAAAGAAAAACATCCAAAAACCACAAATAGGTCAACTACATAACGGTCAACTACATAACGCAGTGAATCGTTATGTAGTTGACAAAAAGCGTTATGTAGTTGACAATGCTGAATTAAATTCACTTTAAAATATGTTTCTAAAAAGTGTTATTTTAACCATGTTAACTGTTTTGAAAAAAGTGTGATGATTTTTATGGAAATATATATCAAGCAAAATGTAAATATTATTAAAAAAAAATTAGGGACCGAAACTAAATCCGTTATGTAGTTGACATATGTCCCATACTTGTTTCTATGTTATTTTTTAAAATATTTTTGTAGTAGCATTTAAGATTGCATATTTTTATTTCAGGTTGTATTGTTGTTAAACTATTCAATTTCATATATTAAAGTTGAAAATTGAATATTTTTTTGTATTGTTATTTCACAACTGAAATATCCACATTTTTTGAAAATGACCCTTAACTGGGCAAAGTCTACCCCAAAGCTCTGTAGATGATGTTGTGTATCACCGAATTCAGTCATATGATGTCTATCCATCAAATGATGCAATGGCAGAATTATCGCCAAATTTAACAATCAAACATAAAAATACAGATAATTATACAAAAGAAAATAAAGACAATTTACCAGTAATCCAGCCACAAACTAAAAACACAAGAATTCTCTTATAAAGCATTGTGTCTTATAACAAATGATTTTGATGGCCGCAATTTAGAAGAAGGTGGGAGAGTAATTGGATCTGGTGGGTTTGGAAAAGTCTATTTAGGACTTCCTGCAAACGATTACAAGGTTGCCATAAAAGCATTGAAGTTTGACGAAGATACTAAACCTGATGCACAATATGAAGCCATGATGACCAAACATTTCCAGACAGAGTTGGAAACTCTTTGTGAGTATCGTCATGAGAACATAGTTCCTTTCTTGGGTTTCTCAGTTGATGGTTATCAAAAATGTCTTGTTTATCAATACATGCCTAATGGATCACTAGAAGACCGCTTATATTGCTTACACAATACAGATCCCCTTTTATGGCAGCAGCGTGTGAAGATAAGTCGTGGAACAGCAGGAGGAATAGTGTATTTGAATACAAACAAGCTGGTTCATCGGAATATTAAAAGTGCAAATATACTGTTAGATAAGAACTTTTCACCTAAAGTGGGTGATTTTGCTACAGTTAGACTTCTTAGATTTTCTTCGGCAGTTAGTACGAAGCTTGTAATAGGTACGTCAGCCTACATGGCACCTGAAGCCCCCAGGTTTGACATTTCTGCTAAGCTCGACTCATTCGCATTTGGAGTTGTATTACTGGAACTGTTAACAGGACTTCCATCTTTAGATGAACAGCGATCAGAATGTGACCTGTTAAGTTATATTTTAGAGAACTGTGATGATACTGACATTACTAAATATTTAGATATGAAAGCAGGATCCTGGGATATAGACATTGCGAATTCTATGTATGAAGTGTCAAGACAATGCTATGAAAAAAGAAAAAGGACAGGGTTTTGGTCAGTGAAATTTTACCAGTTCTTCAAAAGCTTGTAAATAAAATTTAGACTTTTTTCTACATGTATGTAAAAACATTTGAGTTGTGAACTTGTAATTAAATTAGACAAAATTTTCTTATTGTTTATTGTTTTATGTACACTTGCTGCTGAGGCTTTGAGGGTCTGAGAACAAACCAGAAATATTTTATAGCAATTTTGACAACAATTTCTGAATTAAGACAGTAGGATTTTAAAGGGAACATTCTAATTTATTCTTAAAATGCAAAGACCATGAATACTTGGTAAGGTCATGCAACCTAAATATTTATTTAATTAAAAACATATTGAACACAAATAAAACATGTATGATGGTTGCACAAAAAAAATGTACATATATATATATGGTCATGATGGTAGTCTTTTTAAAAATAACAAATAATAATTCGTTTATTGCTTCATATAAAAAAGAAGATGTGGTATGATCGCCAATGAGACAACTACATGCATTTTAAATGTAATGATGATAATTGAACTTTTGAAAATATATATATTTATACACATGTACATTTTTGAATGTATTTACTTTCTTTGTTTGGTATTTTTTGGTTCACTTTTACAGCTTTACTTTTAAGGTATTAAAAAAAAGGTGAAACAGGCCACTCATAAATTAGTTCAGAGGATTGAAGTTATTAAGTGAGGCTTCCAGAAACAGTTCTTATTCACTTTGACAAATTGCTGAGGAAATCACATGTACATCTACAATGTATACATACAAGAATGGAATACAAATGAATATTGAATTGATAAGCATAAAGAGCATTATTTTTTTCTCATGAAGAAAAAACATGAACAGGTATGATCTCAATCACAAGGGATATAAATTTGAAAATGTGGTATAATTTCCAATGAGACAACTCTCTATCCAAGTCACAAAGTATAAAAAGTAAACAATTATTGGTGAGCTTAAATAAATCTCATACCCTAAAAAGTTATCACTGCATCTGTACCACATAACTCTAGTCTAGTCTGTGATAGAACAGTTATCAAAGGTACTGGGATTATAATTAATACGCCAAACGCTCGTTTTGTCTTCATAAAACTCATCAGTGACGCTCAGATCTAAATAGTTATAAAGCCAAACAAGTACAAAGTTGAAGAGCATTGAACACCCAAAATTCCAAAAAAGGTGTGCCAAATATGGCTAAGGTAATCTATAGAAAGCTGACTCAATGATGTATATTCAGAATTGATCATGCAATATTGATTGAAGATAGTCAATGGTTCAATCGCTGCCTAATCCAAAGCAAAAACTTAAAAATTGGTAAACGCTGATTCTATTCTCACAGCAAAAGTTCTGTATAATGTGAATGTGTCCAGGTTAATGTTCAGCTAGCATACTTAAAACTACATTGAGCATACCACAATGGATTAAGCAAAGTTTATTCATATCATCATCCTGACATGCATGAAATATTTGCCACTGGACTTAGTTTATCTTCCAATTAAAATTACATACAGTCTGCTGTTAAAGTTTTTAAAACATTATAAGATTCATAAACTATCCTGGATTTTTACCAAACTTGGACAGAAGCTTCTTACAATCAAAAGAGAGTATCGAGAGGAATATTTTTATTGATTTTTTCCTCATTTTTGTTGAGTGTGCGATTAACAGCAAAAGTAGGCGAGACACTGGGTTCCGCGGAACCCTTACACATTTTTTAGTTTGAATGCGTGTTATATCATTATGAGCTAGGCTTGGTAATTACCCTTTGGTAGAGCAGGTGAGTTTGTCAATCGTGCAAGTTTGTCAATCATAGAAGTTTGATCAAATACATAACTGGTCAGATTCTTCTCTTAGAGGCTTAGATTATCATGTATCAATATAAAAGAATTCAAGTTACTTGCACATGCTATTTTGTCTTTTTTAATTGCAATTTTTAAAACAATAAAATCGACAAAGCGTATGCAATTAGGGTCTAATACATGTGGATTTACGTGGGAGGTATATTAAAACATCCATTATTATGTATATCTCCGAGTCTGCGCTAAGTATAAATATATCAAGAATTTTATGACGGTGTTGGTTACAAAGCGACAGAAAGCACGGCATATTAGAATATGTTCAGTGTATAAGTTCAAAGTTCAAAGTTCTTTATTTCCAATTAAGGGCCCCTGACGGGACATAATGACAACAATAAACAATACATTCTGATTCTTAACACATAAACATATAATGAAGATGAAATTAAAATTTCAATTCACATGAAGAGTAAGAATATATATATATCATATAAAATGTCACAACATAAAACAATTGTTATTGTTATTTGTTCTTTCAAAGTTTCATATCTTTGATTTTTTTATTTTTTTTTTATTTATTTCTGCGATGCTAGAGTGCCAGCAAAAATAGTTTAATGATTTATTAATTCACCATATTAAATGGAGAATGGAAATAGTTTGCTAACAGAGGTCCACCTCGTCTCTTATCCATAAAAATAAGTTGAAGGAATAAATAATACAAGTCACTAAAATGGAAAAGAGACCAAGGGCAAATACACTTGGACATGTTAGAAAGTGGAATTTTAGATACCGTCTTAACCTCCTCGTGACTAGTGCACAAAAGTAAAAAAATATTGTTCACTTTAATGCAGAATTCACCAAGGAATGATACTAAAAGGTTTTGGCATCCAAAATCTTATTTAATTATATTTACAAATGCATATATATACATATTCAACACTCTAGTATAGCATTAGCAGGTGCAAGTGAAGTGGCAAGGTCCCACTACTCTTTAATTAGTATGTTCATGTTTGGCTATAAGACAACAAATTTTACATAAAATTTCATGATCTTCGTTACTCATCATCCAAATAAATTTTTCAGGATTTTGTAATTGGGTAAAATTAGGACATTTCAAACAAATAGCATTAATAAGATCATAACGTTCACCTCTATACTTTGTACATGTTAGTAAAAAATGGTTCTCATCTTCTACCTCGCCAGATGAGCAATGAATACACAATCTATTTTGCCTGATAATACCTTTATATCTTCCTAACTCTATTTGAAGTCTATGAGCTGATATTCTGAATCTGGTAAAAATTCTCCTCTGCCCAAAATCTTTTATAATATTTAAATAATTTTCAAATCCAAAGTTTTGTTTAAACTTGAAGTACGTACACAGTTTGCCATCTGATAATAATGTTTTTTGTTTTTGCCAGTATGGTTATCAAAAATTCGTTTTTTTCTGTATATAAAGACTTAAATGTTGAAGAAAAAAAAATTGATTACCAGCATCGAAAAAAAAAAACCGGAATAAAACGTTTGCGCGGCAAAATTCTGACTCAAATAAATAAACAAAATACCCCCCCCCCCTTTTTTTTGAAGTTAAGTGGTTGCTTCTTTATGAAAGCCATTTTGATGATTTGCAGTAGTTTAAAGATACTAAAGATGTCTCGATTAAGCATTAGAAAACGTAGGCTGCAACAGCGTGCTTACAGACGAAGAAGAAGGATTGATATATTAGGGATCACTATATTTCTGTCTTTTCTGTTTGTTCAAATGGTATTTCTCCTCCAAGAAGTATTTGGCAAAGGGAGTGGGTAATGTTTTTTTTTCTTTTTAAGTGTAATTTCACGGATCCGAGATACTAGACAAACAATACATTTACCTCACACTTTTTAAGTAATTTTATGAGTGAATCGTTGTTTGAGTAAAGACCAGTGGCAAATATTTCTGTGTAAGTTAAGTCAATTCGGAAAGACTTTAATTTTCAAATGAATTATGTGTTCAGCAATGATGCTGCTTTGGGTCTTGATAAGGGCTTAATAAAGCTACGTTAAGTTTTATTTCTAAACAAAACAAATAAATATATCAAGTTGAGACAAATATTTCTGTAAAGAACTTCATAAATAATTGCTATAAATATCAATTTTATTAAAAAATCGTTTCTTCCTTAAATATGCACGGTGAAACTAATGTTTTAAATGCCTAGTTTTGTGTACACTTAATCTACACAAGGCCTACATCGAGTATCGACTGCATGTAGACAAACCATGATTTACACTACATGTAAACATTGAGTTTTATCAATGGGAACGTAATTTTGTTTAGTTTACGTGTGAGTTGCACTTACACAACACCGAGTTTAGGTCAATGTGAACACGGCCTAAGTTTATGATATATACATGCATTGGTTCAAGAATTGGATAAACATTATTTTTCACCAGTCACTCGTTCCTTATGACTTTAAGATTAATTAACATATAACGGTCAAAATAGTCTGTTTTAATATGTCAGTGGAATCTTCAGCTTTAGAAGAATGTAACAAACTTTGAATTTATAAACGATATAAAGTAGTATTTGGTTTTGAAAGATACTTAGATTTTCATTGTAATGTATCTATATTAACAAAATTGCGTAGCGGCACATTAATAAGATTAAATGCTGAAGTTGGTCGTTATCTGAATACTCAAAGAGAAAATAGAATTTGTATATGTTGCAATATGAATGTTTTGGAGGACGAATATCACTTTGTTTTATCATGTCCGACGTATGTATAGATCTGTGCGTATAGAATTTTATATTTATTCTACTATTCTTGGCCAAATACACAAGTTAGATAATTTATTCTAAATCTATGACAGTAAAACTATGCATTTATTCAAATGCAGCCGCTTTGAAAATTAGATCACATATAATGTCATAATAATTATTATTGTATACTCTGTAACTTCTGTTCTCTGCTGCCTTTTGTTTGTCATATGTTTTATATATTTTCGTTTGCCATAGCATGTGAAAATAAAGTATGCATCAATCTGACTACAGTAATAACGATGCCGATCTGATAAATCAATAAACTGATAATGCCCCCAGTTTATCAAATCTCGTATCTAATTAGTCGATAACGCAAAATCACGATCGATCTTGCACATGCGCATTGTTTCCCTGAACTAGAGTATTAAAAAAGGTACAATGATGTTTTTATTTTTGAGTTTTTGACAAATTTGTTTGGAATTTAGCCAACAAAATTTGCATGCAGTATCGCAATAATATTATGTTTTGTCCTCTCAAATGTCAAATACTGTTTTTGAATCATATGTTTTCTCGTTTTTAAAGAAAAACGCGTTAAATTTCTATCTAAAAAACAAGTCTGAAAGTTTTACTTGGAGATGGTATTATATTTATGTCTTCATCATTCCGATGATCCTTGATGATATTGTGCATAGAAAATATTTACAAAATTAGCGGGAAATTTAACCAAAAAATATATTTTTGGATTTTAAGGTAACTACCAAAAACCGTAAATTGAGGGATACCCTATTAAAGGGATAACATACGAAAATGTGACCATAGAAACTTTTTACGACCCGACGGAAATTAAAACATAGATATTATTCTATCATTTAAACAATTTGCAGCCGTGTGTTATTCCGGAACATTAAACTCGTTAACTAATTAGCGTATTTTTCGATGTCAGTTGCAGTACTATTATGCCTTTAGACTTGCTACATGTCCCTTCCTAATTATGGTTTTTTCTTCTTTTTTTCAATTTTGCCCCATTAATAATTTTACTGCTATAACTAGGAGATTACAATTATACTGACATATGCAGGAAGCAATCAGTAGGCTGGCACTTATCAGTAAACATATCAATTAGTAAGAGTGAAATAATAGAAAGGGAATTGTAGCAAGTCTATTATGCCTTGTGATTCCATTAATACATGACCTATATAGATTCAATATTTTATTTTTTTATTAAAGTCTCACCACTTGTATAACATTATACATTCCAATAAACATATAAAATATTGCGTATAACATGAAATATTGGATAACATTTATAAAACATAATTATTGTATATAAAAACTAACAGTAAAATATCATTAGCTTAAATACTAAAACATATACAAGTGCCATTCTATTAAGAATTATGAGAGACTAATACATATATATATGTAACAACTAGTGATTGAAAGGAATTTCAAAAGAATTTAGGAATCAAAGTTCTAAAAAAAAATACGTTTTGAGATGGCTAAAATAACCGTTATCTGCATCGTGGCACTAAAATGCTTTTGGTCTTTTGTGAAAATTTGTCTTATTGGCAATTATACTCAACTTTCTTTTTTTACATTTTAAAACAGAAGACAATCATACACATTCAATACTGTCAAATATGCTGTATATATGCAAATAGTATTTCATTTTAATGAATATATTTTATCTGAGGAAAAAAAAACATTTACAGAATGCTGAATATACGTATTACAGCATAGTCTATTGGTAGTAATTCAGCAAGATTAATTGATGATCGTAGAAACAATTATGTCATTTAAGAGAACTAATTCTGATGATATGCTAATTGATGTATCGTTTCTAGGTAGATAGAAAAGCAAAATATCTAAAAACAAAAATTGTTATGAAAAAGCAAACGCTATAAAGATTACTCCTCCAAAGGAAGCAATACCATACTGGATTTATAGATCGAAGTAAACGAGACGGAATAAAACTTAATGGGAAAATTATAGTGGAACTGGTTTGCACTTAGATATTAGACAGCGCTTTAACAGTCAATCTAAAATTATTTTGATACTGTTTTTGCTTACTTAATACAACAATAGGTGAATAAACATTGTTTTGACTTCAAGTATTTACACATTTCTAAAAGAAATGTCTGACATCGAAACGCGGACTTTGTTGAAGTATAGTCCATGGGTTCCGTTTTAGATAGATAGTAACATATTTCTTGTACATGAAGCCTACCTTCGATGGCAATTTTCTGTGTGCTATTTACTGCAATGCAACACGCAATTAATACCCACCAAGTACAGTCCTTCATCTTTAATCAGCCTGAAATTCAGTTCAGTTTTGTTTTAGCAAAGATGTTTACAGAAAATGTGTTTTCCTTTGTACGTGTGCATTATTTTATCTATATATTTAGCAACGGAGGACACGAAAATATTCCTAGTACAGTTTAATATTTTTATACTTAATCTTGTGTAAACTGAAACAAACTAAGCATACATCTAGAGATGTTTTGGTTAGAAGAAAAAAAAACGAAAATCAAAATGTCGGACATTTACGAAAACTTAAGATACATGTCTTGAAAACAATCAGAAAATAAAGGAACCTAACTTTTGGAGACAATTACGGTATACAACTTACATTTGTTCCATATTTTTCATTTTTTACATTTTGGATGAAAGGATTGTTTTTCTTTAGTTTAAAAAATAATTCATCACTTTAAAACTTATGGTTGTTTTATTGTTGCTGAGAATTGATATCTAAGACTTATTATCTATATTATCACTTGACTGGACGAACGCAATGTGTATCATGATAACAGAAGCAATATATACTGCATTCAAAGCACAACAAGAATTTATGAACCAATTGGACAACACAAAAGACCACACCAACCATGAACAACAACCTCCTTCAAACAAATACATGCGTGATAAGACAAAAACACATGGTCTAGATAGCCTAGCTTCATACTTGTATTTACCCGAGTTTCGTTAAAGTATAAAGAGAAAATATTGTATTGACGGGTACGGGTCGTATGGATATATGATAGTATCACTTCTTTAGTGACCATGCAATGGGTGTACTTTCTGGAAATAAAGTATAGGGTCACTTTCTAGCTGCCGTGCAACGAGTTAACACTCAACTTGGACGCAGAAATTCGATCCGAAATACCAAAATGAAGTTCAAGCTGTTTTTCAGAACTCGCTTACAACATAGTTGAATAGCATGACCATGATTTAAGACAACCGCCTAGAGTGTTTCAACAAGAATATCCAATATACTCAGAAGGCGCTTGCGGAGTCCCAAATGGCAAAACTAGGCGATACATTGTCAGATAACTATACGTTCAAGAAAAGGGGACAAGAGAGACAACACAAACATAACAGTAAAGTTTTGGTGAAGAGTGAGCTAATTCAGGATAATCTCACAAAGAATAATATCGAGAAAAAAAAGAATGTATAAACCCCAAAGTAGAGAGGAAGCGAAGAGTATGTATCAATTAATAACACAAATCCATAGAATTACATCTAGTCAAAACACAAGAAAAATTTCTCAGCATTAAAAAAAAAAACGCAAGTTCTCAGCTCATTAAATGTGTTCAAGGTGGCAGGTGACTCGCTTTGAGCAGAATTCTATCCTACTGACATTTCCTTAGTCATTGTTAGTGTATATAGACAATATTAATAGTGCATTGACTTGACATATCAACGATATAAGGATGAGGCTTGGAAACGGGGAAATGCGAGGCTGTGCCGAGCATTTTCCCCGTTTCGGGCCGAATCCTTATATCGTTGATATGTCAAGTCAATGCACTATTATTGTCTTTATACTGCAATCTAAAATAGAAATCATTTTAACTTGTTGTTTAGTGTGTTAATGTTATTTATTTAATTTAAATATTGGGAAAAATCCCCGTTTAAAAAGGCCTCATATCACACAGGCGGAGAAATATACAACACCATGAAATGTACATCATTACCATTACATTATGGTGAACGAATTCGTTTGTTTACAGACTAAAATATCAACAATAAACATAAAACTATATGATTTATAGGTTGCAAACAAAAAAATATTAATAAGTGAAATATGTTTTCCCAAATATTGTAAAAGAAACAAGTTTGAGTCGTTAAACGCATCGTTGTTTACATTGGAAACAAGAACAGGTTGAAGAGGTCGTATGAATAATTAAATATAATTTCGACAATTTCTATTTAAATATTCATGAGGAAAAGTGATATCAGGTCAGTGACTGTATATGACATAGAAATATACGGTCAACGCATTTTGACTGCTCAAATAGAACGAGTGCAGTATAAAACGATTTAAGATAATATTTGGTCTGCACGGTTGAAGACAAAGGAGTGCATATTAGTATTCAACTTTGACAAATCTTTGTTTCAGTCCTCTTGGTTGTAACAAGCTTAATTATTTAGCTTTACAGTCTACGACCTTTATGTTGGTATTTTTAAATAACTTCTGATTTTTTTGTTGTTCCATAATTTGTACTCACTTTTAAAAGCTATATATGTAAAGTCCTTTTGTAAACACCATTTATCACTAAAGGCACATACAAGCTTCGTGTTAAGATAAGAAATCTTAATGTAAGATTACACAAGTCACATTTTATAACTAAGCAAAGTAACCATATTTTTTACCCGAAGCAACATTGAATTCTGTGTAGACTCGTTATCAGCTGGATACTGATTTGCATTGAGCTTTAGCAGTTCATCTGGCGAATTCTCCTTTCTTGCTTATTTTCACGACTTTTTAAAAAAAAATGTAAATCAAATCGTTTGATAATACCAGTATTTACACTTCTACGGTATTTGGTCTCCGGTGGAATATTGTCTCTTCGGCAATCGTACCATATTTCCATATTTGTGTACTATATGAACCATTTCCCTCTATGTATTTGAGTATACATTTGATATATTCTCAAAGATCACAGTCAATTCTTTTCATAAAACAATGATTTTTATCATTAAGATAAATTAATCATGTGCACTATTTTTATATGTTCCGGACCATATGAGTATTTGGACCATACGCATATGATCATGACCATATGCGTATACTCATATGGTCCGTCCCAGGAACATATATACTTGGTTTTTAGCTCACCTGTCCCGAAGGGACAAGTGAGCTTATGCCATCACTTGGCGTCCGTCGTCGTCCGTCGTCTGTCGTCGTCTGTCGTCGTCGTAAACTATTTCAAGAATCTTCTCCTCTGAAACTACTGGGCCAAATACTTTCAAACTTTAACTGAATGTTCCTTAGGGTATCTAATTTATAAATTGTATCCGAAGTTTTGATCTATCAACAAACATGGTCGCCATTGCTAAAAATAGAACATAGGGGTCAAATGCAGTTTTTGGCTTATAACTCAAAAACCAAAGCATTTAGAGCAAATCTGACATGGGGTAATATTGTTTATCAGGTCAAGATCTATCTGCCCATAAATTTTCAGATGAATCAGACAACCCGTTGTTGGGTTGCTGCCCCTGAATTGGTAATTTTAAGGAAATTTTGCTGTTTTTGGTTATTATCTTGAATATTATTATAGATAGAGATAAACTGTAAACAGCAATAATGTTCAGCAAAGTAAGATTTACAAATAAGTCAACATGACGGAAATGGTCAGTTGACCCCTTTAGGAGTTATTACCCTTTATAGTCAATTTTTAACCATTTTTCGTAAATCTTAGTAATCTTTTACAAAAATCTTCTCCTCTGAAACTACTGGGCCAAATACTTCCAAACTTTAACTGAATGTTCCTTAGGGTATCTAGTTTGTAAATTGTATCCGAAGTTATGATCTATCAACAAACATGGTCGCCATTGCTAAAAATAGAACATAGGGGTCAAATGCAGTTTTTGGCTTATAACTCAAAAACCAAAGCATTTAGAGCAAATCTGACGTGGGTAATATTGTTTATCAGGTCAAGATCTATCTGCCCTGAAATTTTCAGATGAATCAGACAACCTGTTGTTGGGTTGCTGCCCCTGAATTGATAATTTTAAGGAAATTTTGCTGTTTTTGTTTATTATCTTGAATATATATATAATTATAGATAGAAATAAACTGTAAACAGCAATAATGTTCAGCAAAGTAAGATCTTCAATTAAGTCAATTTGACCAAAATTGTCAATTGACCCCTAAAGGAGTTATTGCCCTTTAAAGACTTTTTTCACAATTTGTTCATCATGTTGACTTACTTTAAAAAATCTTCTCCTTTGAAAATGCTGTATCAATTTCAGCCAAACTTAGGCTAAATGAGTTTCAGAGTATCTAGTATAAATTTTATATTTTATTTCCTTGTATGTCAAGAAACATAGCTCCTATGGCTAAAATAGAACATAGGAGAAAATGATTATTTTTTTTGGCTTTTGAAGAAAATAGGACGATCCAAAAAACACTTAAATAAATTGAAAAGCCAAAATAATCATTGATGAGAGATTTAACCAAAAGAATTAAGGTGAGCGATTCAGGCTCTTGAGAGCCTCTTGTTTTTTATTTTGTTGTTTATTGTTTGTTTAAACTTGTATTGTCACAAGCATTGTAAATGTTAAATGACAATAAAATTGAATGATATAAACACTATTTGATATAAGAGTTACTTTATTTCAACTATATCTTGTTGTTTAACTCACTTGACTGCATGCAGGTCACATATTGGACTGAAAATCTGAAGATCTGTTAAACTACAACACATACACCAGAGCCGATAAGAAAGCTACATTGTCTCTCCTTTCTGGTAAAATGTTTGTGCAGTTTTAATGTAATCAAAAGTCAAACAAACCGTAATTGTATTATTAAATTGAGAATGGAAATGGGGAATGTGTCAAAGCGACAACAGCCCGACCAAAGAGCAGACAGCCGACGAATACCACCAATGGATCTTCAATGCAACGAGAAATCCCGCACCCGGAGACGTGCTTCAGCTGGCCCCTATCAAAAATGTATACTAGTTCAGTGATAATGGACATCATACTAAACTTCGAAATATTCAAAAGAAACTTAAATTAAAAATTATACATAACAAGAATAACAAAGGCCAGAGGCTCCTGACTTGGGACAGGCGCAAAAAATGCTGCGGGGTTAAACATGTTTTTTGAGATGTCACCCCCCCCCCCCCCTCTATACCTCTAGAAAAAACAAACTAAAACATATATATGAACTAAAAATATAAAAGACTAACAAAGCCCAGAGACTCTTGACTTAAGACAGACGTAACTGAAATACGGCTGGGTCAAACTGGTTTTAGAAGATCTCAACTCTCCCCCCCCCCCCCCATACCTCTAGTCAAAGTACAAAAAACACACAGCAATACGGTATATAACTCAGTTTAAAAGAAAGTAGTCCAAGTCCGCTGTCAGAATTTATTGTTTAGTTTTTTAATATATTTCATATTTATTTTTCTTAAATTGTTTTGTTATTGATTAGGCCGTTAGATTTCTCAATTGAATTGTTTCATATTTTTCATGTCGGTGCCTTTTATAGCCGACTATACGTTACAGTATGGGATTTTCTCATTACTGAAGGCCGTACGGTTGCCTATCATTTGAAAAATTTATGGATATTTGTCTCATTGTACCACAATTCCTTTTATTATATTGACTCATCAGATCGACACAAAAAACATAAGAACATTTTAAAAACGTGTTCAGTATATTAACAATACGTGTAAATTACATCATCCCCATTTGACTTTTTGTAATATAATCTATGTTTGTATTGTCCCCGGCAAACACAGATTTATATTTTTACTTAATAAATACATCATCTTTGAGCATATATATGATTCCGGACTGTTGTATTGTTTTTTTTTTAATTTATTTTGGCAAATGTTCGCGTTTATTGCACGCTAATTTGTGACTGCACTGCGCTATGCAAACGGATCATGATGATTATTCAGGTGGATTTAGGTTTTTAATGCTTATAAAAAAGTCTATTAATGTTCATATCACTTCATAATCATGTTCATATCACTTCATAATCATGTTCATATCACTTCATAATCATGTTCATATCACTTCATAATCATGTTCATATCACTTCATAATCATGTTCATATCACTTCATAATTATGTTTAACCCCGCCGCATTTTTGCGCCTGTCCCAAGTCAGGAGCCTCTGGCCTTTGTTAGTCTTGTATTATTTTGATTTTAGTTTCTTGTGTACAATTTGGAAATTAGTATGGCGTTCATTATCACTGAACTAGTATATATTTGTTTAGGGGCCAGTTGAAGGACGCCTCCGGGTGCGGGAATTTCTCGCTACATTGAAGACCTGTTGGTGACCTTCTGCTGTTGTTTTTTTTCTATGGTCGGGTTGTTGTCTCTTTGGCACATTCCCCATTTCCATTCTCAATTTTATATCGGTGACCAAAATTAAACCATATATATATCAAAAATTTGAAACTAATTTATACTAATATACTGGTATCCTTTTTATGTACTACAAGAGATTTAGCTAGGTTATAGAAGATATGTAGTCGTGCGTTGTAGATCATTGATGGAGTAGTGGCTCATTGTGTTAAGACCTAGCTCGTTCTGATCGATGGCTTAAGAGCAGTAGTCATGGTGTGGACAGAAATCAAGCTCTGAATTCAAGTTACACTTGCATGAGAGTATAAGGAAAATTGGAGATTAAACAGAAAGACACAGATAAAAAAACAAGAAGTACTTCTTAAGAGTCACACCTAAGAATATAAATATCTGATATTTAGTATTACTATCAAATTATTTGTAAACAATTCAATGTCCAGTTTGATAAGAATAATATATGTGAATACTTTACCCAAATATAACAGTCGTGTTTACAAATAATCATACATAAGTTATCATAGGTTTATTTATGTAAATGATATAAACTGAATAAAGTGCAAAGTCGTTATCTTCGAACTGAAGGGATGGATTATGGCAAGGTGAGTTTTAAAAAATAATTATATTGTAGCACGGTAGTATGTGTATTTCTTTTCATCACCTATTATTTGGAGTCCATAGGAATATATTTTTAGCTGTTTCTATTTGGAATGGTATTGCCAATCGTTTGTCCTGACAAATTGTTTTATATTCAAATAATAACGATCGTAATTACGGGTAAGAGAATAACGAACTAAGACATTCGGGCAAGAAAACGGGTAAGAAAATTAACATACAATGACATTCCGTCATGAATACGAGTTAGAAAATTAATGAACTTCAACAAACTATGACATTCGGTCCTAGAGAAATGACAAACTGTTGCAGTCAGTCGCGAATAATGGGTTACAGAATGATACGTAGTATATCAATGTCAAACCTGTAGTTGAAATTACACACCGATTATTACTATTTTACCAAGGGGTAACTACTGGAGTATGCATTTCTTACCCCTCCTGAGCGCATGACTTCATTCACCTTCTTACTTTTTTGACAAATAATTTCCACAATTTTCCCAACAGCGTTTTTTAAAGAGCTATCTTCTAATATTTAATTAAAATTCTATCTTTTTTTATTTTCTTTCTATTCACATAGTAATGTCATTACAATAAATGTCATTTTTTACAACCTTTAGCTTGCAAACAAATTTTATCATATTTTTTTAAATAACACAATGTAAACTACCTTTTGACAAAATACGAAAAAACATTTTTTTGATGTGTAAACATATCCCATACCATTAACACTACATTTTGTGATCGTTATGCATATTTTACGGAAGCAATACTATATCAGCTATTTTCATTTTCGTTATCTTCATACACAAATACTTAGTTTATATTTACTAACTTTCCTGTTATATATTTATGAACGGCTCTTAAAGATGATATTGATATGAAGATGCCTATCTGAGAGACAACAATAAACACAAGTCAAAATGACGGCGACGACTACGCGTATGTCTAAACCAGCATCTACAGCAATACCAGCAAAAACCACCACACCATCAACTGTATATACAACCCTTAACACAACAGCTTCTATAACGCCAAAGCCAGCAGGTGTGTATGCATGTATTTTAGTTGAATGATAATTTAGCAACACAATTTAACTTTACTTAAAAGTCAGAGATACTAGTTTATAAGGATATTATATGAGCCATTGCGAAAACATACCAAACGCGTTTTTAACAGATAAATTCTCAATTGGAAGTAAAGTCAAGTTCAACTTGTTACAAGTAGGCTGTTATACAATTTACATAGACAATAACTGTTTAGTGTCTTTAAATATCAGCTATATTTGTACGAGGCTAGGAAACAAGGTGTATGCGAGCTTTTAGCGAGCTACTACACCTGTTTCGCGCCGAGTACAAATACATTGTTGTCTTTATCCTGCAATTAGTTCTGTATATTGTTTGTGTTTTGAAAGACACAAAAACTAACATATTTAGCATTTATTTTCGATTTGTAATCCGCATAGTAATATCAAAATCACACATTACGCTGAAGACGGGTTCGCAAAAAAGAATCTCGAATGGTCAACAATTATACATCGCTCAAGGTGAATAATTATCTATTTTAACATAACAACTAATTTCAACGAGAACTTCAATTTTGTGATGATAAAATTCAGTTTTGTCATGACAAAATTCATTTTTGTAGACAAAATTCATTTTTGTAGACAAAATTCATTTTTGTAGAATTTTGTCAAAAAGGTATGCAAATATAAACTTATTTGCATACAAAATTGACTTTTGTTATCTAATATGGAAATTAAAACACAAAGGTCAATTGTGTGAGACAAAATTGACATTTGTGACCAATAGATTTCAATTTTGATATAGATTTCATCAATATAAAAACTTTTTGGATCGTAGATGGAGGCCAAGGTTAATTATGCCAAAAACAATTAAAATTATGGACAAAAAGTACCAAAATTTACCTTTTAATACAAATTATGCTAATTTAAGGGGTCATTGCTCCATAAATAGTAAGGGAAAGTGCCAGAAAAAATGTTATTGTCTTAGTAGTATTATCACAGGTATTTCTATGTGACATTTGTAATTTTTTGGCCCAATTCAAAAAGCATAAAAAAATCAGGGCCAATTTTAACCCTTCGTGAACCTTCTCCTTTGTTTAGTTTGGATTCTGTGAACTAATTTGCATGCAAAATCGACTTTTGTGAGACAAAATTGAATTTTGTCTCACAAAATTGAAATTTGTCTCACAAAATACAAAATTGACATTTGTGAGACAAAATTGACTTTTGTGAGACAAAACTCAATTTTGTGAGACAAATTTCAATTTTGTGAGACAAATTTCAATTTTGTGAGACAAAATTCAATTTTGTCAATTTTGTCTCACAAAAGTCAATTTTGTCTCACAAATGTCAATTTTGTCTCACAAATGTCAATTTTGTCTCACAAAAGTCAATTTTGTCTCACAAAAGTCAATTTTGTCTCACAAAACTCAATTTTGTCTCACAAAAGTCAATTTTGTCTCACAAAAGTCGATTCTGTATGCAAATTAGTTCACAGAATCCAAACTAAACGCATACAAAATTGACTTTTGTCGCTCAATTTTCAAATTAGGTAACAAAATTAAAGTCTGTGTTACAAAAATGAATTTTGTCATGACAAAAGTAATTTTTGTCCACTGAAAGATTATTTTGTATGACAAAATTTTAAATTTGTAGTATGCTACACATTTTGTTAAACTGAACTCATTTTTGTTGAACAAAACTCACTTTTGTCCGTACAAAATTGAATTTCGAGTACAAAATCACAAGAGTCCCATTAAAACATGCTATGCAATATTTAAAAATGTGAAGTGTTTTCTACCCTTTTCGCCTAGAACTTTGAGCATTTTATTATGGATAACGTATTCTAAAAATCATGTCTTAAGTTTTTATCTTTGCCAAACTTCATCTTGTAGATCCAGAATTAAGTAAGAGCACAGTCATTGGTGCTATTATTGGTGTAGTGATTGTTACCAGTGCCGTCATTATTTTACTTTATTATTTTACCAAATATAGGTATGTATATTTACAAAATGAATCATTATTTGTATATGTTTGTTCTGTATTAGACCCCTCTACAACACAAATTATTTTACATGCACACGTATAAAAATTGCGGTTTGTATCCAACGCAATCATAGGTTTGAACGTTGTTTTCAATTTAGACTTGTTTATATTTTTTCGTTTGGACTTGTAAATACATTTTCCCTCAGGTTTATATAATCCGTTCATCCTATCTCGACTCTTTAAAATTCAAGAGTCTATCCTGAATTAAGGTAAATTATATGGCCTTCCAAATACGGTTTTGATCCCTAACATCACTGAAGAGACATTAATTGTCGAAATCCGGATATGATGTACTTATTTTTGCACCTCATGTTTGTGGTTTAACATCTTTGCCGCAAGTTTATTGTTTTCTGATTAGTATTAAATTAATATTAAGATCCATTTTGTTACATCTTGTAATCATTGTATTTGGCAATCGTCAATGGCAGTCATCAGGGTTTAAAACATTAGTTGTTTGACCTGCTAGACAAATGTGTTCTGTTAAAATATACTTTTTCACTGTTTTTGGTCTTTTAGAAAATGTTGTTTGTGCTGTATTTAGACCCCTCTACAACGAAATTTGTTCTAAATGCACACGTATAAAAAATGCAGTTTTTATCCAACGCAATCATAGGTTAGAACGTTGTTTTCCATTTAGACTCGATTATTATACTTTATATATACATCTTATAATAAACGCCCGTACGAGCCTTGCCTAAGACTGGTTATCTCCAATCACGTGTATCTTAATGATAATGACTCGGCTTTGTTCTAATGGTCTTTTTGTAAACTTAATCACAACCAAATTTTACTAGCAGTAGGACAAGTGCCGATATTTACAAAACACTATACTTTTCACAGTATACAGTTAAGCTATAATATAAGAACATACAAGTACCAATTATCAGGTTTGTCTGCATATAAATATTGTTTTATATATGCGTCGAGTCACAATATGAAGGAAGCTTTTTTGTCGAGTGAGCGCAGCGAACTAGTCAGTTCAAAAAGGCTTCACTATTGTGTTGAGAAGCTGATATTTTACAATATAATATACAGACAACCAGATAATATATTTATTGATTTGTATTTGCGTATTTTGCCTGCTAGAAACAGGTGTTTTCTTTCAATGGTCAAATACATGTATAATAAAAATTAAAATATTTGTGTTGTAACCTTTACATTCGTACGGCGTTATAACTAATTTTAGGTTTACGCAAACATATGGAAATTATTTTTAAAACGTTGTATGGTGCCAGTTCCGTATGTATTTTAATATAAATAATAAGCTTGGTAAATTGAAGCTTTCAAAAAGTTTCGCTTTTCTCATATTTTCTTTATATACTTTCAGGAATAATAGATTTACTTTTTGTCGAAATCTCAAACGACGAACTTGGTCTACGGGATCTAACTACAGTCAACACAACCCACTAGAACCAGACGAAACTGGTACCAGTGATCCTCCTCCAAGGACAGAGAGACAGTTATTTTCGATCTCAGACCAGCCGGATGACGATGGATATTTGTATGATGAGATTTTTGATGCTTCAGAATTTACTGACGAAAAGACAAAAAGGTCTATAAAAAATTTGTATACAGCAACACGTACACATGAAGATCATGTTCCAGATCTGAATCTCAGAATTTAAATGCTCAGAATTTTTTTTTAATATTTCTGAAAGAAAAGATTTATTAAACAAGTGAGCAATGTTCCTGCTTAACGGCATAAAGTGAATTCCAACGTGGTGAATGGAAGCTATATTCAAAAGCAATGTTTAAGAACGGCTTACAATCTTCAAGTTCATAAATTGTTTGCTTACAGTGTTATTTGTTCTGTCAAGAACCAACTTTATTAACGATTAAAAGTCAATATATAAATAATTTAAGGGGCCTCGGTGCATGGCCGAGTGGTCTCAGTAGTTACTTTTGTAATCACTAGCCAGTCTGAACACTGAGCTTGTGAGTTCGAACACCGCTCGTGCAGGTGCACTCGACTCCAATCTTAATTGACTAGGATTGTCAGTTTTCCTATAGGAGGTCGGTGGTTTTCTCCGAGCACTCCGACTTCCTTCGCCAATAAAAACGTGGCGTTAAAACACCAAAAACATATAAATCATTTATATTACTATCAGTAAATATATAGCAGCAAGAATGTGCAAGAGATTCGAAGCAACCGTATTACAAGAAAAATAAGTAGAGACTCCATTTAGTCTGAAACTTTCTTCTCTCATTCACACTACTGGTTTACTATGAATAAACTGTGGATCATTCAGATGTATTATCGGTATCATGGAAATATAAAAATTAGAATATGTGGTATGAGTGCTAATGAGACAACTCTCCATTAGAGACCAAATGACATAGAAGATAACAACTACAACTATAAGTTACCAAACGGTCTTCATCAATGAGTAAAACTTATACCGCATAGTAGGCACTGAAAGACCCCGAACTGACAAATGAAAACAATTCAAACGAGAATATTAACGGCCTGATTTATGTACAAAACATTGAACGATTAACAAACATGATATGACAGCAACAACAAACGACAACCACTGTATTGCTGGCTATTTAGTTGGGACATCACCCACAAACAGAATGTGTGTTTGTGGGGGGGGGGGTTAACATGACTGGTAGCGACAAACCTTTATCCTGACCCTTGACACTGGTTTAACAGTACGAAATAAGAACAAACTACAAATTGGGAGATGTATTTTTAAGCGTACACCATGCATGTTGGAATCGTGAAAAACGCGAAATAGTACGTTATAATTTGACGTTTTCTCATTGCTAGAAACAACGTCATAGAGCTTTTATGTCACTACCAAGTTGCGCTAGATGATGCGCATAAACAATAGGCCGTTTGGTCTTTAACGACTAAAGGTCACCATACGGCCTTCAAACGTTAACGGCCTAATTCATAGGTAAAATAATAAACGAAAACAAATATGATACACAGCAACAGAACAACAACTGAATTACAGCCTCCTGACATGGAACAGAAACTAACAGAATTTGATGGGGATTATTACATAGAATTGTACATTACATTGTACATTGCATAGAATTGAGGCTTGTATAGGGTATATACACCTTATCGCTAATCCCGGCTGACCCTGCCGCTTGAACTTTTGACGTCAACAACAATCACTTTTCCATTGTGGCGTCAGATATTTTGTTTTATGACGTCAACATTTTACGGGAACCTGTGTGAAATCCAGCAATGGCGGATAAATAGCGATAAGGTGTATTGGGATACGGGATATTTGCCATTTCAATTTTAGGGATATGGGATATTTGTCCTAAAAGTAAATGGGATATGGGATATTGATGCATTTATAAGGATATTGAATTTTTAACATGAAAAATAATAAGTGGAACTTAAAAGTTAAGTACAGAAATATTTACATCTCACTTGATAAAATTGCCCCAAAAAAGTTTAATATTAAAGGTCATTTTAGTGCTTTGTAGATTTTAATTGAGTTTATGGTCGTTTTATTTAAAGGTCATCCAAACCCAAGCGAAAAGTATTGATCTATTTTCGATATTTATATGCTCATATGTACTGATAATTTTAAAAGTATTTGTTTTGCTTTCCATACTTCGTTCCTTATTGTTTATTTTCCTTTTTTTGATGGTGATGTTCCTTTGGCACTATCTTACGGTGTTTGTATATCACAACACCTCCGCTTTGCCCGTGGCTGTTGTAACGTTTTGGATTTTAATGAACGAAGTCTATGTATTACTGGTAAAGTTACCACAAATCACTTAAAATCTTTACTAAATTCTAGATTTGGTTTTGAAGTTTGGTTCTACCTGTAGAAAACTTATTTTAAACGGGATAGCACATCCTCATTTTTACGGAGATGTTTACCGTGCCATTGGATGCTGGATGTGTAATGATTGATAATTTAGTCTCAGATGCATTACTTTTTATACGACCGCAAAATTTGAAAAAATTTTCGTCGTATATTGCTATCACGTTGGCGTCGTCGTCTGTGTCGTCGTCGTCGTCGTCGTCGTCGTCGTCGTCGTCGTCCGAATACTTTTAGTTTTCGCACTCTAACTTTAGTAAAAGTGAATAGAAATCTATGAAATTTTAACATAAGGTTTATGACCACAAAAGAAAGGTTGGGATTGATTTTGGGAGTTTTGGTCCTAACAGTTTAGGAATTAGGGGCCAAAAAGGGCCCAAATAAGCATTTTCTTGGTTTTCGCACTATAACTTTAGTTTAAGTAAATAGAAATCTATGAAATTTTGACACAAGGTTTATGACCACAAAAGAAAGGTTGGGATTGATTTTGGGAGTTTTGGTTCCAACAGTTTAAGAATTAGGGGCCAAAAAAGGGCCAAAATAAGCATTATTCTTGGTTTTCGCACAATAACTTTAGTATAAGTAAATAGAAATCAATGAAATTTAAACACAAGGTCTATGACCACAAAAGGAAGATTTGGATTGATTTTGGGAGTTGAGGTCCAAACAGTTTAGGAATAAGGGGCCAAAAAGGGGCCCAAATAAGCATTTTTCTTGGTTTTCGCACCATAACTTTAGTATAAGTAAATAGAAATCTATGAAATTTAAACACAAGGTTTATAACAATAAAAGGAAGGTTGGGATTGATTTTGGGAGTTTTGGTCCCAACAGTTTAGGAATAAGGGGCCCAAAGGGTTCAACATTAAACTTTGTTTGATTTAATCAAAAATTGAATAATTGGGGTTCTTTGATATGCTGAATCTAACTGTGTATGTAGATTCTTAATTTTTGGTCCCGTTTTCAAAGTGGTCTACATTAAGGTCCAAAGGGTCCAAAATGAAACTTAGTTTGATTTTAACAAAAATTGAATCCTTGGGGTTCTTTGATATGCTGAATCTAAAAATGTACTTAGATTTTTAATTATTGGCCCAGTTTTCAAGTTGGTCCAAATCGGGGTCCAGAATTAAACTTTGTTTGATTTCATCAAAAATTGAATAATTGGGGTTCTTTGATATGCCAAATCTAACTGTGTATGTAGATTCTTAATTTTTGGTCCCGTTTTCAAATTGGTCTACATTAAAGTCCAAAGGGTCCAAAATTAAACTAAGTTTGATTTTAACAAAAATTTAATTCTTGGGCTTCTTTGATATGCTGAATCTAAACATGTACTTTGATTTTTTATTATGGGCCCAGTTTTCAAGTTGGTCCAAATCAGGATCCAAAATTATTATATTAAGTATTGTGCAATAGCAAGAAATTTTCAATTGCACAGTATTCAGCAATAGCAAGAAATCTTCAATTGCACAGTATTGTGCAATAGCAAGAAATTTTCCATTGCACAGTATTGCGCAATAGCAAGAAATCTTCAATTGCACAGTATTGTGCAATAGCAAGTATTTTCAATTGCACAGTATTGCGCAATAGCAAGAAATATCTAATTGCACAATATTGTGCAATAGCAAGAAATTTTTTAATTGGAGTTATCTTTCTTTGTCCAGAATAGTAGTTGAATCAACTTAAATCATTGTTTTATACAATATACAATGTATATTCACTTTTACTACCAACTGATAAATTAAAACAATCTTTACCATTCAGTGATAACAAGCACTTTTTTTACATTTTAATATTTTATGATGTATTTAAATGAGTAGTTATTGTTGCAAACTCCATTAGAAATTTGAATGGAGATCAGTTTTGGAATAAGGGAAAGGGGGATGTGAAAAATATATTCAACAGCATAGTGAATTGCTCAAAGGCAAAACAAAAATTTTAAGTTCATTAGAACACATTCATTCTGTGTCAGAAACCTATGCTGTGTCAACTATTTAATCACAATCCAAATTTAGAGTTGAATCCAGCTTGAATGTTGTGTCCATACTTGCCCCAACCGTTCAGGGTTCAACCTCTGCGGTCGTATAAAGCTGCGCCCTGCGGAGCATCTGGTTATTAGTTGTAATTGGCTTTGAACTGACTGTCAGTAACTGCGAGTACTATCAGATCTGTACTTAGTGTCTTTTTGTTGATGGGATGTACAAGTACTCGGTCACGTCCACTCTCTGTTTTTGTTAAATGTATTTCTATTTGTATCCATCTGATGAGTTAAGCCTTTTTCAACTGATTTGTATAGTTCGTTCTTATGTTGTACTGTTACACCACTGTCCCAGGTTAAGGGGAGGGTTGGGATCCCGCTAACATGTCCATTCGTTTTTGATGCGTTTTGTTATTTGATTTTGCCATGTGATTATGGACTTTCCGAATTGATTTTCCTCTGAGTTCAGTATTTTTGTGATTTTACTTTTTAACCTCGCCACATTCTGTATGTATGTGCTTGTCCAAAGTCAGGAGTCTTTAATTCAGTGGTTGTCGTTTGTTGCTGTGTTACATATTTGTTTTTTGCTCATTTTTTTATACATAAATTAGAGCGTTAGTTTTCTCGTTTGAATTGTTCTACATTTGTCATTTCAGGACCTTTTATAGCTAACTATGCGGGATGAGCTTTGCTCATTGTTGAAGGTCGTACGGTGACCTAAAGTTGTTAATTTTGTGTCACATGGTCTCTTGTGAAGAGTTGTCTCATGTGCAATCATATAACATATTTTTTTTTATATTATATGCTCATATGCATTGATAATTTTCTTGAAATAATCATAGATTTTTGTTAGATGTATCCATAAATGAGTAAAGCCTTATTGTTGTCAATGTTTTTATTTGTTTTGATGCTTTATATGATTACAGGATATTTTCTAGTGTTTTACCTCTTATTTTTTACGTGGCGAAGATCTTCAGAGGTCTCCACGTTTCACAGATTGCTCTGTTTTGCCAGACAAGCTGGGCCGAGGCACGTCAGAGCACGTCCCATATCAAAAAGTAGATATTTCGCCGTATAAACTATGTTAATAACGAATAATTACTAAATAATCAATGTAAATTAATATATTTCTTTCTATTACTGGTGTTGTGAGGAAGGAAATTTAAAAAAAAGTAACAAAAATATTGGGATCTATGTAATTCATAAAGTTAAAGATCACAGAGTCAAATGCTGTGTTATTTCTTTGCAAAACAAGGGCTGAGCAAATTTTGCCTGCTGTAAAAATATTACAACAGTGAAGTGTAATAAAGGTACATTAGCAGAAAGCTTTCTTGTGTTAAATTTTGAGTTATTGAACTTGCATGCTAAATATCCACTTTTTGATATGGACGTGCTCTGACGTCCCACAGTCTCAGCTTGTCTGGCTAAACAGCCGTTGGATGTCAGAGCAATCTCGGACAAGAGACAGGGTTGATTCCTTCTGTTCTTTCCAACATAGGTTAACGTGTAGGATGAAGTTTCTTATCAATGAAAGAAGAATGCTATCAAAATGAAATTTTACAGTCATATGCATCACGGTTTGAACAATTAAAAAAAAGTCTGAAATTAGACCCCTTACACTAAATTTATCGTTTAAGATCACATAAAAAGAGTTTGTTATACAAGGCTCTAAGATGGAACACTTCATCTTTTGGACACATACATGTATATTCTTATTTAACACTGGAAGTATGCACTGTAAATTTCCTTAAACACAGTTTGTTTTCCCAGTCAAAATTGTTGACGTTGTGATGATGAGGAAAAAAAATGGGTATGGGAATGAATTTATAATGATTTTTTGGGATATTTCAAAATAGTTTTAGGGATATGGGATATTTGTAAACAATATTTTTTGGGATATTAGGGGTAAACATTATACGGGATACAAGGATACGGGATATTGGGATAAAACTTAATGGGATATGGGATATTGATACCCCCCCTAAACAAGCCTCAGAATTGAATTTCAATTGCATATGTTCAGTGAAGCTGTTAGACGCAATTCATATTTGTTTTCTTTGTTGGTGGCAGAGAGACAGTAGAGTGTGTTTTATTTCAAGCAAGTTTTTACTTGAAGGAGATAAAAGTTAAAATGGAGAATGGAAATGGGGAATGTGTCAAAGAGACAACAACCCGACCAAATAAAAAACAACAGCAGAAGGTCACCAACAGGTCTTCAATGTAGCGAGAAATTCCCGCACCCGGAGGCGTCCTTCAGCTGGCCCCTAAACAAATATATACTAGTTCAGTGATAATGAACGCCATACTAATTTCCAAATTGTACACAAGAAACTAAAATTAAAATAATACAAGACTAACAAAGGTCAGAGGCTCCTGACTTGGGACAGGCGCAAAAATGCGGCGGGGTTAAACATGTTTGTGAGATCTCAACCCTCCCCCTATACCTCTAACCAATGTAGAAAAGTAAACGCATAACAATACGCACATTAAAATTCAGTTCAAGAGAAGTGTTTGTCACCTACGAAAACTGTTCTTCTGATTTGGAGTACTTTGAAGATCTTTGAAAATTCTTTGAATGTTGGGATTGGGTCATTAAAAAGCATGTTAAATTATGGAGTGTCAAAAATTCGTTGGAAGTATTTGATAAACTGTATGCTTATATTGAATCTGTTCAAAGTTTTGATTTTTATACCTATATACCACTTTGCCTCATATTCTTATTAAGAAAAAAATCACACACCTATTTAGATGGGCATCTAAAAGTCAGAATGCGAACATATATATACATATGTTTAAACTCTTCAAGATTATTTTTAAGTAACAACAAACAAAAGAACTATGTCAATTGGACATGCTTTGAGACTATAACTGCCCTATTGTTCGCTTTGGAAATTCCGTATATCGTGAAGGGATCGGAATTCCAATGGGGACTAACTGTGTACTAATTATTGCAGACCTGTTTCTGTATTGTTATGAGTTACAATTTATGAGTAAAATTAGCAAAGATCCATCGAAGGATGTCTGATACAAAAAACCTTTAAATAGACTTACTAAGAGCGATATAGTTACGATACTGTTGTCAGGTAATTAAAGCTTGATATCTTGGCTTTAATATTGATTTACTTATAGGGTCTTTCGTCGGAAAACACACAATTATTCTAAAACCAGTTGTTGACATGATACGGCTTATATGCTATTCTCATATATTTTCTGATCATGGTATAATACTAATACCTAAAAGGAGGGATTGTGCTTCTTATTCATATGAGACATATGCCAAAGACATAATCTTTCAATTAGTTAAATTGAGGTCTGTAACTTATAGTACTTAGTCCTTTGTTGGTTTATGTTTTATTGTCATTTTGTTTAGTTTGTTTTGTTACTTAGTACCTATTTAGACACCAGACTTCTTTTAAACTGAGACTTACTGTGCGTATTGTTGTGTTTGTTTTTTTTTCTAAATTGGCTAGAGGTATAAAGGGAGGGAGATCTCCAAAATACATGTTTAACCCCGTCGCATTTTTACGCCTGTCCTAATTCAGGATCCTCTGGTCTTCGTTAGTCTTGATTTTTAATTTAATTTCTTTTATATAGTTCGTAGTTTATTAAGACTTCCATTACCACTGACCTGGTATACATTTTTGTTTAGGGACCAGCTGAAGCCCGCCTCCGGGTGCGGGATTTTCTCGCTGCTTGGAAGACCCATTGGTGGCCTTCGGCTGTTGTCTGCTCTTTGGTGGGGTTGAATTGTCTCTTTGACACATTCCCGTTTCCTTCTCAATTTTATGTTATAGCTGCGTAGCAATAGGCGAAAACGGATTGAAAAGTTCAGTATTAAACGCTTACTGCATTACTATCTTCTATTTTCTGTCCCATATTGGCTTTTCCTGCACAATCGGTCATAAACCTATTTACTCACAATGATTGTCTTGGTTATAGCAGAGACATATAATACAATGTATTATATGTCTCTGTTTATAGAACTATGTTGCAATCGGCAATGAAACCTTTACCAAAATCGCAGTCATGTTCAGTCCGAATAGATGTTTAATTCGTTGCTTCATGTTGAGAGATCTTGAGAGAGTGTGACCCTCTATGCACATCAAGAACGAACCCTTGCAACACATATTTGAAGGATTCGTAAATAGCATTTTGCAAGGCTTAATTTTTGCGCATATCCAATATATTTTTCCAGTGGTATTTTCAATTTCCTTCTATTCATCCATTTTGACTTCCCTTTTATGACCTACCTATTGTATTATTTGTTAATTCGTTCTCGTCCTGAACTGACTAAAACAATTTGAAACTGGACGTAAAACAAACAAGAACCATTTTACTTATCAATGCCCCAATTGATGAATGAAGATTCTGATGATAATTTGAAATGTTATAACTTTAGATCTAAGGATACAGCTGACATACCGAGAGTTAAAACTACAAGATATGGGTTAAAATCATTTCGTTATAGTGCTGCACAATTATGGAATGAGCTGCCAAACCACACAAGACAGGAAAATTCTCTTACTCAATTGTCCAATCTATAAATACAGACCTGGAATGGCAGCTCATGCCAATGTTATGCATGCCATTAGTGCTTTGTGATTTGAGCTAAGCTCGGCTTTTTTCCTGTTTTTTTTATACTAAAATTAGCTAGCTATGATTTTATATTTTATCTGCATGAACAGTATTATTTTTTTTTGCTTTTGTGATGTATGTACTTGATGCTTTTATATCCTGTTGTAATGTGTGTATGTTTGTCTTCTTAATATGTGTTTTTTGTTTGCCTGTTATTTGCATGTGTGCAATTTTTTATAATGTCGATTTTAAAAGCTCACTAGTGCTTGTGTTACTTTGTTTACTATGTATGACAATAAATAAAACGTTGATTTGATTTGGATAGACAAACTATTAACACAAATTGTGATTTTATATTACAGACATTGAACCTGTTCCAATTTTCATAATGTAAAACCAATCAATGCCATAATTTTTGTATACAGGACCTTTGTACCTCATACATGGTAAGTTGTGTTTTTATGTTCATATGTGTGTCTTTGTGCTTAACAATTGTCTATTAAAAGCATGGCAATAATATTTATCTTGATTTAGAGTAATTTCTCGCAATTTGATTGGCTGATATTGTCCTAATAAATTTCAGTACAATTTTTTATTACGTCAACAGGAATTATCTCCCTTATTTATTACGTCAATTGGGTTTATCTCCCTTATACCATTGACCTAATAAAAAAAATGAGTTGCTTCATAGTCCTAATATTTTATTTTTCACAGTTTTAGATTAAATATCTAAAATATGATTGGTTGATATTGTCCTTACATTGAATTCAAATATAATAATATGCAATATAACAAAATCAGGATAAATTCGTTACAGTGTTCAATTGTCCTAATACGGAATTTATCGGGTCAATAAAATTCATATCGGGTTTGGCTTCGCCTCACCCAATATGAATTTTATTGACCCGATAAATTCTCGTATTAGGACAATTACACACTGTGTAACTAATAATATTCTCACAAGCTCTGTGTGTTATCTTGCTGTACACCTTGCCTAATGTGTACTTATGCGATATTGTAAGTCATTTTAATGGAATTAGATCTACATCAAAAATGAATCAGAAAATATTTGGTAGAATTTGATATGTTATTAAATTTCAAGATGTTTAATTTATGATAACATCATTTATCATAGTTTACATTCTTTATGTATAGATTTAGAAGCCCAAAACATGGAACTGTTTTCCAGTAGGAAATATTTGTGTTTTGGATATTGACATAAAAATGAATAGAGTTATCTTTCTTTGTACTAATTATTTTTATTTGTAGTGCAGTGTCATTTTTATATATAAGATTTTATATATAAAAAAATACTAGCAATAAACCTATTCATTTGATCTGAGTTTTCTGTTTTGTTATGGAAACAAAGCAACCTTGTTACATATGAATAATTTCAAAAGTATTCCCATTTTTAAGCATGATTTTAGGTTTTGCAGGAAATGATTGATAGGGACTCAAAACATTTGAAGTCTTTCAGAGGACCAACATTCAAACTGCCTTGATTTTCCTGTTGGAGCAGGAGGTCTTGAGTTTGTTAAATTACATATTTATTGCTTCTTTGTTAAGCACACACCATGAAGGATATAGAGCAAAGACAGGTCTGTTTTGAGTCAGACCATGGAAGTATTATATTGACGTACTTCCATAGTCAGACTTGTGTGTCCAGGTAGGGGTACTAGTCTTTCTGCTGAAGGTAACCTTGTGAACTAGTATGTTGTAAAATCTAGTTAAGCTAGTACAAAGCAGGGTTAAAATTTATATCAATTTACATTAACATTTTCCCTATCTGAATGCCAGTTCAAGTTAACAGCCATCTACTACCATCCTAATCATAATCAAACCTCTAATCTTATCAAATATACTAGAATTAGTGTTAAAATGTTCATGCAATTAAAATGTTCAGGACTATATTTCCAGAACATTGATAATAAAATTTATTTGAGATGTCTGATGTGTCTACTCATCAAAAGTGTTTATAATGTGGGCTCTTTATTTGCTGGTGCAAAAATATTTTACTATAAGCCGCTAACAAATTGACCATTGTTTTGTTCTTGTACTTAAAAGAGTATTGACCGTAACCTTCAACATGTGACACACTTTCTGGTGGTAGGTTAAAAAATACCAAGTGATTTTGACATCCCTCATAGATTTTTAAAAAAGATATGAGTGGGACACATCTTTTTATACTTTATTATGTGGTGTTCTGTGATGTTCAACTAGGTATGTGACCTTGATATGGCTAAGGCATTCTAACCTACTGTTGGGGGGGGGGGGGGAGGGAGTTTCAGGGGGAAAAATCCATAACAAGTAGTTAGATTTTATTCAATTTGCAGGGAGGGTACATCTCAACAGCCTGATCATTTTGCAGTTTACGCTATTAACCTATCTTTTATAGTTTTAAAATCAACGGCAATAGAATGCCAACTAAAAACCGACATTTTTCGGGCAATAACCTCAAAATGGGTTAAAGAAAATCAGTATTTCTAGTACAAAACCTCGCAATTAGTTCTAAAGAAAAAGTTATCTGAGCTGACATGTGTTTGCCTTTTTCATCACTGAATAAAAGATATTTGCAAGTGCAGATCTGTTCTTCTGGTGTCTATTAAAAAGTGCAATATTGCTGTCTCATTGGCACTCATACCACATCTTCTTATATATAAATATGATGGAAATATAAATCTACACTTTATGATCACTACAGAGATCAGTAAACTTCAGAAAATTCAGTTGTAATTTTTTTTTTAGAAAACTCAGTACTGTTCAAAACAAGACAACTAATTAGAAAATTGTAACCATACTCTTTCAAAAATAAATAATGATTGTTTTGTTGATTTGTTGACAGATTATAATTCACAAACATTCATAAGGACGACTTCAAACAAGGTTGTTCCTAATATGCTATATACAGTGGAAGCTTCTATCAAAGCTTATTATGAAAGGATTGAAAACATTGAAAATATTCTGATAGAAAATAGAAGCTAACACAAGAGATTTGGACCAGGTGAGGATAAAACAAAAAGTCAACATTATTAAATAAGTTTTAGATTTTTAATAAATCATCACAGATAGCAGACAGCTAATAATCTTAAAAATATCAATAACATACAAGTATTAGCACTTGTATAACTATAGGGATTTGTATTTCTCACTATACTTATCCTTGATAACGCTAAACTTCAGACAAATACAGCAAACCTTTTTCCAACACCATTATAAAGGAGCATAATGTTGATTGGTGCTGAATACTTTTGTGTATATTACATTTTCTCCCTGTAATTAAAACTTATTTCATTCATATTGCTGCAATACTTCTGTTGTACCACAAAAAAAATGTATCCTATGATTTATGGATGTTTTTTTATTTTGATACCTATGAAAATGAGTATATCTTTAGGAAAAATCATTTAAAAAGTGTTCAGAAAGAATAGATTATTTTCTAAACTTTTAACATTATTTTCTCATAAAGGTATATGTACTATCATGTGTCTAAATATATTATCACATGATGGTACATATTGAGTAGATGAAATATATATACGTTATAGGTTGTAGATATCAATGATTACTATACTATAAAATGCTGTATACATGATTCATATCTTCCACAAATACCCTTGTAGGGTAGAGGCTATAAAAAGACAACAATACAATATATCTTGAACATAGTTACTTGTTTCTGATGCTGGAACACATATGAAAATGTCCATCAGATAAATACATCATTTCCCAATTTAATCTGATATAGGAATAAAGAAAGATTTCATTATTCACAAATAAAACATATTTTCCCATGCACATACATCCAAACTTAGATTTAAAGATACAGTACTTTTCAATACATTCAAAATGTGCTACAAAAATTTGATATTCAATCCTCAGAAAGATAATCAACAAATTCCTTCTCTAAATACAATGTAGATCCTGGAAATTATCCTTCAATATCTAAGCTCATGGAATAGTTTTCAGTTCAGGTCATAGCAAGCATTTCTCCACTTGAGTTCAATCAAAAATAACACAGTCGTATTTATAATGGCATATTAGCATGTTTCTTCCATGGGTTTTCTCTCTTCTTGCTAGCCAGTACTTGTAAGTCTTGACAGATTCTTCTTCGAGTTGAACGAGGTTCTATGATGTCGTCAACAAAACCTAAAATAATACCATTTTTCATTATTGCATTTTTAATTGTGAGGTTTTGATAAATTTTTCACATATTGAATATATGATAAAGTACATTCGCAATATCCCATTTTATTCTTTAAACAATTTCAAAATGCACAAAAAGGTTGTATCAGGTGCTCTTGGCATTTACATTTATTGGTAAATATTCAATATAACACTGCTTTAGGACACAAAAATGATAATTTAAGTGCTGGGGAGCCCTGACAGACAGAGTTACATTCATTTTGAATTGGGAACTAAAAGTATCACAGAATTGATTATAGAAAGAATGTGTTTAAGCAAAGTTTAATATGGACAAATGAGATAAATAATTTAAACTTCAACAATGACATCATTGAATATTTTAAGAACTCATCATAAATTCGGGCCCCTTCACAAGTATGGTTGTACACATACACATCATTTTGACACTTCAATATCAGAGTTTATATTTCATTGATAAATGATAGGATGTATAGAATGTTGTGCTCAAGGAATTTTTTGTTTAAGTCAAGATTTATGTTATGATAAAGTCTTGAAAACCTTGACAAAGGTTGTGCAGGAATTTGCACTGATGTCAGGATAAGTCAGACATTTGCTTAGCACTGACACCTTAATATCTAACAACCACTGAGCAGGGAATTGCACTGACATATTTAAACTCAGACAGCTTCCGAGCAGGGATAAAATTTAATCTTCTAACTCTGACAGTTCATAATAAGGGATTTGCAATTTTGCACTAACATCTTTTTAACTCTTGACAGCTGCTAAGCATGAATTTGTACTGACATCTTTTAAACATTGCTATCAGGGATTCGCAATGTCACAACTGAATGATTCTAGGAGGATAAGTACCGTACTGACCATCTTAACAACTTAATGAGATCATTATCAACAGTTGTTTCATTACTTCTCGGAACCACTAAAGGATGACTACTTTGTTCTTTTCACTAACTAACATTGAACACTTTACCTCTGACAGCTGCTGGGAAGGGATTAGCAAACTTTTCTACATATTCTGCTTCATTTTTATCCTGATCTTTACCACGGAATATAATAGACACAGCTCCCTGAAATAATAAATATCATTGCTATTTTATGAAATTTTCCTTTGATCGCTAGAAACTAAGGATGCACATGCCCTTTGTCAATGAAATAGACGTCATCATTGGTAAAATAGAAATGAACAGATTATCATTGGTCAAGCAAGAAAATCAATCTTGTTAGATGACCAACGATAATCTCTAAATATTATATTGGAAAAGAAAAGAATAAAAAGTTGTGCAATATGTCTTAATTAGGTTTTCATTTCTATCAATACAGGATCATATAAGGACTGTTCCAAAATTAAAGAGGACCTCAGTAATTTTTGCTTAAATTTTTATTTCAAAATGTTTAACACTTCCTTAGGATGATCTTTAAATTATGGATCGTTGCAGTCTGTGACATCTAAAAAAAGAGTTATTTCCCTTTTGTGTTTGTCATGGATGGCATCTTGGTAGAACTTAAAATCAGTAGTAGTCATTTTTGCACTATGTTAACGTATGTAGAAGCCATATATTTTACAAAATCACATGCAATTGGACAGTTTTTCAAATAAAAATAGAAAATTATCTCCCTTATTTCAAGCCAAAGTGTATAGAAACCATATAATTTTGGAAACAGTGTCATGGAAACTATCATATGACAACATTTTGCATTTCGTATAATGGAAGTAGACAAATATCTTCATTATTTCAATCGAAAATAATAAGAAATCATTTATTTTTTGAATCCGTGAAGAATGTGACTACTTCAAACTGGAAACGAACTGGAAATATCTCCCATAATTCAAAGAAAAGATCTACAAACACATATTTCTTTACAAAGGTAACTTTTTTATAGTTAAAGAAGACTTTGTGTACATCTACATAAAACTTCATTCAAACATTAAATGTAAACAGGTGAGGTGGAAAACCCTTCAACTGTTCTTTCGACAATTGATTTTTAAATATTCCCTATAATTGCTCTGGTTATTTAAAAAAAAATAAAAAAATGACAAAAACCATTTATTTTAATCAAATGCCTTCTGACCCCTAATACATTCAATTTTTGAACAGCCTCAAGTGATATGTTTCTTTTGACAATATTTAAAAATTTTGTATTATTGTACTGCTCAATATCGGCCTTTTTGAGATAGGCAAATTACCATTTCCCTCAGAATCTCCTAACAGAAAGTAGAAATTTTCATAATAAAAATATTAGCTCCTAAGTTCTGAAAATTAAATCATGTTAATTACAATCCAACAACTTTACCTTTGCGCCCATGACAGCAACCTCTGCAGTAGGCCAAGCATAGTTTGTATCACCTCTCAAATGTTTAGAACTCATCACATCATATGCTCCACCATAAGCCTGAAAAAGTCAAATGAATAAAATATGCAATCTAACTAACCAGTTACAGGAATCAACATTTTTTATAACAAGAAACACTTTTGTTTGTTTTGTTCAAAAGTACAATTTTGATCAAGTATTAAATAAACATTCAAATCACACAGAACTTTTTTTTTTTTTTTTTATAGTGAAGACACTGAGTAAATTGATACTGGGTGAGCCAATATATTAAAATTTCCTGTAAGGATGTCCATAGGAATATGTTTGGTTCCTCAACTGACTCTTAATTGGTGCATTGAGGTAGATATGGATTTGTTCCTTAGCAAAGAAGGAAAATCTAACTGATATTTTCATTGTTTTTTTTAATAGATCTTGTATTTGTTTCTCAAACCTATCACACCAGACACATTTGCCAAATATTAATATTTGTAAGTTTTGTATAGCTTCAGAAGTTAAAAGTTTGCAGGTTTCAGAAAAAAAGTATTAATCAGTTTGTTAAATGTCAGTTGGAGGCAGGAATCTTACATAATTTTGCATGTACACAGAAAGCAATATATGCTTATGGGTTTAGCTCATTGTTGAAGGCCATACAGTGACCTAAGGACGTTAATTTCTCTATGTTATTTGGTTTCTTGTGAAGAGTTGCCTTATTGCCAGTCATACCAATTTTCTTTTTGATGTACAAAAGTTTTATTATTTTTCCCCCCTGAAACCAACCTTTCTAGTGATAACTGTAATTTTAGGAACAGTAGCCTCAGCAAAAGCATATAACAATTTAGCACCATGCCTGATGATTCCTCCATATTCCTGTCCAGTACCTTCAATATATACATCAAATATTGTACTTCATGGTATGAATAAATTAGAAAATTATTTGAAACATAACTTTGAATAAAATTATCAAATTTTAAATAACTAATTTAAATAAAGTTTAAATTTGTAGTGTTGGAAGCAAAACATTTTTTTCTTTTTTCATCAACATTTATATCATCAAATCAAATATGTTCTCACATTATTAATTCTATAAATGTTAAAGCATTGCTTCTACAATCTAATTCGATGTGTCAGACCAAGCATTTTACAATTTAACTTACCAGGTAAAAATCCAGGTACATCCACAAATGTAACTATAGGAATGTTGAAGGAATCACAGAATCTGACAAATCTGGCACCTTTAACTGAAGCATTTATATCTAAACAACCTGGAAACATAGATAAAAATTATATAAATGAGGGGCTATCAATACTGTTTGGTTTGATCAACTGTTTCACTAATAGCTCAGTAGCTGACATATTTGAAAGAATCAGGCAAAATTCAGCTTAACAGAAAAGAGTTAAGCGGTTCATATATTCATCCTTTTTTTGGGTACCCAACATGTACTGCAGCAGATGAATTTTTTGTAATAAAAGAGAAATGATCATAAACATTATGTGATATGTATATATTTCCCTTTTATTTCTTGCTTATTGCTTTGTTTCCTATCAATTTCCTTCAATAAATATAATACTTAACTTCACATTTACTGTTATCAAACGTTTATAAACATTTGAAAGATAAACATTTATTTGGTACATTGTATTTACTTATATACGTAATCTATGAAATGGTTTTGATTTTATCACTCAATCTTGACTTTATCTGTGAAAAATTATCTTACAATGACAATACATATCCTATTATTTTGAGCCACCCATTTTAACTGTACCGATCATAAAAATGGCCTTTTCCCTGTCTGATGGAAAAGCACAGACCCCAACCCTGTGTCAGTTCTGTGAAGAATCACCAGAGATTAAGTGGAAGTGTGTTAACTGTGAACTATTTCTATGTCAATTGTGCAGTACAAAGATACACAGTAAAAGCAAGGCTTCTAAGGAACATGAAATTATCAGTTATAAACCAATTGAAACAGAGGACGCTGCCCCTTCAGTATATAAAGTGGATATTGAGAGCATGGTATGTACAATGCATGGTAAACAAAAGTGTTTCGTCTACTGTAAAGACTGCAGTCAGCCAGCTTGTTCAAAATGTTTAACTGAGACTCATAAACTACATGATTATAAACCCCTGGATGAAGCCTATAATGATATAAGCTCTGAAAAGGAAGAACTTATAAACAAATTGAAATCAAACCTTCAGTTTCTCAGAAATGCAAAGGACAAACTAAACAAAACACTCTCCGATGGGAATAAAAATTTAAAAGAAACAAGGGAAGGAATTAAACAAACTGAGATAAAAATGAAGGTGTCTATTACAAAATATGTTGCAGACCTCTTACAAGAACTTGAAGCAAAATCAAGAAAGTCAGAAAATATGATCAAAGCCGAACTTTCCACCATGAAAAAGAATGAGGATAAGTTGGAAACCAGAATAAACAATCTAAATGAAGCAAAGCAGTATCATCAACTAGCAGACATTTTATCACCATTGACAAAGTATCCTGTTAAAACAATCAAACATAATGAGGTCACATTCATTCCTAGCAATATGCAAGAGAAATTAGGGAGGCAATCAGTGCTTGGTGATCTTTATACAATTCCAGACTTGGAACTAATAGACTCTTATCAAAGTGCTATTCAAAATGTGACAAATATACTATTCTATAGTGACAACTGTGCCTTCGTAGGAAGTTATTCTAGTCAAAAACTACAAAAAGTTATATTTGGAAATCATGGTATCAAAGTAGAAAGAGAAATGAAGATAAAAGTGTATGATATGGCTAAGACAAGGGATGGAGAAATACTTGTATCATCTGAAGAAAGTGAAATAAAACTATATACCAAAGATGGACAATTAAAAACATTTAAATCATTTTCTCCATTGAAAACTTTAGGTATACATATCACAAAAGATAATAAGATAATAATAGGGCTGACAGAATCTTTAAAAATACCTGCTACAAAAGACAGTATTAGAACACTTGTGATTATGAACCAAGATTGTTACATACAAAATACTATTGAATTTGAAAGTCTTTTAACATATCCTTATAGAATCCAATCTTTCAATGATAAGATATTAGTTGTAGATATTATAAACACAGAATGGGAGGGGAGGGTAGTAATGTTAGATGAAAGGGGGAAACTCTATTGGACTTATAATGGTTATAACAATTCAGATCGGGATCATTTGTATCCAGATGATATAGCAATAACCTCTACAGATACTATTTTAATATCTGACTGTGAAAACCATACTATACATGTATTAAATCCTGATGGGAAACTTATTGTATGTAAGGATGTTAAATGCTTGGGAATAGAATTACCATTAGGTCTTTGTATTGACCAAAACCAAGTTTTATGGATTGGATGTAATACGTATGTTAAAGAAAAATTTAGTAAGGCTAAGCTAAGTTGTGTAAAACTAACCTAACTTACAGGTTTTAATAGATAACTATTAAAAGCTGATAATTTTAATATTTTAGTATATTTAGTAAATAGCTTCATCTGTTTTAATCACTACGTCTGTTCTCTGCACTGATTTTTGTATATAACTAAAATATTTTAAACTTGTTTAAATAAATAGGCCACGTATGCACCAGTTATTAATCATCTTTATTCAGATGGAAGCCTGGGAAACTTAAAAAAGAAGAAGCATTTATTATCTAACAAGAATGTGTCCATAGTACACGGATGCCCCACTCCCACTATCATTTTCTATGTTCAGTGGACCGTGAAATTAGGGTCAAAACTTTAATTTGGAATTAAAATTAGATAGATCATATCATAGGGAACATGTGTACTAAGTTTCAAGTTGATGTAACTTTAACTTCATCAAAAACTACCTTGACCAAAAACTTTAACCTGAACTTTGCACTATCATTTTCTATGTTCAGTGGACCATGAAATTGGGGTCAAAACTATAATTTGGCATTAAAATTAGAAAGATCATATCATGGGGAACATGTGTATTAAGTTTCAAGTTGATTGGACTTCAGCTTCATCAAAAACTACCTCGACCAAAAACTTTAACCGGACGGACGAACGGAGGCACAGACCAGAAAACATAATGCCCCTCTACTATCATAGGTGGGGCATAAAAATCAACCAAATCAATGCACAAATATACATAGTTACAACACTGAGTTATAAATGTTAATGAAATTTTCTTTGAATAAACATACAACTAGCTGTATCTATATATAATTAACTAAATTTACATGCTAGAAATTTTAGCTGCATTTATTGATATATTTAGAGTTGTCTCCCCTACCATGATAGTACAATTGGATTTACATTGAATAATTTTAATAAAATAATTCTGACAGATTTTAGATTAGTTCCTGACCACCATTTAAGTATTTTGAAGATTTTCAAAGTAAAAGTTGTTTGCCAATTGTGAATACATTATCAAATGTCTTTTATCTTAAATGTCAGCTGCCATTTGTTTCTATCATAATGTTTTTCTTCTTATTTAAATTTTCTATTCAATATATTATTACATTATCACAACTACTGTCAATCTTTTTTCTCTAAATTTTGTATACCTGCAGCAACTTTAGGTTGATTTCCTACCACACCAACAGTCTGACCATTCATTCTTGTAAATCCAACAACAATATTCTTGGCATAATTAGGCATAATCTCAAAGAATTCCATATCATCAGCTACCTACATGTATAAACGAAAAACATTTGTGAGACATTGATATAAAAAATCAGGATGATTGCAAATGAGGCAAAAACCTATCACAGTCCAAATGATATGGATGTAAGTGTACTCTATGTTAAAGGGGAATTTGCTACAAATCAGATAAAAATTTAAATATGATTTCTTTGTTTCAATCATTTATAAAAGCAACAAGAGTGCACACGCTGAAATGTCTCGCCTTCTTTACTAATTATTGATATTATGTTGATAGTCCTAAGTATAAAGCTTTATTAAAAACTGTCACATAAACTTAGCATTAACCAAGATAACTAAACAAAGACCAATGAACCATGAAAATGAGGTCAAGGTCAGATGAACCATGCCAGGCAGACATGTACAGCTAACAATGCTTCCATACAACAAATATAGTTGACCTATTACTTATAGTTTAAGAAAAATAGACCAAAACACAAAAACTTAACACTGAGCAATGAACCGTGAAAATGAGGTCGAGGTCAAATAAAACCTGCGGGACTGACATATAGATCATAAAATATTTCCATACACCAAATATAGTTGACCTATGGCATATAGTATTAGATAAAAAGACCAAAACTCAAAAACTTAACTTTGACCACTCAACCATGAAAATGAGGTCAAGGTCAGATGACATCTGCCCGCTAGACATGTACATCTTACAATCATTCCATACAACAAATATATTAGATCTATTGCATAAAGTATGAGAAAAACAGACCAAAACACAACCAGGTGCTCCGCAGGGCGCAGCTTTATACGACTGCAGAGGTCGAACCCTGAACAGTTGGGGCAAGTATGGACAAAACATTCAAGTGTGATACAGCTCTGAATTTGGATTGTGATCAAATTTCTGACATTACATGGTTTTTTTTTACACAAAACAAATGTCAAGATTTTACAAATCAATTAAAGATTTCTTCTTCAAACTTTTTAAATCTAAAATTAAATAGTTGACACAGCATAGGTTTCTGACACAGAATGAATGTGGTCTAATGAACTTAAAAGTTTTTTTTTGCCTTTGAGCAATTCACTATGCTGTTGAATATTAATCCTCTCAAAAAATTGTTTGAAGAAATTTTCTTTTTATTTATGAAATCTGAAATGAGAAAAATTTAAACCCCCCCCCCCCCCCCCCCCCTTTTTTTTCACATCCCCGTTTCCCTTTCTCCAAAACTGATATCAATTCAAATTTCTAATGGAGTTTGCAACAATAACTACTCTTTTAAATACATCATAAAATATTAAAATGTAAAATAAAGTGCTTGTTATCACTGAATGGTAAAGATTGGTTGGTAGTAAAAGTGAATATACATTGTTTATTGTATAAAACAATAAAAAAAAACTTCATCAGCAACATTTTATATTGGCAAATTTCCAATTAAGTTATTTACATAAAGTTATTGGCAAATAAAAATAGAAAATGACATCATAGTCATGTCTGGCAAATGTCCAACATACATTATCTAAAAACATTTTAGATAAGATAAGGAAAAAAAGCTTCATCAGCAACATTTTGTATTGGCAAATTTCCAATGAAGTTATTTACATAAAGTTATTGGCAAATAAAAATAGAAAATGACATCATAGTCATGTCTGGCAAATTTCCAACATATATTATCAACTACTATTCTATACAAAGAAAGATAACTCCAATTGAAAATTAATTGCTATTGCACAATATTGTGCAATTAGATATTTCTTGCTATTGTGCAATACTGTGCAATTGAAAATTTCTTGCTATTGCACAATACTTGATATGGAATCCTGATTTGGACCAACTTGAAAACTGGGCCCATAATCAAAAATCAAAGTACATATTTAGATAAAGCATATCAAATAAGCCCAAGAATTTAATTTTTGTTAAAATCAAACTTAGTTTAATTTTGGACCCTTTGGACCTTAATGTAGACCAATTTGAAAACTGGACCAAAAATTAAGAATCTACATACACAGTTAGATTTGGCATATCAAAGAACCCATTTATTCAATTTTTGATGAAATCAAACAAAGTTTAATTTTGGACCCCCATTTGGACCAACTTGAAAACTAGGCCAATAATTAAAAATCTAAGTACATTTTTAAATTCAGCATATCAAAGAACCCCAAGGATTCAATTTTTGTTAAAATCAAACTAAGTTTAATTTTGGACCCTTTGGACCTTAATGTAGACCAATTTGAAAACGGGACCAAAAATTAAGAATCTACATACATAGTTAGATTCGGCATATCAAAGAACCCCAATTATTCAATTTTTGATGAAATCACACAAAGTTCAATTTTGGACCCTTTGGGCCCCTTATTCCTAAACTGTTAGGACCAAAACTCCCAAAATCAAACCCAACCTTCCTTTTATGGTCATAAACCTTGTATTTAAATTTCATAGATTTCTATTTACTTATACTAAAGTTATGGTGCAAAAACCAAAAATAATGCTTATTTGGGCCCCTTTTTGGCCCCTAATTCATAAACTGTTGTGACCTCAACTCCAAAAATCAATCCTAACCTTTCTTTTGTGGTCATAAACCTTGTGTTAAAATTTCATTGATTTCTATTTACTTATACTAAAGTTATTGTGCGAAAACCAAGAATAATGCTTATTTGGGCCCTTTTTTGGCCCTTAATTCCTAAACTGTTGGAACCAAAACTCCCAAAATCAATCCCAACCTTCCTTTTGTGGTCATAAACCTTGTGTCAAAATTTCATAGATTTCTATTCACTTAAACTAAAGTTATAGTGCGAAAACCAAGAAAATGCATATTTGGGCCCTTTTTGGCCCCTAATTCCTAAAATGTTGGGACCAAAACTCCCAAAATCAATCCCAACCTTCCTTTTGTGGTCATAAACCTTGTGTTAAAATTTCATTGATTTCTATTCACTTTTACTAAAGTTAGAGTGCGAAAACTAAAAGTATTCGGACGACGACGACGACGCCGACGCCAACGTGATAGCAATATACGACGAAAAATTTTTCAAATTTTGCGGTCGTATAAAAACTTAACTATAACCACTGTTCCATGAAAATGAGGTCAAGGTCAGATGACACCTGCCAGTTGGACATGTACAACTTACAGTCCTTCCATACATCAAATATACTAGACCTATTGCTTATAGTATCTGAGATATGGACTTGACCACCAAAACTTAACCTTGTTCACTGAT
>CM034350.1:97448902-97491129 GCA_019925275.1 Mytilus edulis | reverse complement strand
CATATCAAAAGTTCATTTCCAGAAGTGAACAAATTTAGACATCATATTGAAATTTGTATAAAACCTATTGTTTAAAGGATAATTATTTTAACAGTATTATTTTATGATTTTGATAAGATTTATTATAAACATCAATGTAAAAGAAAACCTTGGGGGAAAATAAAAAGTCAAATCAAATAAATTCTGAAGTGTCAAAGTAATTTATCATAGCACAGTTTATATCTGTTTTATTTTCAACCAAAGATACATAATTTGGCAACCCCATAAAGAAAATGTTTAATAAAGCAACAATTGAAAGGCAGCAGAAAATAGTTCAGAAAATGCCAACAACAGCCTTTATTTTTTAGAAGCATATATCAGGGGCTGAATCATGTAATAAGAAAGGGGGGATTTTTCATCATTAATTGTTTTATTGGTTGTTTTGGCAAATTAAAGTTGAAAATGATTATAAAAGAGGGACGAAAGATACCACCGGGACAGTAAACTAATAAATTGAAAATAAATTGACAACACCATGGCTAAAAATGAAAAAGACAAACAGACAAACAATAGTACAATAGACACAACATAGCTATAAATTATAGCTGATTATTATGACACTACTATTTTTTAAACTTATAAATCAACATATTTTTTTGCAATCTTTGAAAAAAAAATTCAATACTGAATGAATCATACTTAACACTGATTAAGTAATGGAGAGAGATTTTTCATTTTAATCATGTAAGTCTTTACATTCAAAAAGTGTAACCAGGACAAAAAGGTTGAGGAGCAATGAAGGATCATGACTTCTAGGAGCAGTTTCAAAATATGCAGCTGAAATTAATCATATTCATCAACTCAACAAGGCGTAGAAAAAAATGATATAATATCTGTTTTTCAGCTCAAAATATAAAATGCACTCAAAGTTTCCAGTTGACTGAACAAATAAATTGGATCCTTACAAAATTTAATTAGTAAGAATCTATTTAATTACTGTGCTGGATACATGTGCAACAGATTGTGAAATAATAATGTTGGGGATTTTTGTTGAACATGTTTGAATGGAATCATTTCAGCTTATAAATATATTGCTCTGGTGGTCCTGGATCTAAATCAGCTTATTTTCCCCTATCTTTTCTTTTATTTTTTCTTTCTTTTGTTACTCCCTGATGTGAGTGTAAGTCAACATTTTTTTTTACCAATATTGTCATAGAATTTATATTTATATTGAATTGTATAAAATAAATATGCAATTAGTTTTGAAGTGCAGTAAACAAAACATTTCAAAAATTAATTTCTTTTCTTTTGATATATTAATTCAGTTTTGAGTGGTACAAAAATTTCATTTTAAATGTCCACAAGAAATATTGTGTACTATTATCTTCTTTAAATGGTAAACTAACATGACTAACAGACAAATCATTTAAAAAGTATTGCTTTATATTAAAGGGGTATTGTCAATTTTATGTGTGCAATTTGAGGTTGCAGCATTTTAATTTGCACAAATTTAGATGCCTGAAGATGGCTCAAATCTGCACTTCTGATAGATCTTGACAAATAGGGTGTAAAATTTGTGATAGACAATGTATACCAAAATCGTCTTTAATCTTTACAATAATAAATTTAATTACATGTATATTATAAGCACTGATCAACTTTTGACTTATTGATAAGCATAAAATTGTTACAGGTCAAAGACTTTTCATAAATATGTTCATATTTTCAACATTATACATAGTAAAAGAACACTTTTAAATATATATATATATTAAATATATTAAATATTTGTGAAAGCAAATTTACAGATCTAACATTGTTGGGTTGATGTTTAGAAGAGTATTAAATATATATATATAATTAAAAAAATTAAATATATATATATATATATATATATATTGCATGGATCCATCATGTTCATGCAAATGATTTAGGAATAAGATGAATTTAAGAATCCTAAACTGAATCCTACTAATTAACAAGTTATTTTACATTATTTATAAGGAAACATGCCAAATGCCTCTGTTTACGTTACATTAAATGAACCATGTCTATCTACTAGGAAGATAATAGATAAGACACTAAGTAATTACAGGCTGGTATTCAGATAAACTTTAACATGCAATATATTCATTGATTATTTAAGTGCAATTTTCCTCATTCTAAGTTATGATTTTCCAACAAATAAATAACCAAAAATACTTAAATATTGTCTTATTATTTTGATGACTTGATGGAAAGAAAAGAGAATAAAAAATGTTCTAAACTCCAAGGTCTATTAATGAATCGATGTTTACATATACTGGAACCCTTCACAAAAATCTTTGAAAACAATCATCACTGGATCTATGGAGATTAACTGATAAGTTGATAAGTAATAATCAACTAACTCTATGTTTTACTCTTTCAATGTTGTGTATGTTAAAAGTATTTAGTTTAATTACCAGTAATGAAGGATAAAAGTAATTTAGTAATTGAGATCCAATTTCAAATTTGTTTTGCTGCCATAACTTTTTAAAATTCCCTGAAATGATCCTCTGGCGATGATTAGCCAATCAACATTTGAGTGTGTAGAAAATTTAATACCCTCCACAATGTGTATTTTATCAGTGGGTCACTGGAGTGTAAGATCTAAACACAGCTACAGCTGCTGAAGGCAGGTAAGAAAATGGATAATTGTTATATAATTAATGACCACTTTTCAATATCAGTTAATACAACAAATCAAATAATTAACTATGATCATAATCAAAAGTTTTGAAATATTTGTTATGTTTAGTTCTGTGGTAAAAATAGAGGAATAGAGCTGATTCAGAAGTGGTATCATTTTGATGAGTGTACATTTATTCTTGAGGCATCAATTTTAATAAATGGCAAATGATCTTTGGCTAGTAAATATAAAACAAAAAACCTACAAAACTGAAAATATTTGTTCTTGGTGTTCTCAGTAGGCTGTCCAGCAAAGAATTTTCAAATAGGAATTTGTTTAACATCTGCCAAGCTTTCAACAAGGTATTAAGATTATAAAGATAAAACTATTTCTTAGTAACAGTGTCAATTTTTAACCTAAACTTTTCTAATGTTTTGAACTTTTTAATGTTTATGCAAAAAGATATAGGGTAAACTCGTGACTAGAGTAAGCTTATAAAACTTTAAAAGCTTTGTAGAAAAAGTTAAGATAAGGGGATTATATTTTCTTATGGGAATATATTAATATTCATCTTGATGGCAGAAGGTGTCAGATAAATTTCATGTCAAACACAAAGGAGTACAAAAACTTATTTCTCTAATTTTTGTGCTATTTTCACATTTCCTGACCGGTGTGAGAAAAATATTTCTCCTCACTAGTGAAAAATCTGTTCTCGGCAAATGATTAGTCGAAATTTGATTATGACGTCAAAATGTTTTGTTTTCTTCTCAATTTTCCTATTGTGACGTCATGAAAAAAGGCGACCTTGCCTGATGACGTTGCATATAAAGAGCACAATTTTCTGAAAATCTTTGAAAAAGAACGATAAAAAGCATTAGAGAAACAGATTCCGACACTATAACTCGTGTATTACAATATTTCTCCACTCTCGACAGTTAAATTTTATTATTTAAAGGGCTCGGCAAGCCTCGCGCTTTAAATAATAAAATTTAACTGTCTCGAGTGGAGAAATATCGTAATACACTTGTTGCAGTGTAAGAATCTATATATAAATTTGCCAAAACATTAAGAAGAAATTTGGTAGATGCATATAAGCAAATCCCATGAAACTCTATAGATCATATTTTAAACTTGACCTATACCAAAACTGTAAATAAGTAATCATTCTGTTGAGTAAAATAAGAATGGACACAAAATTCCAAATATAAATGTAAATATATATACATGTATATATAACTTTCCTAAAAAATGGAAAAAACTTGTGCATACAGGGAAAAAAGTGTGATAACATTTGGAATTTAATAGAGGTTAGACCAACTAAGGCCTTGTGCCAAAAATATATATGAACAATATATAAATGAAATAAAAATCTACTTTTTTTAATCCCATTTTCAAAAAAGAAATATCCTCAAACTTAATAAACAGAGAACATTTTAAGTGATCTCTTTCTCCAGTCAATTAAAAAATATGTGTATAAGTTTGTTTGATAGATTTTAAAGCTTTTTATCAATTTAAGTCAATCGTGGCACAGTATGAATTGATATAAAATTATACAAATGTTATATGTGAACAGACATTATTGAAATTTTTTTTTAAGGACAATGAATTTAAATTCTCTAAAGTAAGGTCCATTAATTTTATTTTGAAGCTAGAAATTTAAATCGTAAATTTGTATGAAAGAAATGACAAATCCAATCCTTGCAGACAGACAACAAACAATGCATAGAAATCAGGAAGAAAACTTGTTAACACAGTCATGACAGTCTTCTGTTCATCTATCCACTTACAATTAACAAATTGCATATATGCTGTCAAGAAATTCTCTTTAAAATTTTGTTTGAATCCAATGTAAAATTTTTGGTTAATTGAAAATTGCATAACTTCAACGGTACAGTATTATAGTTTTTATTTTCTAATTACTATTTTTTTAAAATTTAAAGCCTAATCATGATATAAGAAAATTCTAAATTCTTGATACTTCAAAAAGCAATAAATATTAAGTAATGATCATGAACAGAGGCCGATTAGGAGGGTGCATGGGTGCCCTGTTCCCCTCTTTTGTTGGAAAAATTTGGTTGATTTTATAGGGAATCACTGAAGCATGACAGGAGTAGGTCCCCTCTTAGGCAGTCAGTGGGGCCTCCCCTTATGAACATTTTTTGACGAGTTAATTATTTGACTGTCTCTGACACTTTCTGAACTTTCATAAATTTGCCCTGTAGTACAAAGACTTAAAAAAAATTATATATGATTTTTTTAAATCAAGAATTATCATGAGGGTTATCTCTATAATGGCTGTCATTTTCTTGTTTATACAAAAACAAACTATAGGTATAAGGGAAAATTTTGGCGAGTTAGAATTTGCTTAAAATAAAACCAACCAAACATGAAGTCATCTATTTGTACCATGTATTAGTGCAGTTGGTTAACCCCTAAAATTTACACATATGAGTCTTCCAAGGAAGATATGTGTCATCTAGCATCTCCTTATGATGTAAACAGGAAAGAAATGATGATATTCGTGTCTGAGTATGGGAAAATCCAAAAGTTATTCAGATAAAAAGTAAAAATAGCAGGTGCTCATGCAACTTTATGTCCTGTAGAAGAACCTGCAAGATCATTGGAATTCTAAGAGGCATTTTTCCAAGAATTTTTCAGAATAACAGACTTTTACAAGTAGGAAAAAAATCATTCTCCTTCCAGTTTCTATCACCTTTTTTTGCTAGCTTTTTTATATTTGACACTTTTTCAATTTGTATTTGTCTTTGGATATCTACTAATAAAAAATAAGGAGATATGGTATGATTGCCATTGAAAAACAATGTGGGTCCCCAAACACTCATGATATTTTAGGGATAGCGCAAAACTCTTCTTTATTTGTATATATTCAAATTTCACAAAAAAAAGTTTAATGGTGACTTCATGATGATTCATTATGATGTATTGTCTTTTGTGCAACTCAAGTATTTTTTCATTTTTATATTTACATATTTTAATAATTTTTAATGCACTTAAACTATTTTCTTTCATGTCTTCTTAGATATTATTTAAAAGGGATCACAACTAGTACATGTACACAAGTACTCAAGCGTAACTTGGAAGAATTGAATCTTTAAAGGAAAAGTTAATAAATGAATATTTGGTCACATTGTTTTTATAGATACGTATTGAATTCATTTCATTTTAATTAGAATCATTCAGATTATTTATTTGAAGGATTTAAAAAAAAAAAATGCACCCTACGTGGCACAAATAACATAATGTTGCCATATGCAGAATGCTAAGTAGTGAATAATAGTCTAAAAAAATCATCATTAGGTAAAACATTTACAACATACATAAGGTTGATTCTGATGAGGAATTTATTTTTTTAACTTTATATTACTGTTTTTTATTTCAAAACATTTTTAAATAAAAAGCATATATCATATTTCATGTATGTTGAAATATGCAGAATTGTTTGAAGTTTTTGCTCTTTGGTCATAATTTTTGGTTGCTTTCAAGATGTGAGCCTACATATTTTAGTCCAATTAATCTTCTTTGAAATTTCTGGCAAATTTCCAGGAAAAAAACAACCTTAAATTAAATGAATTAATAAAGAAATTAAAATCAGTAATAAAAGAACTAGAAACAAAAAATCTGTGACAATTTTGCTTCTATTGGTATCAAGTTCATTTATTAAATCCATAAGAAATATTGACCAAATTATAATTTTTGAAGAAAAAAAACATGGTTTTATATGAAATTTATATTGAAATAATTGCCAATGTCCTTGTTTCCTTGAACTGTATTTATGAATTATGTTTAAATATTTTCTAGGTAGAAAGCAGCTAAAAAGTTGTGCTTCAGCTAATGAAAAGGAATATTAAAGTTGATGCTTACATCAACAAAACAGAGAACCGTAAGGATGGCAGTACAATGAGAATATCAATAACGAATTTTAGACTTGTAATAGTAGTTGCCCTCTCCTTGTACACATTAACTGTCGCTTTTATATTCTGGGGATTTCAGGACAAATCATCATGGTTTCCAAAGAGATTCAGGAAATCACATCTCAGTGAAATTCAAGTTTTAGTTGATGATGATGAAGAGGAAATGTATGAATATGTAAATAAAGAAGAAAATCCTACCATAGAAAGTGATGCAGAACAGCGGGAAACAACATTCCTAAAATTAGGAAATATATACATCTTTTCTGCATATTTTGACAACAGACCAAATATTAGGCCAAAAATTAGAATTATGACAATAAAACAATCTAATTGTTCACAAAACATTGGTTGTGCTTTTAAATATCAAAATCACTGGATACGTGTTTATGCAGAAAGACATGAAATGTGTGAGAATCATGGGAGATTTTATGGAGGCTGGATGTATTTCTGTGATGTTCCAGAACAATTTATAGATACAAATTCCAATGCTCTTTCCACATCAGATATACGTTTATTTGAAAGCAATAATTTAGAAATGTTAGTTCCAATCAACATCACATCGCAAACTTATCAGGATAGTTCAAAGTTCAAATTATTAGGTCGATTTACGGACCCAATTGGAATATGTATTCCTCCTTTATTTGGTGAAATCAATTTACCAATGCTTTTACAGTTTATAGAACTAGGAAAAATACAAGGGGTAACTCATTTTACCTTTTATTTACATAAAATTGATGATTCCATAAGAAAAATTCTGAATCATTATCAGGAGAAAGGAGATATAACACTTGTTGAGTGGATTCTCCCTTCAACTATTTCTTTGAGGGAGATATGGTACCATGGACAAATGTTAACCATACAAGACTGTCTTTATCGTAACATGGCAAGGACTAAATATCTAGGATTCTTAGATTTAGATGAATTTATCATTCCATTAGAATATTTCAAACTAACTGATCTACTTGACAGCTATGCAAAGAAACTTCCGACCATTTCAAACATATCAGCATTTTCATTCCAAAGTGCCTTCTTTGATCCAAAACAACTTCCTGATCCGTCACAGCAACTAAAGATCCTTCAGCTTCAGAGACGCAACAGTAAACTTAGTAAAGTCAGAACCAAATTGTTAACTGTTCCTCAAAATGTGTTTGAGTTAGGAATCCATCATGTTAGCAAACCTATCGATGAATTTAAACAAGTTCTATATGTTGATCCAGATGTAGCAAAGATTCATCATTACAGAGCATGTATAATAAACTTTGAACCAGATATGACATGTTTTAAAGACTTGAAAGATGATACAATTCTCAAGTACTCTGACGAACTGATACAGAATTACAAGGATGCCGTTAAAAATACTATGCATTTATTTGCTCCTGCCAACGAGCTTCAAAAATCTTCTGTAAAATAAATTGTTATTTTTTCTTTCCTTTATTTTTACAACACAAATCCTCTTTTGTCAATATAAAAATAAGGAGATATGGAAATAAGCAATTATAGGCAACCATACAGCCTACAACAATGAGAACCAGATGCTCCGCAGGGCACAGCTTTATACGACTGCAGAGGTCGAACCCTAAACGGTTGGGGCTAGTATGGACACAACATTCAAGCTGGATACAGCTATGAATTTGGATTGTGATTAAATAGTTGACACAGCATAGGTTTCTGACACAGAATGAATATGGTCTAATGAACTTAATTTGGTTTTTTTTTGCTATTTGAAGAAATTTTCTTTTTAATTTCTGAAATCTGAAATGAGAAAAATTGACCAATTTTTTTTTCACCTCCCCCTTTCCCTTATTCCAAAAATGATCTAATGTAGTTTCCAACAATAACTACTCATTTAAATACATCATAAAATATTAAAATATAAAATGTCATACAGTCATGGTTAAAATTAATATTAAATAATAGTAACTTCCAAAAAAATAAATGGGGAATGTGTCCAAAGGGACACAGATGATGCCCCTGCTAGCATATAATGTTATAAAGGGACATAATTCAAGAGCTGTAAAAGTGAAGCTGCCAAAAATTGAACTTAAACTGAGTTTAGAGGTAATAAGCATTATATACACATTTCATTAAATTTAGTTGAGACAAACTTAAGTTAAGAGAACAGAAACTAAAAAATTCTTGAATTTTTTCATTTGTAAAGGGGCATAACCCTAGAATGGTAATCAAAGTGCTTGTAATCACTGAATGGTAAAGACTGATTTAATTTACCAGTTGGTAGTAAAGTGAATATTGCATTGTATATTGTATATTGCATTGAAAATTGTATATAGCATTGATTTAAGTTGATTCAACTACTATTCTGGACAAAGAAAGATAACTCCAATTCATTATCTTGAAACTACAAAAATGCTTCTTTTTGGCCCCTTTTTGGCCCTTTATTCCTAGACTGTTTGCCCCATAACCCACAAAATATATCCCAACCTTCTACTTATTGTGGTACAATTTCAGAACAATTGAAATACTTATACACAACTTTTTGTACTGACACTAGATAAATGCTTGTTTTAGGGCCCTTTGGGCCCCTAATTCCTAAACCTTAAGGATCATAACCCCAAAAACTATCCCAAGCTTCCTTTTGTGGTTGTAAACGTTGTATTAAAATTTTATTGATTTCTATTTACTCATACTAAAGTTATTATCCCAAAACCATCCATCTTCAGACAATGCCTCCACTGACGACGAAGACTAGGATGTGATACCAATATATGATTGCAAAATTTTTGTGGTCTATAAAAATCCAAACCATAGGCATATATTCGTTGTTGTCTATAAAAGGCCCAGACATGAAAAATATGAAACAATTCAATTGAGAAACTTATCTGCCTAATTCATAACAAAACAATTAAAAAAGACAAATATGAAAGACATAAACTAATGACAACCACTGAATAACAGGCTCTATACTTGGGTTAAACTTGTTTGTGAGCACTCTACCCTTCCCTAACCTGGTACAATTTCAGAGCAATCGAAATACTTATAAACATGTTATTATCCTCAAACTACAAAAATGCTTGTTTTGGGCCCCTTATGAGCATTAAATTCCTAAACGGATGGGACCATCATTCCCATAGAGATCCATTCACTCAAACTAAAGTTATTGTTCAGAAACCAAATGTGTTTTCGGACGATGCAGACAATGACACAGACGTTGACAACAACATCATAGCATTATACAAACCCAAACAAATTTTTAGTCATATAAAAACTTAAAAAGAACCTTAAAACCTTCATATCAATAACGCCCAAGGCAATTTCAACAATAAATTTCAATGCAAACAACTATGAAAAAAAAAAATGTTCTTTGGAAAAGCTTAGACATACATTTTTATACATATATCTTAATGGAACAGAAAGGATATGGTGTATCAATTCTTGACATAGTCGATATACACACAAACAGCACTTTCATTACTGATCTTCATCTCAGAGAGGCATACAACATGGAGCAAAAACTCTCACCTCACTGTTCAACATGCACCCCTTACATTGGTTTGAGCATGATGAGTTGAATACTTTGCTAGAAGACATTTCTAATACATCTGGCCTTGAAGAACACAGTTACTGGGTAATACCAACTAATTAAAAAATAATTCATTACAGCCCTGTAATTAGGATACTGTTTTGGCTGTTCCTTTTCTACCCCATATAATAATACTATTAATATAATAATATTCAATAACAAAACCAATTTTAATCTTATCACATTCAGAGGCATACAAGAAGTATGAAAACACCAGGCATGCCAGGTGTTTACATTTGATACCGGAAGCATACATAGGATGTCACCTTGTTTAATTGCTATAGACAATAACATGGTTCGCTGAAATTTTGTATTATGAAATATTTCACAGAAATAACTGATATTGACTTATTTGTTCATTTAGCATTAAAATAGAAATACCCATACTGTATTTGAAACTTGGCCTATGTAAAAAGTTGGTTTTACTGTCGAATATTGAGTTTACTTGGTGGTATAAATAATGTGAGTGTAACACGGAACAGACAATTTTGAGTATTAATGCGTTTGCCCTCAAACTGGATATACTGGATAAACCATTTGAGGATATTATAGGTTGTCATATTAGAATAATATATTATAACGAGAAAAAAAACTAACAAATGCTGTCATAACTTGTCTTACAATTTCACTGTTAAATACAGAAGCAATACCATCATTTACAGAAGTCAACCACTTGTACATCAAGATAAATGTAAGAGAAGATAACATGGCAGAAAATAATGTGTAGAGTAAAATGCTTCGTTGAGTGCAGCCTGATAAGACCACAGAGGTCAAACCCTGAACAGTTGGGGCAAATTTGGACACAATATTCAAGCTTGATACTGTCTGAATTTGGATTGTGATCACATTTTTGACATAATATAGGTTTCTGACACAAAATAAATGTGGTCAAAGATCTTACAAATCTATTGGCCAGTCCAGTGCAATTGAAGAATTCTTCTTGAAACTTTAAAAAAATAAATATGAATCCCCTAAACAAAATGGAAAAAAAATCCCCCCATCTTTTTGAAACCCCCATTGGAGAAATAACCCCAAAACTCAATCCCAGCCTTTCCTTTGTAGTTTGGAATCTTAAAGTACAATTTCAGAGAGATCCATATACTTAAACACAAATTATTGTCTGGAAACTAGAAAAAAATGCTTGTTTTTTACCCTTTTTTGGCTCCTTATTCCTACATGTTTTTAGCAGTTAACCCCAAACTCAATCCCAGCCTTCCCTTTGTGATATGAAACCTTGTGGTACAATGTCAGAGAGATCCATACACTTACACACAAGTTATTGTCTTGAAACTTTAAAAATGCTTATTTTGGCCCTTAATCCCTAAACTGTTGGACCCATAACCCCTAAAATGAATCCCAACATTCTATTTGTGGTATTAAACATTGTGGTACAACTTCAGAGCAATTGAAAAACTTATACACTAGTTATTATCCTGAAACTAGAAAAATGCTTGTTTTGGGCCCCTTTTAGTTCCCTAATTCCTAAATGGTTGCGAACATCATCCCAAAAATAAATCCCAATCTTTCTTAAGTTGAATTGAACCTTCCTGAATTTATTGTCTGGAAACCAATGTGTCTTCAGACGACGACGCAGACAGCGACGACAACATCATACCATTATACGATCCCAAAAAGTGTTTTGTCGTTGTATAAAAATAAGAGCCTAGAACACTTAAACTACCTCCACACAGTAAAAGGACTTAAAGCTTCCATTAAACATTTTGGAAAAACTATTTTCATACTCTTTCCAGTTTGAAATCTAGGATATTGCTAGTATTCAGAAGTGTCAAAATTAGACTAGTGCAATGCTCACATCCAGAGTGTTAACATAGGTTGACCAAAAATTTAAAGCTTTAAGTAATTGTGTGACACATCATTAAACTGTTGGATTCAAATTGATACATTTGGAAAGTAATAATAACATTCCTATTAAGATGTAAAGAGCTAGCAACTGAAATTTGAACAACTGTAGTTCTATGCCAATCTTCAGAAATTGTCATAAAACTAGATTCAAAATGATTCATGTATAATTTTACAAATATCTAATCTTGATGCGCAATCTTTGCATGGACATATTGTGCAGATTTAAACAAATGTTTCACATTATTTTCAGACAGAAAAATACAAGAATATATTGTTAAACTTATAAAAAAAAATCGATTTCTAAATATTTTAAGTTTAAAAACAGTTGTCTCAAGTTAGGAATATATCTAATGCCTCGTTCACATGTACATTTAATTCGAATTGAATTCGAATCGAATGCGAATCGAATTCACTAATCGCGTTCACACACTCTTCTTTTTAATTCGAATTATCCAATTCGCATTAGAAATACGCTTTTGTTAATACAAATTAAAAGTTAACGTCGTTTGGACAGAAAAGTGAATCCGATGCATATTGCAATTCGAATTAGAATTGACGTTAGGACGTAAAAGGTTTCCAATGCGAATTAAACTAATTCGAATTAGTTAATGCGAATCGAATTCGAATTACGTGTGAACTCAGCATGACATGCATATAAAACTTTGCAAAATTCATTCTTATTTTTATAATTGTATCAATAAACCAATTTTTTGAGACGTTTCAGCCATTGGCCTTCTTCAGTTCTTTATTTATCCTCACAACTTCATGGCTGACATTAAAAATTCCAGTCTGCCATGTTCCATCTCCTCACAATCTTCCATCCTTTTATAGGGTTTGAATTAAATCCTTGTTTTCAAAATTCCAATAGGGAACATACTTAATATAATTGTATCAATAAACCAATTTTTTGAGACGTTTAGGCCATTGGCCTTCTTCAGTTCTTTATTTTTCCTTAATTTTTAGATATGTTACATAAGTTGAATCCATACCAATGCTTTATAAGCAGTAGAATAGTTTCATACAGAGTTCAATTGAATTATATCCATTTCTGGAATAACAGTTTAAAAGTTTAAATCTTTGGAGATCATACAGATAAACATCAGAACCAAAAAAGCCAAAACATTACACTGATAAAAACTGCCAAAGATCAATTTAGCCTACAGGAAATCCCACCAAGGTTGAGTACAATTAAACCCAATTTTATCTATATAAAAATTGTTTGGTTCCATTATCACAAGGCTTAATTTATTACAAGGAAATCATTTGTATATTTTTGTAATAATTTTCATATTTGCAACTTTTTAATTTTCAAGGTCTATGGGAGATAACTCTTCATTTTTTTAATATAAAATTTATAAAATATTATATGTATTTTTTTTAAAGAACCATTTCGTCAACAGGTATCAATAAACATTTATAAACACAATGGAACATAATAGAATTATTTGTTCTATAAGCTAGTGAATACACAAATAACAAGATACAGTAATCAATTTGATACACCATATGCATATTTTTTTTTTATAAACAGTGTTGGAATATTGAAACATCAAATATCAAAGTGTGAAGTGTAATTAATCAAAATATAGTTAAAAAAGTCATGAAACAAGCAGCAATGCTCCAGTAGCAGAAGTTTCTTATTCAAAGATTTAAAAAAAAAGCAAACCGTATAAGAATATTCATTCTAAGTCAGTATTTGCATCTTGTCATCAGATTTGGTTAGCAAATATTCTACATAAAATTCACCACCTAGTTATGGTAACAAAAGGTCTTGAACTAAAAAATATATGTAAATCAAATTAAAAAAAAAATCTTTGAAGTTTATCCATATTTTATTCAAATCTAAAGCACACAAGATCGATTGTTGCTTTCCCATGAGTACGTTGAAATGAATTCCTGTTGAATCAGTACTATTTAGTAGTAATCAACACCAATTCACATATTTCAGTTTGTGCAATTTAAGAATCAAATTCAAAGAGAAGATAATACTTTGTAAAGTGCTGCAGTAGAATAGAGCTAATTGCAATGCAGTTTTACAGACAACCATCTTGATTTTACAGGTAAATAAGTATTGTAACTCACCTTGACAACATCAGGTCCTGTTATAAATAAGTAGGAGGTATCCTGAAATACATCAGACAGCTGATTTAATTTACAAATGTATACTTGGAATATATATAATAATTGATTTACTACTTTTTTTTAACAAATAATTATGTCTTGTTGACTGATTTGGAAAGTAACAAATATTGAATAACTGTTTTTCCAATAAAATTTAATATTTAAATTTCTGCTAACCTTGACCATAAATACATAATCTGTTAGAGCTGGAGAGTATACAGCACCTCCTGAAAGTAGATGAAGAGAATATCAATATAAATCAATTAGGAATTGTTTTATATAATTAATAAAGGAAAGGGGCTGGCTGTCATATTTGTTTTACATTTATTGTTAAGCCAAACAGTATGTGTGTTTACTGTCACATGCTGAAAAAAATTTAGGGCAGGTATATACAATGCACATGTATTGGGTACTAGCATCATTATGTCATGCTAAATTACTGAAATCTTCACAATTTTAGCATTTGAGTTAAATTTTAGTCAGTTTCCAATTTAAATGGAAGTGGCCACATTTGTGTTCATTCTTAATATTTAAATGTAAGTTGTATTTGATGATAATACTAACATATATAAAGGTTGGAGTGAACATGGATGTGGCCACTTTCGTTTTTGACAAAAAAACATCTGAAAAGTGACATATTATGGCATATTTGATAGAGTTTTCATATTAAGCTTGAATTTGAGCATCTTTAATGAAATGACTAAATCAGTACAAATATTTTACATTAACTAATTGTATCAACTGAAGTAGACAATTAAGTGTTTAAAAAGGGTCAAGAAATCTTTTATCAGATGAACCTGACGTTTGAGGCCAAAATCAGCCCTTAGCCTAGTCTTTTAATCTGATTAAAATTAAATCTGTCAGCGCTCCCTTTTCTGATATGTCACGCTTAAACAGACTGATAATACTTGATATCCAATATACACATCGTCTTATAATCAAATTCAGTATATATTCAACAGAAAAATCAATAGTTATCAATCCTAGATAGTGGACCATACACTTTATAGGATAAATTGACTTGGTAAATGTATCATCTGCTATATTTTTTCATGTCTTGTCTACAGTTTTTAAATACCAGTACTTACAATGCTATCATTTTTGCACATTATGTTTGCATTATATATGAAGGTTTTATACTGTTTCTCATATTTATCTATTGTAAACCAACTTATTTTTGCAGATACTTTATTTTGAGTTGAATCCTTTCTAGTATCTAGGACAATTTGCTGCCTTTTAAATTCATGCTTTTCCAATTTACTTGATGTATTCAGATGTTAAGGGTAGTTACAAGTCTTTCATATCCAGGACTATTTATATTCTTATTATTTTTCTACTCTTGAAAGTTGCAAAAATAACTTTAGTTTTTTTGTTTGAATTGATTTACAATGTCATTTCGGGGTCTTTGACTATGGGGTATTGGCTTTGCTCATTGGTGAAGGGCATATGGTGACCTATATTTGTAAATTCTGTGTAATTTTGTTCTCTTGTGGAGAGTTGTTTCATTGACAATCATACCACATCTTCTTTTTTATATATAAAGATAGTAAATTATTTGACATCACATCAATACCAGAGACTGGGAATTCATCTGAATAATTTCAATCTGTACACTCTACATCTTTTGTCTATCTTACCTGCACAAGGACCCATAATCAAAGACAACTGTGGAATTACTCCTGATGCATTCACATTTCTCTGTAATAGACAAAAACTTAAATAATTAAATTACAATGTATAAAGCTTACTTTTTGTTCTTCAGTACTAACTAAACTTATATTATATACGGTATGTGATGTAAAAGTGTCAGTTTTTTCATTCTCTACAGTATAAATTTAGTGTATAGTTAATCCTGTCTTAACCCAATGTCATATGAGTATAATGTTTGTATAAGTCTTGTGTTCAGTAAGACTAAAAACCTTTTTATTGCATGTTTTGATACAAATGTCAGCTTAGAACTTTTTCAAGTTCAAACAGGTTTTATTTTTAAAATTAGTTTTGCTGTGTCTTGTACTTAACTCATCACTTTTGTCATCCATATATGCATGAAATAGTTGTCACAGATTGATCTGCAGGCAACAATAAATTAATCATCAATTATGCTTTAACATGTTTGGATGTCCACAAATATACACATAAAACCTTTTACCTGGAAAATATCAGCATATCCAGCAAGAGACTCCACACCTTCCTGAATTCTAGCTCCTCCAGAATCATTGAGACCAATCACAGGGGCACCAACTAGCATGGCTTGATCCATGATCTGTTGGTAAAAAATGAAAATAATGATACTCTTCTTAGACAGTGAATTCATACATAATTTAAGAAAAGAAAAATGTGTCCATGGGATACAGAAGCCCCCACTTGTAAATAAACAAGAGTCAATGTTCTTATCAGACCTATTGACATTTCGTTTTCTTTGAAACTTCATCACATTTGTATATGTATTGCACAAAACAGCAAAATTGGTAGTTTCATATTTAGAAACAAGAACATTTTTAAGTGTCACCACCCAATTTTTACCTTCCTCTGTTTTTTTAATGATAAAAAGCATTGTGTATAAGTTCCAGAATATTTGGTTGTGGCAGATTAAAGTCAAAAGCCTGTAATTCAGTTGTTATGTATTGTTAGTTGCTGTATGTCATTTTTTCCATTTGTTTATCATTCATACATTATAAAATCAGTTACCTATAGTTGTTAACTTCTAAGGTACATAATTTAGTCTATTGTGGAGAGTTGTCTGATTGGCAGTCATACCATATCTTCTTATCTGTATATATGATCGGGAAATGGCAAATTCACCAATTTTTTTCTTTTTATTCTGGACATAACTCAAGACCAGTGAAAGTGATACCACCCAAATTTTGGTGGCGAGAAGATTTGAATATAAGTTTCATTACATTTGGTTGAGGCAGAGTAAAGATAAGAGTGTGTAAAACAGCAAATTCAGCAACTTTTTTTCATTTATAAAGGGACATAACTCAAGAATGATGCAACAATATCACCAAACAATGATCTATTTTAAATTTAGGTGGCATACCTTAATTCAAAATTGATCATTGTTTGGTGGTTATATGAATTGTGTATAAGTTTCATAACATATGAATGAGGTAAAGTATGGTTTGAGTGTAGAATCCATACATGCCAAGTGACATGATATTCGCGTGTAATACACGCTTTTTCAACGGTTTACACGCGAGGATTTTGTCACATGGCGTGTACACGCTTTTCACCACTTTACACGCAATTACACGCTTTTTCGTTCTTTTCATAGATATCGATATTCTCTGTTTTTTTCCTTATTCATCGATAAATACCGAAAAATTCGAAGGAATTGTTTGGCTGCCATATTGATTATTTTTCTATATCATGTATATGGACAAACAGTATAAGGTAAGTAGTTTGTGATTAGTTTTAACGATTTTGTGACTTTCTTTCAAATTCACTCTTTAGGGGAAATGTTTACAGAAAGAGGTCGCTTTCAGGGCTTGTACCGTCTAAAGCGCCGATTGTTAAGCCAAAACAATGAGTATGTACCAAGATTCAAGATTTATAAATTATATTTTGGATTTTGAGTTTAAATGATCGAGTGACTGCATTGTGCATTCTATGTTGCAATGATAAAAAACAATACATGTGAGAGGAGAAATACAATGTAGCTATTTGAATAAGCATTTAACATGTTTATTTAATGGAAATCAAATTTATAAAACATTTTTCTTTTTCAATTTCAGTTTCAAATCTAGCCAACAGATTTCTACAGGCCATGGGGATGAAAATATCACAGAACTGTTGGATCAGCTCTCATAGTACCAGCTATCTTCTGATGAACTACCCAGTTTTGACCAGGCAATAACAATGGGAGCAATGGCAGAGATAAAGATGACATTTTACATTGCAAAAAAACCCAACATTATGACATTCTGTCAAATCTTGATGAAGCTAATTCAGTCAAATATCAATTCCTACTGTGGGAGAGCATTTTCAATTATAAAGAAATTGACACTGAATTCGGATCAGAACTTGACTATGCTACATTTATATTGTGTGCTGTTATCAAATAAATGTAACTAAACATGAAACTGGCAGTTGAATATGTGCCTAGTGGTGGTGCTTTAAAAGCAACATAACAGACCACTGTTTAATACAATAAAAGTTTACAGTAGAATATATATTGTTTTTTTTTTATAACAAATTTGTATGTGAAATTATGAACATTACCACATTCATATTACATGTATTAAAAAGTCCGCATCTACGTCACACGTTTTCACACGCTTTTTGACATGTCATGTCATGTCATGACATGATTTCCCATTGTCAGAGGTTGGCAAGTATGGTAGAAACAGCCAATTTAGCAATTTTTCCATTTATTAAGGAACATAACTCATTAAAGGTCGAAGCCAAGGTAATACACATTGTGTATAAGTTCCTTTACTTTTGGATGAGGCAAAGAAATATTAGAGAACAGAAACCAATACATATGGACAAGGGTACAGCTTTATCCCTATCATCTTCCTCTAGCGGTGTGAAGGTGTCAGTGCTAAAAGTCTGTTTGTTAAGACACATACTATTTCAAAAACATAAATTTCTTATTTTAAATCACAAATATGGGAATGTTTATTCACAACCTGTATTAATCTGTTTAAGTAGAGTTTCCCTGAATTCTAATTTCCTGTTTTATTCTCATGTATTCCAAACATCACTGTACTCACTTTACAAATCTTCTTGGCATGGGCTCCAGATAAACTTCCTCCAAAGACGGTAAAATCCTGTTGATATACAAAGACACATGTTTAATTGACCAAGTTATACAGCATATACCAAAAATATTGTGCATTATACGAGTTGAATCCTATCTACGAAATATCTAACTTTTGAAATTTTCCCGGTTACAAGATGTTTGATTGGGTAGTAAATTCCATAAAATTTAATGTTAGTTATTTGATTTTTTTTTTACTTTTTAAAATTTGATATGCATACAGTGATCTGGAAGGATTTTTTCTCTATGGGCCCAGGGCCCCCCAAAAATAAATTTAATTGGCCATTTTAAAATATAATGGGCCATGTTGTCAAATGAGTGGGCCATTTAAATTGACTACAGTAAAACAAATTAAAAAGTGTATATTTCGGCAAAGAGGTGGTAGTAACTTACCTTTATGATTTTAAATAATATCATGGATGTTGTTCCTGTGATTTTGTAATTTCAATTTCAATTAATATACAATAACTTCTTCCAAACCGGACAATATTATTTTAAGATAACCTTTATTTACAATATTTAAACTGGTACTGTTGCCTTGTTCATGTTCATGTTTTTTTTACATTAAATTTGGGTCTTCGCCGATACCATACTTATTCAAGATGTTCCGTATTAGAGGACGTTTCTGGCATTTCCTCTGCACTTCTTGTATTAATATTACTTCATCACGATGACAAGAATAACATTAGAGAGTGTCATTAATTGACAGAACAAAACAACAATTCGCTGAAGGAATGTTTACAAAATGTCAAAACAAGCCAAAGACCAAAACATTACAAGGACAGTTAAGCGCCTTTTATGGAGACAAAAACTATATTCATAAAAAGGCTTTGGGGTTTTTCAATTGAAATAATAGCAAGCTAAACTTAAAAGATTATAGTAAGAGATAAATAAATCTCGGCTGTACTAGCCAAATTTCGCAAATTTAAAGTTGTTTATAAAAAATTATATCATGAATGATGGTCAATTACGTTTTTTGGGTAATCAGATATACCGCGTGGTTCTATTATTACCATAGGAAAACACCTGAGACGTCCCAAAAATATATAGGTGCTCCTAGCATTGGAGGAACATTACACAGTTGTGTACATACACATGGCAGCACAGAACACGATCGGAAATCCATTTGACTATATCTAAACGTTTCAAAACGAAGTGAAAAATATTGTGCGCCACGTGGGCGCTTACATTTGTCACTCTATGCGCCATTTTTTGTCGATATGCGCTATAGGCGCAGGGCGCACGTCCTTCCCGATCACTGGCATAATCATGATAATCCCCACAAAACTTTACATAGACTTGTTACAACTATTTTTGAACTGCTGAATTTACAGTATTGTGTTTTGTTTAAACTTGACATAAGTGTTTCCCATCTATTTCTACTAGTTTAAAGGGCAGCCCAATAAGTTAAACAGTCAGGGAGAATAAAGCCCTTGTCTATTGTCATAATTGTACTGTATTTTTGTTTTTGGGTTGCTGAGACAGTATATCTCACCTAAAAATTTGCAGTCAAATTACAAGTTAGTAATTATATTTTTGCTTATTTTTTACCTGACTAAATACAAAACAAGGTCTTCCATTAATGGTTCCTCTTCCAGTTACAACACTATCACCAGGGTACAAATATAAAAAAAACATGTTAAAATTACATCAGTACTGAAATGAAAAGAGAATATCTTATATATGCAAAAGACATTTAAAACAAAGTACAATGTATAAAAAAAGACATATAAGTATAATAAATTTGAATTTTTTCGATACCAATCAGATTTACAACTCTTTTTATTAGTTGTTATTAAATTTATACTAGCTGTCAGTTAAAGAGAGACAAAAGATACCAGAGAAACATTAAAACTCATAAGTCAAAAATAAACTGGCAGCGCCATGACTAAAATAGAAAGAGACAAACAGACAAACAATAGTGCACATAACACACCATAGAAAACTTGACACAGCAACACCAACCCCTACAAAAACAGAGGGTGATCTCAGGTACTCCAGAAGGGTAAGCAGATCCTGCTCCACATGTGGCACCTGTTGTGTTGCTTATGTTAGTACAAACATGGTAATAAGTCTTATTTGGTACGTCACATTCAGGAAAAGGGAGTCAGGATTGAAGTAACAACATAAGAAACTATTATCTGTGCAACGAATATTACATAACTGTCAACCAATTTGTAATGTGTCCTTAAAAAATACAAAGAGAACTGTGATCTGTACTTATTGTCTATTTTGTTGTGGAATGTATAATTTACCTGTGATATTTGATCTGTCATTTGAATTGTTTCACTTTTGTCATTTCGGGCCTTTTACAGTTTAAAAGCAAACCTTTCAGTGCTCCTGTTTTCTAATGTTGTGTGGGCGACATATTAGAAAACGGAAGCACTGAGAGGTTTGATTTTAATCAGACTGGGGCATTTTATAGCTGATTATGCAGTAGGTTTTTTTCTCATTGTTGAAGGATGTATGGTGATTAATAGTTGTTAACTTATATGTCATTTGGTCTATAGTGGAGATATTTCATTGACAATCATACCACATCTTCCTATTTCTATAAATTAACTCTTTTAACTTCAGCTGAAAGCTGAACACTTGTGATTCTATAACAGTCCTCAACTCTCTCTCTTCTGGTCATATACTGTAATTATGAACTGAAAATTTAGCAATGTCCAAACTTGTAATTTTTTTCTACAATAATGTACTCAGTAGTTTATTTAATACAGAAACTGACCTTTTCATTCTGCATACCAAAGTCAGCACAATCATGTTCTAAATACATATCATATTCAATAAAAGATCCTGCATCCATCAATAGCTTCACTCTTTCTCTCGCTGTCAGCTTTCCCTGAAATAAAAATTTACATGATTATTATTTACTCTACATTATATATTGTGGATACAACATAATGTACATAAAATATCTTATAACAAAAGCCCTTACTACATTTGTACTACATGCAAAGTAATTTTCCTTTTAAGATCAAAGATTGTCATAATTATTCAACAAGCATGACAAGATCTTGGGAATATAATTTTTTTATACCACCTATACAAGGGCAACAGACTTTAAGATTTTATTATAATGCTATATAAGGATTGATTTGTTGCCAAATGAACTTTAGAGCAACCAAAACCTTGAATCGTATAAATCTAGTGTTATAGATTATCTGTCTAAAAAGGAAAGCAACGATTTTAATAGCAAATTTTTATTGATTGGCTTTTATATTCTAGTCATTGTCATCGTAATTTTTTATTTGAGTATAATTAGTATAAAGCATGCCGAAATCATGATTTCTAATAACTATATATAAATATTTTTACACCATTGTGTATATAAATCATAATAAATAAATGGCATACCAAGTTTAAGTGGGGTTGACAACCATGAAATCAAAATATTACAGAAGTTTGTGACCCGATGACATTTTTGCCATTACGTAAAATCGTAGTCACCATGATTTAAGATTTTAAATTAGCCTATTACGTATATTATAAACTGACAGTTTGTGTATATAATATTCTGGTGGATGGAACTATTATTTGTGTGATAATTATATATATATTTGTGGTGGTGGTGGATATCACTCCAGCTATAATTGGAGGTGTGTCTTGACTGGTAGAATTTATTATACAGATTACATGGTCACAGGTTCCCGAAAACTTATGGCATCATAATTTCAAACATTTGACAGCACTATGAAAAAGAGATCGTTGTTTGATGTCATAAGGTGATTCCAAGAAGATCTAAGGCCATTCAGAGACAAAATACAGCTTAATACACCTTATCGCTATTTGTCCGCCATTACTGGATATCACACAGGTTCCCGTAAAATTTTGACGTCATAAAACAAAATATCTGACGCCACAATGGAAAAGTGATTGTTGTATGCGTCAAAAGTTCAAGTGGCCGGGTCAGCCGGGATTAGCGATAAGGTGTATACCAAAAGTGTAAAAACATTTATTCAACCATATACGGCTTACAAACAAATGTATACTGCCTTCTCCTCATTCCGGTGTATCCCTGATTCCGGTGTAATGTTAAATTGCGGGTATTTGTTGAACTAAAAGCGCGTGCAAGGGTCAGGGGTTACAGGTTACAGACAACTGGTGCATCGCTGTCATCAAGAAATGTAAATACGTCAAACAGTCTTCATTACAGGTAAATATATATATATTAGCGCACGATAGTATGATTTCCATAATTCCCAAATTTATGCATATGCCATAAAATTTCAAGCCATCTAAAAATATTGAATAATCATCCCAAATCGATTTATTGTTATTGATTTCTCGTCTGCCATTTGCAAGGCGTCCCAAACAACAGTCACGTGATGATACAGCCTCGATATGACTCTGAAAAATCTATGGAAAGCCTGATTAACAAAAATGAACACTTTTACAGTTTATTTTAGTAAAAAGTTATTAATCTCGTTTTTATGTTTATGAAACTATTTATGTTGATTGAATTTAATAAAAATTAATAAATATGAATATGAAGAACATATTACTGTGATTAAAGGACAAAATGCTTGCACAATAATTATTAAAAGAAATGTGCTTTATAATTAATTGAAGGTATAAATAAGGGGGGGGGGGGGGGGATGAAAATATTTTTTTCAAACTGAATTTAAGATTTTACTGATCTTTTGTAAATGTTTATGACTATTTATTTTTATTACAGATATTTTTACAATGAAGAAAAAGCAGTATGATCCAAATGCTTTGAAATTTGCCTATGATGCTGTACAAAATGGCATGTCTGTTTACAAAGCTGCAAAAAACTATGGTATTCCAGAAAGCACGCTTAGAGATAGGACACTTGGTTTGGTTTCTGTGGATGGGAGATGCTCCAATTACCTTTTTGATGAGTCTACAGAGAAAAAAATGGTGGACCACATTGCACATATGGCCAGCATTGGTTATGGTTATTCAAGAATAGATGTCATTTATCTAGCAACTGATTTAGCTGTGTTTATGGGCAAGAGAAAACCTCAAGAGGATATATTGAGCAACAAATGGTATTACTCTTTTATGAAAAGATGGCCAAATCTAACTATTAGTAAACCACAGAAATTATCCATGCAGAGAGCTAGATGTGCATCAAAGGAGACACTATCTAACTATTACAAAGAGTTGGGCACTATTATGACCAAAAACAATCTGCATGAACAGCCACACAAAATATTTAATATGGATGAGAGTGCTCTACAAACTGAACATAGCCCAGGTAAAATTGTTCATGACATTGTTGTTAAGCCCCAGTCTGTCACATCGCCAAGATCTGCAAATGTCACTATAATTGGTGCTGGCAATGCAATTGGAAATGCTGTTCCACCTTATTATGTATTTCCGGGTGTTAAATTTGACAGGGCTCTACTTCTTGATGGGACTCCACCTGGTTCTGATGGCCAATGCAGTAAATCTGGATGGTCTAACAGTGAAATATTCAAAATGTACCTGGAAAAGCATTTTCTCAAGTATGTATCACATGATGTCTCTGGCACTCCTCTTCTTATATTGTTTGATGGCCACCGCTCACATGTGAGCTTAACTTTGCAAGATTGGGCTGAATCAAAGAACATCATTCTTTTCATACTTCCACCACACTGTAGCCACATTTTACAGCCATTAGATATAGGGTGTTTTGGACCATTAAAGGCTTGTTACAACCGGGAGGCACAGTTGTTTATGAGAAAAAATCCAGGATGTAAAATTACAAGGTATAACATAGGACAAATGTCTTGTTCTCCCTACCAGAAAGGTCTATCTGCACAGAACTTGATATCATCTTTTAGGAAAAGTGGGATATATCCTTTTAACCCAAAAGCTGTCGACACCAGCGAACTTGCTCCAGCTACAATTTACCCCACAGCTACATCAGATGAAGCAAGTACAATGAATAATACACAAATTTCACAAGAAGATGACAACACTTCCTCTCAGCAATTTAACAAAGCTGCCACTCTGACGATACAACAATTTGAAGCTTCATCATCAGCCCAAAAGGAACAAGATATCTCATCAGACCAAGATGAATCAAATAGTCAACCTTTGCTTACTCTAGTTCCTCCTGAAAGCAGGTACTCTGATGACATTCAAATATATACCGCAGAACCAATAATTGAATTGAACACATCAAACAACTCTTCGAATATAACCACATGTACAGTAAACAGTTCTCCATCCGGATTCCTGCTAAAAAGAAATGTTGTTTCAGTTGAAAAGACAGAAAAGAAAAGGAAACACTTCACAATCACAGGAAATTTAGGAAAAAAGAAAAACATGGATCATCTGAATCAGTCAAAAAAAAAAGGAACTTTTAAACCACCCTATAAAAAAGCAGAGCCTAAGACAGTTGAAAAGGAAACTAGAAATCAAAACAAAGCAGGAAAAGATACCAAAAAGAGGGCACCTGTAAAAAGAAAAAGTTCAACTGTGATGGAAAAAATTGAAAAAAAAAATAAATTATCAGAGGATGATGTTAATGCAGGTCTTGGTACATCTGGTTTAAACAAGGATAAAGGAGGACCAATATGTCTTGAGAATTCATTTAGTGACAGTGATGAAACCGATGATGACGACGGTGAAACTTGCTGTGTTTGTAATAAGAAATCTCCCTCAGAGATCAGACAACTAGCAGGAATTGTGTTTGTCAAATGGGCACAATGTGACAATGATAACTGCCGTCACTGGACACATCTCCAATTCTGTAGTGATGTTAGAGTCTTGCGGAGAGGGGATACTTTCTTTTGTCCACACTGTAAAGAACAGTAAACTGTCCAATATACAGAACACTATTCCAAAAACTGTTATTCTGATTAAAAAAAAACAACAAACAATAGATTTAAAACTGTTTAATATTAATGTAATTTTTCTATTTATTCAGTTAAAGTAGATTTTCAAAAAGTGAAACTTTATGAAATATTTTTTTCCCACTATTGACATCAAAATAGAATTATTAAAATAATTTCCACAAAAGAGTGAAAGTAAAACAAAAATTTGAATGAGAATTTTTTTTTTTTTAAATTTAGAAAAAAAATCTTGCATATATTGGACTTTTCAACATTTTTCATCTTGTCAAAAATAATTTGTGTATTTGTCCTAAATAAAATCGTGTTTTGCTGATCTGTACTTCTTTACTAGAATATTAGCGTTATTTGATGCACAAAATAAGGTGCATTAGTGTTCCAAGTTGTCCTCCATACTATATTTTACCTTTGCACCGGAAAGAGGTTAATAGCAAAAACAATGATGGGTGGTGATCACCGATTTTCAATCATTTATTAAACTGATAAAACTTGACAAATGGGTAACATATTATGCATCATTAAAGAGCTAAATAACTGAATTTTATTTATTTCAATCATATTTGTTCCGTTTAGTTCGAAAAATGCGTTTGGAATAATGATTAACATTTTGACCACCGGAATGGGGTTAACCCAGTATATATGATCCAGACAGATACTAAAATCACAAATTCAAAATAAGGCCAAACAACATCTCTTAATTTAGAAAATGAACAATTTACTACAAATTTTGTGTCTAGTGCAAATGCAACTTTTTTTTTGTGTAAATGCGTTCAAATAAAAGTAACCTTGAGGTGCTGTTTTTCTATTCTTTTTAGGCCTCCTCCAAGTAAAGCCTTTTCCTTTGTTGAATCTATCTTATTTTTCACACTAAGAGTATGTTGTGACGATCCCACTGCTGCCATAGAATACCATGCCCTTTGAATAGACGCATGACACCGAAGACTGACAGATTGCTTCGGGATTAAACCTTGCAATCTTCGGATTGCCACAAAAGCCATTTTTTCAATGTTCAGTGTTAGAAGCTTCGGTGAAGGTCATTTCAATCTGACCTAGTTTTCGTCCACGCTTCGTTATTCCATTATCTATAGTTATAGAGATTTCTAAGCCTTTCCAACTTAAGAAGATTCCAATAGCAATATAAACATAAGATGTATTGACTTATATCCTATTTTTATTTTTAATATTTTTCATTTACCGCGGGACTTCAACATGACAGCCTCCATGAGAAAAACATGAAACAACGAAAAATTATCGAAAAACACCATAAAACATCAAATATACTCCCACATGAACCTCTTAGGTATATTATACAAACACACAAATATTCTATGTTCCCATCTATGCACCTATAACTGCAGAATTAGGAGAATAGAGGCAATCACAGTCGATTCGGCCATAATTTATACTGCCAGTTTGGCATTGGTTTTGGTATAAAAAAATCGTGTCAGCCATCATTGTCATATTCTGTTATTAAGGAAGGAAAATTAACTGTTCCAACAAACAGATGCTATATGGCACTCAAGGCAAGACAGCAAAATAAACTTGCCATTCAGACCCAGTTCAATGCCTGTTCATTTGCTAATACACCTTATCGCTATTTCCGCTTGACCCGAGAATCTGTTCCGCTTGAACTATTGGCGTCATACAACAATCACTTTTCCATTGTGGCGTCAGATATTTTGAATTATGACGTCAAAATTTTACGGGAACCTGTGTGATGTCCAGTAATGGCGGACAAATAGCGATAAGGTGTATTACAATATTGCCAGTTGTGTGGCGGAGAATCTGAAAAGCCAGGCTGCATGCCAATTTGTGCCTTCTCAAACTGAATCTCTATACTATCTCGTACCCTATTTTTACAAACTTGTACCAATTACCAAATAAGTTATTATTATCTATGCACATTTAATATATCAGAGTGGCTTCATGTCGAATAACAGTAAAATTTCTTGTCAAATGACGCTAATGGTAATTTTGGGTGCATGACCAAAAAATGTACAGTTTCATTTAGCATGTTTAGACGATAAGAATATCGACTTATTTTGACGAATCAATTTTTTTTTCTCCCAAAATTTTGGTAACAACAAATTATTTGAGACCTCTCAGCCGGGAAGCAAATCTCATAATGGCGTTGAAAATGCAACAAAGCTCACACGCTTTTTCCATTAAAAAAATGGCATTTTTTAGAAACGGCATCGACGTCACGAAAAGGCTGCATAATGACATTTAACTTGTTTCCCATTCTAAAAGAAGTATATCCTTTGATGCGGCAGGTTTCAAACTTTCACTACGTTATTATTAAAAGGCTGAAAATTCAATATTTCAGTGCATTAATTAGGTGATGAAAGATGAAAATTCGGGCCGCGGAAGTGATACTTGAAAATAAATAAATGTAAATTGAAATGACACACGAAATAGTAACGTATATTCATATAGATGAGATGATAACTATTGATATTTTGTTGAAAAAAAGCCCACTGATAGAAAAACTCTATAGGTAAACCGGCGGTGTGACAATTCAACAAGTCGAAAAATAGGATGTTTAAAGGGGAATAACTTGATCTTAAAACAATAATAATACGGCGGTGATCATAAATGACTGATTGAACAAATGTTTTTCTCTTATTATTGGTTTGTAAGCAGTGCATTTCCTATCATGATTTTCTTGATAGAGGGTTACTGCTCACAAGGAAGCTATTAAACCAAGAGTTCCAAATGGTGAAGTTGAAATCATCCCTTCGTAAATTTTACGGACGCCATCACGAGTTGGTTGACCGTTATGGAATAACCGTTTCACAAATGATATCGGATATGTTCCTTACGTCGTAACTACAATCCCCTTCCCTTTCATGAATATGACCTACCGAATTAGACTATTTACCGGATTTGTAATCACATAAGCAACACGACGGGTGCCACATGTGGAACAGGATCTGCTTACCCTTCCGGAGCACCTGAGATCACCCCTAGTTTTTGGTGGGGTTCGTGTTGTTTATTCTTTAGTTTTCTATGTTGTGTCATGTGTACTATTGTTTTTCTGTTTGTCTTTTTCATTTTTAGCCATGGCGTTGTCAGTTTGTTTTAGATTTATGAGTTTGACTGTCCCTTTGGTATCTTTCATCCCTCTTCTTTTACTGGGCACAAAATAGAAAGTTTAATTAAAATGTGAGTTTCAGTTTATAAAAATATCATTGAAAAGCAGTCATTTGTTAAATATCGTGTCTGTCTGTTACTATTAGTGTGAATCCACAGATATATATTTTTTGGTCCATATTATACTGTTCTAACAATATCCAGAGGATATTTTATTCGGATAATTCAACTAGCAAAAAATAATTCTAAAAACCAAAAGTTTCTTCATTTTACTAGCATGACTAGCTGTCTTTCAATTATCTGTCCTAAAAATAAATCTAATTTTCATATTTTTCTTAAATTGTTAAATTCATGTCAGGAGCGTGACGAAGTACATCTGAATGGTTAATCCTTGAAACATCTTTAAATATACCATTTTAAATCAAAATAATTGTTCTATTTTGTACAAAACACATTTTCTCACTTTCCTATATGATATTATAGTTGTAGACACTTATTTCCTTTGATAAATTTGCATTACTGTGCCCTAAAAATAGAAAAATGGCTAATTAAAACTTATTGTGCCAAAACAATCATGATAAATAACACATTTAAGAGGTAAATGATATGAATATTACTTGGTTTTAACATTTCTAACACAAAGAAACTTGTGGAACTTGTCCTTGTGAAATTAAGAATTGACAGAAAATGCCTTAAAAAAAAGTGTCACACTCCTGACATATATAATGCACTCTCACATCTATGATATAAACATATGACAGTTGTAATAATTTTTTTTCATCTCTTTGGAATAGCCACTTCTGAAAAATAAAGAAGAAGAAAACATTTAAAGGGAAAATTCGCGATTTTTTACTTATGGTTTAAATATGTTCATTATGACATAATACATGTATATATATTCACAAAGTTTTATCGCTATATGTGCAGCAATAAAGGAGAAATTCAATAATTAATGAAAAAATATTAACAACTTCCTGTAGGTCGTGACGTTTTCTCCTGGTTTTTGCATGCCAGGATTTAAAATACAATCATTATAAAAAGTCTTGGTTTTTAATGATATTTTAACGTAATCGTAAGCGCGCCGATGACTTATGCTTCATCTAATAACCAGCCAATAATAAGAAGATAAAACGCACAGACGTGCAATTGCACATATTCATGAGATAAATTTTCTATGTTAAACGTATATATCAGAATTAATTTTTTAGACAACACAAACAGTTATAAATTTATTTTTGATTAATGCATTTTCGGACTGATAAGGTGAACAAATTAAAACACAATAATCTGTAAATACAATACAATATTTACAATATTTTTATTTTCCAAATTAAAGGGCCCATTAAGAGCATAACATTAATTACAACATGACATAAACATTACAGAGTGATTAAAGAAACATAAAATAATAATTGAAATTCAAATGCATGAAGAAAGGATCAGTGGTCAAGGGGAGATAATTTTGATATATTTTAGAGTATCTAACTAATTTTCTGATTTTCTTAGTTGCAGGCCTTTATCCAGGTATGCACATAAAATAGATAAAAATCTGCTATCTTCATTAATCATGATCCATGAAAAAAGATCATTTATATTTAAACTATCTAAACTGGGGTATTTTTTTATATAATCAGTGATATCTCTTCTGAGGTTATTGTAAATAGGGCATTCCAGAAGAAAGTGCGAAGACAATATGTTGGTGTACTCTTATTGACCTTTTACTGTCTCTGCTATGTCAGGTTTATACGATGTGTGTATTCACGGTTCTGTGGCAATACTCGTAGATGGCTTGTTGAAAGGTAAATTGTTATTTGCACTGCGGTATTTAACCACGCCTCTAGGGCACACCTTGCCAGGTGTGACTGTCTATTTGGATCAGTGGGTTATAAAACAAGGGAGCATTTAATACACACATTTAAAATACATATTCAAGTTGGTGACAAATGAAAATAGATCGCCGTGGAATTATTTAATTATATTTGGTGCTATTATTTATTTGAATTCAAATAAATTAATTTACTAAGAAAGAAACAATTTTCGGTTAAAGACAAGAAACTTAATTCATGTGTCAGAATGAAATGATATACACCTCTTGTCCTTGATTTATGTCTCATAAAAAAGGGGAACTTAGAAATTAGAAATAGCTTTACCAAAGCATTTTGATTGTCTTTATCAGGCAAAAAAATGTACGAGAACACTTACATTTAGACTTTTTAAACCCATGTATTAATTAATATCTGAAGATAACTCTACCGAAGCGGAATATAATATGTACGAATAAAGAAAAAATACTTTTGTTTTTAAATCTTTGCACATTAATGACTAATTATTGTTATCTATTGTTCATTTAATTACTTAATTAGTACCTAAAATATGTTTACCGCTTGGCATTAAATCTCGGTGTGGTGAGAAACGATTATTACATATAGATTATATTATTTGGATGAGGATTTGAGCTAGCCTATAAAAACACATTAATTAGTTAAATAACATATATTTGGGACCAAAGGATATTAACTTTGATAATTCAATTAACTTATTCACAAATTTTTCACTTATGATTTGTGCGTGCTTGTTTCTATAGGACAGTGTACATGTATATTTGGTCCAAAAAATAAAATCATAACTAAACATGTCTTGTTCAGAGAATGATAGTACTAACAGTGGTTCCAGTCCGTCAAGAGAGGCAGCTTTTGACGAGTATGGTCAATTTGGGTACGCACTAGAGCCAGAGTATACCGAAGAAGAGCTCCATGAAATGGAAGCTGCAGAAAGTTCCCGAAATCAAGATATCCTTAGCAACCCTCGCCAGTTTAACACAGATTGGTGTTCGTGTACTAAATGCATAGTTATGCCGTTATTGACGGAATGTCTTTGTTGCCACGAATTTACTCTCTTTGATGGTAATATTGAATTGGGTGAATGCATTAGTGACAATATCGATTTCAGAACTGTTTGTCTGAACCCGGTTGTTCTTGAAACCAGCTATATTCAATTCAAAATATTTTATTGTTCAAGTATCAAATGTACATTTAAACAAAGGGATTGGACAAAAGGCAGCTATATAAGTTTTTTGAGGTACAAGCGCCATAGAGGGAGAGCTCCAGACGTACTAACTCACAGCCAAAGTCGACTAATGGCTTATCGTCAGTTTGTTTGTTGGGTCAGAAAAGGGCAACCACTTGGCAAGAGAAACAGAGTGTCTATTCCAGCTCGAAAAATTACGAAATGGAATAGATATTCTTTTCAAGTGTGAAAAGCGTCAACCAAATTCATTCATAATCGGGAACGTCCTTATTCAAATAGTCTTCGTCTCACAACGTATAATACTATAGCTATTTGACCAACGATGTTTAAAAACAAAAGACAACGAATTTAATGTCATCTTTCCCTATTTTTGAATGTAATGATAAGTCTGTTCAACTGGCAAGAATACCACTAAAGCGGACAAGCAGTTTATTCTTTAAATTGCTGTCATTGAATATCAAGAAAGAAAATAAATCCCGAAATTGATTTGAAACTTTAATACTCAATAGTTTTCCTAGAAAATATTCACATCCCTTGGGGATTATTAGTGTACGTCCAGTTGCATATATATTACATGAATGTCGGAACAATTGTGATAATGACGAATTTCTTCCTTTATTCGAGAACAATCTAATTGATATATAAATCTGTGATTTTACTATGTTCATAACTTCGATGAACCAAAGCAAGTTATATATCGACCTGTATTTAAATCAAATTTGTTCTCTTCTTCTTCTTCTTCTTTATAGTTTTGGTATACAATAGTCTATCGAATTCGTTGATTACATACTGTTGGCATACGTGGACTAGTCTATTTACAAAACTTTTACCCCAATTTACACAAAATGTATGTTTCTTTCTTATGTTCAATGTATACATGTATATATTTTAAATTGCGCTATAGTTCCGTAACTTTCTATCCAGGCGTATAAACGAATCGTCGACAAGTGCGTACATTTTTTAAATCAATATTTCTGGTATGTTCCAATCTGTCCTTTACTATTGACAACAAGTATATATTACATTTTCCCAAATTCACCCTTGGAAAAAATATGTAAATAGATTTTTATTTCTTCAAATCTTTTTTTTGGGGGTATTATTTATATTTTTATAAATAATATTCTTTACACCAGAAATGTTATTTATAAACAAGCGTATGAGTTAAGTAATGACTAGTATATTATATCACTTTCGGACACGCAAGACAGAGATGTATATTATACACCTGATAACGATGCATGAACTTGCAAGCCTGACAGGAAATCGCTTGAATACCTGGACGTGTCACCTCACACCCCTCACAATACCTTTGGGAGTAATACCTTTAGCTATGCTGGTGATCAGATGAGGGAAGATCCGAATTTATTAGAATAAAGTTTATTACTTTAAAGAATTATGAACGAATTAGATTTTCGAAAACAATTTTCACGGAACACTTATTTAAGATTTTAACTTTGACTTTTTAACTAATTCCAATATTAACAGTTTAAAAATAACAGACTATGAATATTGAAAAAAATAAGAATATTTTCCGTATCAAGTTAGTTAGTCAGATAAAACAACCGTACGATTGACAAGATATCGACACGCAATTACGACTACATCGGTTAATGTAGTTTTGGTCCTTTGTGGTTTATAGACATATCGTGATTATTAATCGTAGAAGATGACAAAATGGCGGAACGCAGATAATTGATACTCAAAATTTAAAATCGATGGTGATCTCTTATCCAGCGGAATAAAACTTTAATATCTATAAATTTGAGAATTTTTATACAGAATGGACATAATATCAATTTTTGATTTTTTTGCGAAGTTTCCCTTTAAGTCCTATGTATTCTTTGGTAGATGTTTAAAGACAGTTGTCACACTCCTGACATTTTTGGGTGCCTCTCTTTGGTGTCCACTAAAACAATAAAATATGTGATTTAGAGCACCAACATACCCTTAATTATAGTGCTAATATACCAATACAAACTTATTTCACATACTGACATTATTGGACTTTAAAACATGGTTACAAGGAAGCTTTAATTTTAAAAGTGTCATTTTTTGAAAGACTTTTTTTTTGTACATACCTTCACAATAAAGGTCAGTGTTTACTTATTTTAAAATTTTATTGGACAAAATTACAAAAATATTTAAGACTAATAATGTAGCAACTACCAGAAATATTTCAGTATAGCATAAAAACAATCCACTTTTTCCAATACTACTTTGAAAATTTCTATTTTTTTAAATATCACGCTAAAAGCGTCACACTCCTGACAAAAATGGCCTGTTTTTTTAACATTTCTCTGCAGTGGTTTGAGATATCTTCATGAAACTTGGCAGCAAGCTAGCCCTGACTATCCTGCATTTTATAACACCTATAATTCTAAACTTAACTAATATAAAAATATACCACAAAAAGTAAAAATCCTCATTGTTTTTGAAATGGCCCATTACTCTTGACTGAGTTGCTAAAAGTTGTGTATTCAGTAGCCTTTAAATAAGTTAAAGTTAACAACAATGAAAAAGGCCACACAAGAATGTTGATGATAAACTTGACACTGCAGTAAAGTTCTGAAAACCAAACAAAATAAATATTTGTATTATTTGTTTTATGTCAGGAATCGGGATACAATAAACACTGATCTTATTTTTCAGACAGGAAATTTCTTCACCTGTAAACGTTAGTTACAGCCAACCATGGATGCCTGGAGCGTACACGTCCTTCAAATTACTTCTATCAATCAGACTTTGTGCTGCTGTCTGGAACATTGTAGGGGACTGCGATGAGACCTTTAATTATTGGGAACCAGTAAGACAATTTGTTAAAACTATGAATTAATATCTCCATGTGCTTTTCATATATCATTGTTGTCATTGATATCAAACTAAAATCTTTTATAATATATGGAAAATCAAAATAATGCAAATCCTTCTCTCAAACTTCTATGACCATGTTAATAAATTTAGCAAAATTGTCAAACTTAATGAATTTTAAATTTTAATGGCTAAATAATGTGTGTGTGTATGATTTACTTAAGGAATGACTGTAATATTTTGTTAGTCTATTCGAAATAACATAAAAAATGTGGTGCACACTGTTAAATAACCTGCTACGCGCGTTATTCAGTGTGCACCACATTTTTTATGTTATTTCGAATAGACTAACAAAATATTACAGTTATTTCTTATAATTAAATTCTAAATTCTATTTTAAACCGGCGTAAATCATGAAAAAACGTTGATGACGGCATGGTCATATGACAAAATTGTGTCTATGATATGATAAACTAAACGACGTCAGCCAATCAGAAGACGCGTTACATCTAAAATTAAATTATTCTAATTTCTTACTAAGAATCAAGTTAAATTATGAAGAATAATTATGCACATCATATTTGAAATAGTGATTTATAATTTGTATATTTTCAGATGCACTACTTGTTATTCAAGAAGGGTTTTCAGACCTGGGAATATGCACCACAATATGCCATTAGATCTTATGCATATCTCTGGATACATGGATTGCCACTAAAACTCATCCACTTTATCTTCGGTACCAATAAGGTATAAATCTATTTGTATATAATATATTGACAATTTTGTACTGTTATCATCAACTGAAAAAAAATTGATTGCAGGTCACTAAACACAATGTAGTTTGAACTTAAGATAGCATGCTTCAATTTGAAAAAAAAACATCGAAACTAACAGCATGTCAAACAGCTAGATCATACTGGTAATCTGTCTTTGAATTTCCAGTGGCTGCTAGCATGAGTAGTGATAGATGAACAAGATCAGGTCAAAATAATTTTCACACTGAATTGTGTTCAAGTGGCAAACTCATTTTATGTCCATCAGAAGGTCAATATGACTTGGCATGTCATGTCTGAAAGCCCTGGTATACATTTGTATATGTAGATACCTTATTTGAAATTATCTCATATAATTTATTTTCTTGTGTATAAATTTGAGTTGATTAACATGTTTAAGAGGTAGTGATTTTAAACTGAGAAAGTTTCATAATCATTTTGCTAAAAATACACACAAGAACATGTGTACATTTTTAACTCACACTAATTTTGTGGGATAAATATACATTTATTTCCCATGCCTGAGGGAGATATGACGAAATGTTCACCCAAGAAAATTCATATTTCCCATGGACATGTAAAGCTCCTATGAATGAATCAATATTAATTAGAAAAAAAGACTTGACAATAGTATCATAACTATCCCTTGTGAATAAGTCTGTTTAAAAGTTTGGTCAGCTTTTGAGGTGAATGACAATATTTTTGTGCTTGAACAAATATATATTTACTATGTTATAATTTGTAGGTAGTCCTGTTTTATCTACTGAGATGTATTTTGGCTGTGTGCTGCTCGGCTGCAGAAGTATATTTCTACAAGTAAGTGGAAACACATTCATGGTATTATGGAAACATTAATAATTGTCTGCTTATGATCTCTCATTACTATGATATTCAGATATAAGCAGCAGTTTCAAATAATTAGATAGTTTGACAAGATTTTCAAATATGTTGATGTGATACAATTAGATAAGGCTTTTGCTTTATTGTAACAACCGTATAACAAATTTATGCATACATCAGAATGACTGTTTTGGTCAAGTTCATATGTTCATTTTCATTTCTAGGTACAGAAGGGAAAATCGATTTAAATGGAATTTAAGATTCAAAGATAAAAGAAGAACTTCGTACAGTAAACTATTTTTCAGTTTTTATACGACCACAAAAATTGAAAATTTTTTGGTCGTATATTGGTATCACGTTTGCGTCGCCGTCGCCGTCGTCCAAAGACATTTGGTTTTCGCACTATAACTTTAGTATAAGTAAATAGAAATCTATGAAATTTTAACACAAGGTTTATGACCACAAAAGGAAGGTTGGGATTGATTTTGGGAGTTTTGGTTCCAACAGTTTAGGAATTAGGGGCCAAAAAAGGGCACAAATAAGCATTATTCTTGGTTTTCGCACAATAACTTTAGTATTTATAAGTAAATAGAAATCAATGAAATTTAAACACAAGGTTTATGACCACAAAAGGAAGGTTGGGATTGATTTTGGGAGTTGAGGTCCCAACAGTTTAGGAATTAGGGGCCAAAAAGGGCCCAAATAAGCATTTTCTTGGTTTTCGCACTATAACTTTAGTTTAAGTAAATAGAAATCTATGAAATTTTGAAACAAGGTTTATGACCACAAAAGGAAGGTTGGGATTGATTTTGGGAGTTTTGGTTCCAACAGTTTAGGAATTAGGGGCCAAAAAAGGGCCCAAATAAGCATTATTCTTGGTTTTCGCACAATAACTTAAGTATAAGTAAATAGAAATCAATGAAATTTAAACACAAGGTTTATGACCACAAAAGGAAGGTTGGGATTGATTTTGGGAGTTGAGGTCCCAACAGTTTAGGAATTAGGGGCCAAAAAGGGCCCAGATAAGCATTTTCTTGGTTTTCACACTATAACTTAAGTTTAAGTAAATAGAAATCTATGAAATTTTGAAACAAGGTTTATGACCACAAAAGGAAGGTTGGGATTGATTTTGGGAGTTTTGGTTCCAACAGTTTAGGAATTAGGGGCCAAAAAAGGGCTCAAATAAGCATTATTCTTGGTTTTCGCACAATAACTTTAGTATAAGTAAATAGAAATCAATGAAATTTTGAAACAAGGTTTATGACCACAAAAGGAAGGTTGGGATTGATTTTGGGAGTTTTGGTTCCAACAGTTTAGGAATTAGGGGCCAAACAAGAATGTGTCCACAGTACACGGATGCCCCACTCGCACTATCATTTTCTATGTTTAGTGGACCGTGAAATTGGAATAAATTCTCTAATTTGGCATTAAAATTAAAATGATCTTATCAAAGGGAACATGTATACTAAGTTTCAAGTTGATTGGACTTCTACTTTATCAAAAACTATCTTGACCAAAAACTTTAACCTGAAATTTGCACTGTCATTTTCTATGTTCAGTGAACCGTAAAATTGGGGTCAAAACTATAATTTGGCATTTAAATTAGAAAGATCATATCATAGGGCACATGTATACTAAGTTTCAAGTTGATTGGAATTCAACTTCATCAAAAACTACCTTGACCAAAAACTTTAACCTGAAATTTGCACTATCATTTTCTATGTTCAGGGAACCGTAAAATTGGGGTCAAAACTATAATTTGGCATTTAAATTAGAAAGATCATATCATAGGGCACATGTATACTAAGTTTCAAGTTGATTGGACTTCAACTTCATCAAAAACTACCATGACCAAAAACTTTAACCTGAAGCGGGACAGACGGACGAACGAACGGACGAACGGACGGACGGACGGACGGACGGACGGACAAACGGACGCACAGACCAGAAAACATAATGCCCCTCTACTATTGTAGGTGGGGCATAATCGTAGGTGGGGCATAAAAAGGGCACAAATAAGCATTATTCTTGGTTTTCGCACAATAACTTTAGTATAAGTAAATAGAAATCAATGAAATTTAAACACAAGGTTTATGACCACAAAAGGAAGGTTGGGATTGATTTTGGGAGTTGAGGTCCCAACAGTTTAGAAATTAGGGGCCAAAAAGGGGCCCAGATAAGCATTTTTCTTGGATTTCGCACAATAACATTAGTATAAGTAAATACAAATCTATGAAATTTAAACACAAGGTTTATGACCATAAAAGGAAGGTTGGGATTGATTTTGGGAGTTTTGGTCCCAACAGTTTAGGAATAAGGGGCCCAAAGGGTCCAAAATTAAACTTTGTTTGATTTCATCAAAAATTGAATAATTGGGGTTCTTTGATATGCCAAATCTAACTGTGTATGTAGATTCTTATTTTTTTGTCCTGTTTTCAAATTGGTCTACATTAAGGTCCAAATGGTCCAAAATTAAACTTAGTTTGATTTTAACAAAAATTGAATCCTTGGAATTCTTTGATATGCTGAATCTAAAAATGTACTTGGATTTTTGATTATTGGCCCAGTTTTCAAGTTGGTCCAAATCAGGGTCCAAAATTAAACTTGGTTTGATTTCATCAAAAATTGAATAATTGGGGTTTTTTGATATGCCAAATCTAACTGTGTATGTAGATTCTTAATTTTTGGTCCCGTTTTCAAATTGGTCTACATTAAAGTCCAAAGGGTCCAAAATTAAACTAAGTTTGATTTTTTAACAAAAATTGAATTCTTGGGCTTCTTTGATATGCTGAATCTAAACATGTACTTAGATTTTTAATTATGGGCCCAGTTTTCAAGTTGGTCCAAATCAGGATCCAAAATTATTATATTAAGTATTGTGCAATAGCAAGAAATTTTCAATTGCACAGTATTCAGCAATAGCAAGAAATCTTCAATTGCACAGTATTGTGCAATAGCAAGAAATTTTCAATTGCACAGTATTGTGCAATAGCAAGTATTTTCAATTGCACAGTATTGCGCAATAGCAAGAAATATCTAATTGCACAATATTGCGCAATAGCAAGAAATTTTCAATTGGAGTTATCTTTCTTTGTCCAGAATAGTAGTTGAATCAACTTAAATCATTGTTTTATACAATATACAATGTATATTCACTTTTACTACCAACTGATAAATTAAAACAATCTTTACCATTCAGTGATAACAAGCACTTTTTTTACATTTTAATATTTTATGATGTATTTAAATGAGTAGTTATTGTTGCAAACTCCATTAGAAATTTGAATTGAGATCAGTTTTGGAATAAGGGAAAGGGGGATGTGAAAAAAAAATTGGGGGGGGGGTCAATTTTTCTCATTTCAGATTTCATAAATAAAAAAGAAAATTTCTTCAAACATTTTTTTGAGTGGATTAATATTCAACAGCGTAGTGAATTGCTCAAAGGCAAAAAAAAATATTTTAAGTTCATTAGACCACATTCATTCGGTGTCAACTATTTAATCACAATCCAAATTTAGAGCCAAATCCAGCTTGAATGTTGTGTCCATACTTGCCCCAACCGTTCAGGGTTCAACCTCTGCGGTCGTATAAAGCTGTGCCCTGCGGAGCATCTGGTTCAGATTTCAATTAGTTCATTAGAATTCCAATTAAAGAATTGTATTGTTTGGTAGAAATTTATAAGTTGATGTGTGTATTTCAGAGGTATTTGTAAACATTTTGGTACCAATACAGGAAGGATAACCCTGTTATTTCTCATTATGAGTGCTGGAATGTTTATATCTTCAACAGCATTTCTACCAAGCAGCTTTTGTATGTACCTGACCTTCATTTCCATGGGAGCATGGTTTCTTGGTAAATATTCTGTGAGTATTATCATGATTATGCTAATTTTGGAGCAAATTTTTAAAATCCATGGGAGATAATCCACTTAAAAGGAAAGTAACCATAATGTTGTCTCAAAAGATTCAACTATTGAAATACATACTGTATTTAACTGGTTTAATTGAGCTCCACTGAAAGCAGTTAAATGTTCCAAATTAAACAGTTGAGAGTTGAGAAATGTATGTAAATGTAGAATCTGTTTATATAATGTCAAATATTTTTGATTGTCTGGTATTATGCGGCATTTGGTATGATTTAATCAGATATTTTTTTCTCAAATTGCTTCTTCAAGAAATCAAAAGGATGACGTCTGATGTGAATTGCAACCTAGTAAAAACTAAGTAAAATCGAATCACACATAGTCTGACATAGATGAGAAAATAAACAATGTTTTGAGAATGATAAATGAATAAGCAAAGATGTAGAGAAGTTTGATATTTATGTAAAATATAATTTGATTTAAGTATGACTTAAATTTTAATACTTGTTACAGTCAACAATCCGATAGAAATACTGCTAAATATTCTTCTTTTACCTACAGATAGCCATAGCAGCAGTGGCAGCTAGTTCAATATTAGGATGGCCATTTGCATCCATTTTAGGGTATGTTTTAACATGGCTCTTAAATATTTTTCACTTTTTTTTGCTAGACTTTTCTTACAGTACTGACTAGAGATTTAGAAAAAAAAGGAAGCTCTGAAAATATGACATGTTTTTTGTTTTATATCGCCTGAAATAAAATATAAGGGGTTGATCATTTTCCTTACGGTACAAATCAATTCAACATTACAAATTTGTTTTTCTATTCTGTTTGCAGGATTCCAATTGTAGTTGATTTAGTATTCAGAAGGAAAAAGTTGACACTGTTCATTTCACATAGTTTACTTGCTCTGTTAGTATTTTCGGTAAGGAATTTTAGAAATCTTGTATATTTAAACATCTTTATGTAAACTAGAGATGAAAACACATAATCTTATGCTTTTAAAAAGAATTTCAACTCACATTAAAAGAGATATGGTCAGTTGATCACAAAACAACATTTTCAAGAGGTACTGGAAATCAAATTATTTCTATGGACTGTGGAAAAGCAACCTATATTTAGACAATAAAGGTTGTGAAATCAAACATTTTTGTTTCAATTAAGAATGTGAATTTGTAAATGTTTGTACAAATGATAAATGTTTTGTTATTTTTTTTTTCAGGTACCAATGGTATTAATTGACTACCAGTATTATGGTAAATTAGTGATTGCCCCACTCAATATTATAGTCTACAATGTGTTTACAAGTCATGGACCTGATCTTTATGGTAAGTTATTAGAAAATATCAGTAATTAATTATTCTAAACCGTTCAAAAATTTACATCTTGAGTAGAGGAAACATTTTCTATTGGAAATAATTATGCTCATACCTAATCATTTGAAAACCAGTGATGTGTTAATATGAAGAAATATTAGGAGCCAAATGACCAAAGTAAACCTAAATATAGGAGTCATAGCCAAATTTCATCTAAGATCGACATTTAGAGAGTTGAAACATTAAATAAGGCAAATGTATATAAAATTACCTTAAATTTTAGTTTTTATCCTAATGATAGCAAGTTCAATGTTTGGTTTGACTTGCTTGCTTTTAAACATATTACTTACAAATGTTATTGGAAGTTAAGCAATGTATACAAGTTGAAGCCCCACCTATTTATTGATTGCAGATGTCAATCTTAATTACAATGCCTGAGCAAACATTTATACAAACAAAGCAAGCAAGCCAACCAAACTTTCAACATGCTAGCATTAGGATAACAGCTTTAAAATGTTGGCAAGGTCCTTGAACACTTTTAAAAGACTTAAACAATGTTGAACTATGGTTATTAAGGATCATGAAGTGTCTAAAAGTTCAGAGAAAGAGAAACTATTTCATATTTTTATTATTGTAGAAAAAGGAAGGAAGAATGTAAAAAAAATGAATAAAAACACATAGTGAAATACTGGATTTAAAAAATAACTTAAAAACCACGTCCACTTGTATTTTTGTCCATCTGATGAGTTCAGCCTTTTTCAACTGATTTTTAAAGTTTGTTCTTATGTTGTACTGTTATACCACTGTCCCAGGTTAGGGGGAGGGTTGGGATTCAACTAACATGTTTAACC